>JAGKQL010000017.1:3373740-3420457 GCA_018398635.1 Cyprinodon brontotheroides | reverse complement strand
CTGTACTTTTACTCAAGTACGGAAAGTGAGTACTTTTGCCATCTCTGTCCATCTTCTTCCACTTATCGAGTCTTCGAGGGTAGCAGCTTCAGTAGGGATGCCCAGACGTCCCTCTCCCGACAGCACCCAGGGCCAGCTCCTCTGGGGAATCCAGCAAGCTCCCAGGCCAAGCGTGTCCTGGGTCTCCCGGTGGGACGTGCCTGGAACACCTCACCAAGGAGACATCCAGAGGGGCATCCTTAACCAGATGCCCGAGCCACCTCAACTGTCTCCTCTCGATGTGGGAGGAGCAGCGGCTCTTACTCTTGAGTCCCCCGGGGATGACTGAGCTCCTCACCCTATCTCTAAGGGAGACCCAGGAATAATCCCGATCATTTTAGCAGTTTTAACTATAATAGGTGTAAATCACAATATGTGGCTAAATCTGCTGCTTGGCAGAGGAGCTCTAAAACTCTCTGACAGGTGCTTTTCTAGTTCTATATGTAAACTTAATTCGACTTTACAACCAGAGCTACGTTTTTTTGCTCTTTACCACTTCTGACCTACATAATGATGGCGGCAGATCCTTGTGCTTCCAAACAGAACTGGCAGAAATCTAGAGCCATGATTAATGAGCCAATTAAAAATAGACTTTATCAGTCATTATTGCACGTATTGTGAACCGGAATAAAGTTCTTTTCACAATAAATCCACATCAAAAAGACTCAGTGCAACATTGTTCTACTTGAATACAAAAACTAACAGTTAGGCTATGTAGGAACACGAGTTATGAGCCCAGAACATTGAATGTTTTTTGTCAAAATGACATAAAAAACCTCTTTCTGCCTATATTATCTATGCAAAATGTACAAAAGATTTGTGACTACGACACTGTGAGATCTAGCTCAGTGAAAGAGTCCTAACCAGGTCTGATTGTAGCTATGAATCTTTCTAAAAAATTCATAAGATCCATTTCACAAATGACCAAGCCAAGCATGTGCCTGTATCCAAACAGCGGAGAGAGAGAGAGGCGAGGAAGATCTATAAGAGGAGCCGAGGAAACGCTACAAAACGGCAAAGATTTATTCTCAGCCATGATCAAATATTTATGCTGAGGCATTCAAGTAAAGTTACTTTTTGTGTTCTGATTTAATGACTGATTTGAGCAGTGGCAGTGCTGCGAGGCACAGATGTTGGATCTGCTGAAGCCTGCTCTAATGCCCATCCAGGGGTCTGTGTGGTCATGTGTCAGACTGCAGCAGGATCAAAACACTGTGGGGATCAGAGCGAGGAGTGGACCGTAAGTACCTGCAGCCCCAGAGGTCTGCCTGCACCGAGGCTGTGGAAGAATAAATAAGATTGCACCGCCGTTTAAAAACTAAGAACAAACTCAAACGATCAGAAGATTGTCTTTATTACTTACAGTTAGAAAAATCTTAAACAGTACTATTCAAGTTGATAAAAGAACAAGTTAAGTGAAAGAAAATGACAAAAGAGGAATGAAACAAAAGTAATAAACATCAGGAAGAAATACCTTTAAGGGGTAGCTGATAAAAAAATCAGCAGGGACTGAATAAAGAAAATCATCAACCAGTAAAAGTCTGGAGGCATTTTTAGTTCTAATCTGTTACTTTAAACAGAATTTAAAACTTGAATAAAATACAAGTGTCTATGCATCCATGTTATACATTGGCTTTTTAAATAAAAAATATAATAAACAAAATGGACAATTTTCCATTTTACCCTATAATACCAAATGTCATCATATTTGATACATACGGTGGTTTCTAAAATGTTTTTGAGTCGGTTGCAAAGTGCATACCTTTAATGGTAAAAACTTTTGCTCAAAATCTTGTTGTACACAATCAGATATACCTGATAACAGACAGTAGAAGACTACACAAAAAATAATCTTGACTTATATGGCATAATAATAAATTATTAATATCAAAAAATGTATTTCTGCTTTTTCTTTTACATATTTTGTTAAAAGGGCAAATAAGGAATTCAAACCAAAAAAGTAATTTTCTGTTTTGTTTTATTCTTGGATCGGGCTTTAAAGGGTTAAAAACTGGAAATGTTTTTTGAAGTAAAGAACAACAGTTCAGTTCCGGCCTCAGCAGATGGCCGGCCACACTGAGCCTGGTTCTTGCTGCTGGAGGTTTCTTCCTGTTCAAAGGGAGCTCCACGCTACTTTCTGCTCTCTTTCATGGTCTTCTTTCCCACGCCTCGCTTTCTGCCACATGGCTCTGCCTGCTGTGTCTAAAAGCAGCAGCAGCAGCAACCCAGACTGACAGCTCATTGGCTCATTTGGATCACGTGCAGCCTGGAGCCGGACGCTCAGGAGGGGGTTTACCCGTATTAAGAGGAGAAGCAGCGCAAGTGATGTTTAGACACTGACGTCAGACAAAATGCAGTAATTTATAAATGTTTTAAATCAGGTTGGGTCCGGATCTGGACCCTGGTACGCTAATCCGTGACCTCTGCACTAGGTCAACACTCCCCATTATATGATGTGTCACTTTGTCACCATCATTATTTTAAGTAGACAATGATCAAACCTTTCTGAGTAAAGTTGGAGCACCCTGAAGCAACTGCATGACGCTAAAAGAAGTCTAAAAAAAAACCTAGAATGTCATTTATTAACACCTTCCTGCTTTTGTAAGAAAAGGACTCAACTTAAACTTTCAAAGCAGTAATTTGTAAATTTTTTAAATCAGGTTGTGTCCGGATTAGCCAGCAGGTGTGTCCGGATCCGGACCCTGGTCCTCCAATCTGTGACCTCTGCCTTAAAGGAACAGATTTACCTGAAAATGATGATAGTCCTCTTTCTAATGTTATTCCATACTTGTTTAAGAGGTATATAAAGGTTTTATTTTCCTTAACCATGTGATTGTGAAAGGTCATATAAGCATCAGGCCTGTTTACAATGTTCTTTATATCAAGTTCCAATAAGTCTATTAGAGAGAAGCGAGTCGACAGCAGCCCTGTCTCTGATTGGACGGAGCAAACTGACAAAGCCACTGTGAAAAGAAAGGGATCCTGGCAGCGCAGTGACTCCCCTATTCTCCCTCTGGCATCCTCTGAAACTTTAATGAGCTCAAGCTGAATCTGATCTGGCCTCCTTTACTCTAGATTTTTACCTTCAGCAAACTAACAGGCCATAACTGCAATGATTCATTTATTTTCTTAAATAATACCTCCACAGATTTAATAAAAGTTTTAATTTAACAAAAAATGTAGTAAAGAAATTATTGTTGCATGTATTCTGAGTAGTAAATTAAATGTTTGTTTAGCATTAGCTTCAGTTGACCTGTTAAGTGGTTGAGAGCGGAAAAGTGCGCCACTTACTGGCCGGGAGGAGTTAAACTATTGGATATAAATCCGATCTAAAAAACAAATAGAACCCAATCAGACAGACTGAATCTTTTATCAAACTTACCAAAGAGCTAAATATTGCTTATGGACCAACTAGCAGGAAAAAAAGGAGAGGAAGATTGTAGATTAGATGGTCTAACAGGAAACTGTGAGCAGGCAGAAAGTGCCAGGAGACATCGGTGGCAGGTGACACAGAAATTGTAACACTTGAGCGAACACTTAAATGGATAAAAGGAGTTCTAAAAAAAAAAAAAAAAGAAAAGCTAAAAGCCTCCATCAGTTTCAACAAGACATTGGTACCCAAAACACAGTGTGTCAGCATCTTTAAACACCGGGAAGAAGAGAAGATGACAAAATCATTTTGACAGCCAGTTCACATGTAACATCTCCGATTCATCCACCTTGGGGAGTTGCTGGGCAGTTTCCCCCTCACTGCTGGGAGGGGGAACGCCAAGCCCCCGCGTGTTCCAGCAGAGTTATCCAGGACATCCTCTGCTTATTGATCAGATTATGACAGGGTGACAGTCTCTACAGCCTGCAGATACAGCCGGCCAGCAGCGGTTATCTGTGTCTGTAGAGGTGTCTGCTCTGTGCGTATTGATCGGGAACAACTTGACATTGGAAAGAAATTCCGATTTACAAAAGGTTGAGCAGGCGGCGGTGGAGTCTGCACGTGGATCCATGTGGGGGCAGCCCCCCTGACATCAGACAGACGCTGCAGCGTCCAGCCTTTGTGTCACCTTGGGAGCTTTCAGCTCAAAGTACACCAGTAGATAAAGCAGCTTTGCAGCATGTTGAGAGACGTGAAAAGAACTGGGCTACATTACCTCTGCAGCCTTTGCCAGAGTACAAACAGATGTTCACTCAGGCCGCACCGCCATACGGCCCCTCCCTGTGACTGGTTGCCACAGGGGCAAAGCTTTTACAAAAAGGGGCCAGGGTTCACGATTCTCCCTGGTGAGCCCGCCGTGTCCATTAGCTCTTAGTTCAAAGGGGTACCTTTCCCCTCTTTAAGATATTCACCCTTCTACGCTACTTCCACTGGAGAAACAAAAGACTAAACACGCAAAATGCTGATGACTATCCTGACATTTGGAGATCATGTCCACCAATAAGGTAACCACTAAAAACAAAATAACCTGAACTTTAGTGATAAAAGTCGTAGGAAAGTCATATTTAAATGTCAAATCATTCTGGCTTAAACATGCATATAAATGTACTCTTTATAAGATGATATTGTCCCAAAATTTAGAAAATTTCCATTAAAAAAAATCCTTAAAATCTGTATTTTTTTTCCGTTATCTTATGCAGGGCCAGTTAGTTATACATCAGCTTGTACACCTAAATTCGGCCAATCATATATCAACGGTCATCTGTCAATCAAATTTTTCAGTCATAGCATCTTGATTCATATGTAGCAGCTAATATAATGCAAAGGTTGAAATCAGAATCCTTTCCTTTCCCATTGAGTTGCGTCCCAGTGTTCACGGGATGGACGTCTGTGTCTTAGGCAGGCGAAGCTAACAGAACTGGCAGCGTTACTTGCGAGGCAGGGCTCAAACATGTACGGCTGGAAGCCTTCACAGCCAAACCAAGCTTCTGCGCCCTGGCGTCCTCTTCCACAACATCTTCGTCCCCGCTTTCCTCCTCTAAATAAAAAAATGGATGACGGAGAGACTCATCCACGACCTCCGACGACACTAAACTCTCCTCCTCTTGCATGTTTCCGCTGTCCATAGCGTTCCTTGACAGCGTCGTTTCTAAGTCACCAACTTGGTGCTACTTGGTCCCAATGGAATTTCCCATTGGAAACCCGCTTGCGCTGAGTTTACGCTAACTGGTTAGCAAGGATGCTTTCGACAAACCCGCCACAACCAAACTTGCTTTAGCGTTAATCAGTAAAACAATAGAAACAATATTTTTTAATCCACGATCCGCTGAGTCTGGGAAGCGCCATTTTGCCCAATTATAGTAGCCCCTCCCTCCTGCCATCTTCCAGCAGTGACATCACGGTCAGTGCGGTAAGTCTAGCACATTCTCCCTCCTCGCTTTACAAGCTAAATCAATGGGGGAACTACTAGACACATCTGCAATCAATAACAATTGTTGAAGATTTCCCAGAGGACTTCACCATTGAAATTCACCAGAGCTATAGTGAAACTGACAATGCCCGTGCATGGCAGCTGGATGCTGGAATACATCGGGTAAAGAGTGAAAAGAGTTATTCCACCTTTCTGATTCCTGATCCTCCACGGACGGGTTGGTGCTGTTGGATCGCCAACTTGAAGAGGGAGGATTTGCCATCGAACTTCTGGCCAGAGAAAAACCCGTAATATGTAGCCAACATTTGGAAGAAGAATGTTTTCAAGATGACTTGGGATAATAGCGCGTTGTGACAAACACCAGAGATACAGCACTGGGACTTGATCAACAACCCGATACCGCACACGTGACAATGTCACTAACCAGTAGGTTGGCAGTAGTGTTCTTTGACAAACATGGATGCCTCCAGTAAAGTACATTAAAATAAAAATGATTCTTAATTAAAAACGCTTACAGTTTATTGAACAGTATGTAATAATGGTAGTTTCATATTTAAAGTACTTTCAGAAGTTTGCATTCTGAATATGACCAGACTTCTCCTTTAATTAAATTAGGAAGAGGGAAGATGTAGTTTAATTCAATTCTAAAGATCAAATAGTTAAGTAAATCACCAAAGCAAATCTGGGCTATTAAAAAAAGGAAAAGATCTGAAAATCAAATTCATCTTTACGACTCAGAAAGGAGCAGCGCTCCTCCAGCTGGGCCCGTGGGGCGAGCTCCGAACACGCCGCAGCAGGGCTCAGAGAGGTTCTGGGCTGACAGCAGAGCTTGCAGCAGTCTGCGGGAGTCTCCAGAGGAAGCTAACTGGATAAATAGTTCACTTAAAACCTCTTGCTTTCTAAGAGGTCACCAAGGAAATGCTGCAAGGAGAGGGAAAAATGGAGAGGCGCTCTCAGAGGACTGCAAGCTGTTTGTATACCAGACTGTTCCATAAATACTGCAGCAGTTTGCTACCAGCTGAAATGATCCAGTCAATCTTTTTTTAATCTGTGTGATTTAAGAACAATAATATGAACAAAATCCCATACACAATCCCACATCTCTCTGTCTACATCACAAAAAGTCAACGTACTTCACAATAAAGTGCAGATGGAGATGTGAAAGCTGACAAATTCTGCTCCCAACATGGTGTGAAATAAAAAGATCTCTGCCTTCACCCTCATCAATTTCCTGATAAATTAGAAGGTTTTCCAGAAAATCAAAGACTTGTCACAGCAGTCAGGGTGTCAGGTGAGCTTTTAAGGCTAGGCTTAAAACCTTCCTTTTTGATAAAGCATATAGTTTAGAGTGGCTCAGGTTATCCTGATCTATCTCTATAGTTATGCTGCTATAGGCTTAGACTGCTGGAGGACATAGGGACCCCTATTTCATCATTCTGCTTCATTCAATTCTATTCTCCCACTCTGCAGTATTTGTTAGTTCAACCTCTAACTTTTTAATTTTCTTTTGCTTTTCTCATCATAGTAGCTTGATCTGTTCTGTTCCTGTTTGGCTGTGACTCATCCTGGAGAAACTATCAGCTAAAAAGGCGATATTCATCAACACCTTTCTTTATAGATGTTGGAGCTTGGTCTGTTTTTCACTGTAGTCCTGTTTTTCTAACTGTGACTGTCTGGATGTGCTCTCTCATCCTCTGACATGGGAGCTGGCTCTCAGCTCGTCTCTCCGGCTGTATGTTTCCTGGGACGGGCCGCGCTGTGGAGCTGCTTCGTCTCCTTGAACCCCAGTTGGCCTCAGCAGATGGCCGCTCACACTGAGCCCTGGTTCTGCTGGAGGTTTCTTCCTGTTAAAAGGGAGTTTTTCTCTCCACTGTTGCTACAAGCATGCTTGGTGTGAGGGATTGCTTTTGATACAATGAGTCGATGCAATCAACTGGTTTTCCTTAGATAGAAAACTTTTTACCAATCTGACTGGATGATCTGGTTGTGTTAAAGATATATTAAAGTGTATGCACCTTGAAGCTTTCTCTCTCTGGTTTTTTTCCTGAAACGAAATCACTCGGACCAAACTTTTTAAATAACACTTCATAACGTATATGCTTATTACATAACCATGAGACATGACAACAGAATTTGATAGAAATTCATAAATTTACATTTGGAAAATGATTTCCATGGGAACAAACCTCTCTAAAAATATATGTTTATTCTGAAATATATATATATATTTTTTTGCAATCAGAGTGAAAACATTTTCTCTCAAAATTAAATCTCTATCTCAAAAATTTTTTTCACTCTGATTGCAAGTATTTGCTCTCTATTCAGGATTTTTCTCTTAATGCGAAAAACTGTTGTTGTTTTTTTTGGGAAATTTGAAAGATGGAAAAAAATCTACAATGATAAAACTCCACAGCTGCATTGCATAAAGTTTCGCAGCAGTTTTAGATCAATTGGAGCAAAACTGAGACGTTGATTTGCGACTCACAGAACACCGTTAACGCTTTCGTACGCAACAATTAGAAGAGGTGTAACCTTTTTTTGTAATTGTAAAACCTCTATTTTATTTCTCACTGCATCTTCAAATCCACAGTTACAATAAAAAAAATACTTATTATTCAAATTTACCTTCACATAAATGTTGAACAAATGAATGTTTACTTCCTTTTTTCTACATTAACTGTGGAAAATAAATGGTATATTTTTGCCATGGTGGATGGTCAGGGCCTTTAAGGCTGGCCTAAAATCAATCAGAAACACTTACCTACATTAATAACCTAAATTTTAAAATTTATTCCGTCCATCTATAATAATTTATTTCAAACAATTCATTCTCTTAATTTTGTAGCGATTCTCTTGGCTGCGCTGCTTCCAGTATATTTATGTGGTTGCTATATTTTTCATCCAGTAAGATTTCAGCCTTAATGTTTTGCCATGTCAACCAAATCTGCCCAGGGCCTTTGAATCAGCAATCTGGTGACATCATCTTCAAATCTAAATTGTTTTTGATGTAGAGAACCACATTCTTTCAGTTTGGTATATAGACATTTTCCTGAATCACTTTTTTTTTTTTTTTTTATAAAACACTTAAATTGGCAGGTTTTTTTCTTTTTCTTCTTTTTATGGCTTAATAAGAGAAGTGGGCTTTAGGTTTTTATACATCCATGTTATACATTGACTTTTTAAATAAAAAAATAGAAAAAAAAGAAAGACATTTTTTCCATTTTAAAATTGAAAGTGTTTTTTTTTTTAAGTAGAGAATAACAGTTGTTCAGTTTGGTTTATAGACAATTTCCTGATTCCCATATTTTATAAAACCACCTGAACTGACTGTTTTTTTCTTTCTTCTGTCTTAATGTTGGCAGTGGGTTTTAGGCTGCCCTGCAAGGCTTTGTAAAACCTGGGTTTAAATGGAGACTAAGCCATTCTCAAGCACATATCAAGGTGCTCATTTTGAGCCTGGATCCAGATTTATTGTTGATTCTGTTCATGTAGGGAGAATCCTGCTTCACAGCAGCAGGTTGAGCCAAACATCCTCTAAATGCAGGGTCATCTTTGAGCACGCCCATTTCACTCTCAATTCAGTTCATTACAGGGTGGCAAGAGCAGTCCACACTTTCTTAGCTCTCTTTCATGGTCTTCCTTTACACTTTCTTTTCTGCTCATCTTTTTCTTGCCACAGGTTTGCCTGCTGTGTCTAAAAGTCGTGATAACAGGAGAAGAGGAGCAAGTGATATTTAGACACTGTCGTGAAAAACATGCAGTAATTTATAAATGTTTTAAATCAGGTTGGATCCGGACCCTGGTCCGCTAATCCGTGACCTCTTAAACTAGGTCAACACTCCCCATTATATTATGTGTCACTTTGTCACCATCATTTTCTTAAATAGACAGTGATCAAACGTTTCTGAGTAAAGTTGGAGCACCCTGAAGCAACTGCATGACGCTAAAAGAAGTCTCAAAAAACCCCTAGAATGTCATTTATTAACACCTTCCTGCTTTTGTAAGAAAAGGACTCAACTTAAACTTTCAAAGCGGGGTGGAATGAGTAAACTTTTGCTTTCTAAGAAAACCATGAAGCCAAGAAAGGTTCTCTCTGCAACCTTTCAAATCCCTAGAGACCAGGACTCCTGGAATATATCTTTTAACAGATAAGTCAAAATCATAATTATCTGGACACCAGAAAAGGAGAAAACATTATTGCCATAAAACAAACACGATATTCAAGGAATAGAACCAGATAACAGCAGTGAAACATGGAGGTGGAAGTGTCATGGTTTACTGCTCATTATCATAAAATCTAAATCTATCATCAACCCAGAGTGACTTGAAATGTGCAGCAGTTGGAGGAAAACATCCCACCCCCTTAAGGTCAGGGGGGTCAAGCTTTCCTCATGCTGATGTCAGAAACTGCTACTGGCGACAAGAAGGGAATTAAATATCAGAGATGGTACCAGCAGCCAAATATCACAGAATCAAATGTTCTTTCTTTGATATAATTGTAATAAAGTTTAATTAAATTCCAAAGATGTATTTATTATAAACTACCTTAGTTATCCACCCAGTTGGAATTGAATCAGAAACAGTTTTATTACAGCTAACAATGGTAATAATATTATTGCCCATATAGTAATATTGGTATAATTATTACTGTTAGATAATGTTTATATTAGTTATAATAAAAAACTATTATTTTGTAGAAAGCTATCCCAGATCCTTCCATCCAGCCGCTGATACAATCACTGCTCCAAACAGGCCCAATAAATGTTTACATCTCTGTTTGTTTATTGGCTTTGATGTTTTTCTTTTTAGCTGATATTAACAGAGACTTTTTTATCAGCAAACATATTTTAACTACAACTACCTGAGTCTGATGTTGCTTGAAAGAGGAGCTGCCAATACAGAAATAAAGCTTCTTCTAAGCTTCCTCATTCAATGAAGTCTTATTTTTATCCACTAGTATACAGACTTGTTTCACACATTTGCTGCAGGTGTCTGGTTTTTATTTATATCATTTTTTGTTAATTATGCTATTTAAAAAAAATCTGGTGTTCCAGTTTTGCCCTTATTGTTCCGACTCCTTGTCTTGTTGATTTTATTTTAGTTTGCAATTTTCTTGTCTTCCATTAGCATTTAAATTCCTTTTCGGAAACTTTTGGACAAAAAGTTTATTGTTCTGAATATTCTGAAATATAGATAAAACACACCTTAAATAAATTTTCATATCATTTTAATGACATTTTTAACAAAAATATGTTTTGTTTTTTTTTAACAGATAAAGCAGATGAAGTTTTCCTTCTTAGATGAAAAATGCATTATAAGATGTTTTAATAGTCAAATATAACTATTGGAAAAGTAGAATTAAAAATCGAATTATAAAAGAGCCTTTTTGTATAATTTTCTGCAATAAAAAAAATCCATTATCACATTAAACTGCTCAAAAATCAGAAAGTAATGATTGTGACCCGGTGAGCTGGAAGCACGATGCGTGCTCGTGTTAGATGCTGTTTATTTGACTATTTCCTGTTCCCTGGAGCAGTGACAAAACAAAAACTCAGCAGCCTGTAATTAGGAACAACAAAATGCTTGACAAACATGGAGTGAGAGGCAGTGCGTGTTGTATTTGCTCTGTGGCTTTTGTCTACAGCTGTCATCAAACGGCAATAGAGAGCGGCAGATGTCGCCTAAATCCGACCGTTCAAACAGGCGTCTCCACCCATTCATCCCAAATCAGGACTTGAGCTGCTCCTTTGCTTACGCTGCCATGATGGAGCAGGAAGTCAGTGATTGTACTGCTGTCATTTAAGGCGCTCACATAGACATGCACGGAGGATCCAAACATTTCCAGCGTTTTTGTTACAGCCTCATGAGTCACAGGGAAATGCATAAATGCTGCCTTAACCATCAAACAGTGATCAAAGATGGAGGGACTATATTCCAGCGTTTTTTTAATTGTCATTACATCATTGCAACGAAATTCAACATCCCCTTGGGGAGCAGTGGGCTGCCATTTGCAGGGCCTGGGGTCCGGTCTTTGCTCAGGGAGCCAGTGTGGCAGTCTGTGGGAGTGGGTTTCAAACTCACAACCTCAGGATTCCAAGCTCTATGCCCTAGGCCTTCCTTCCACCACATGTGCAGCCAAATTCTAGTTTCAGCAAGAATGCAAAAGATAGACATTTGATTTTACAAGGTGGAATGCTGCCTCCAAATAAAGGCCTTTCATCAGACAGAAACAAGAGCAGAAATTTCTTTTAAAGACACATTGCACAGGGGATGGAACACAAACGATAAATCAAAAGTTGTTTGGCCTCCTTGAATAGAAGAGGACATTTTGTGCTGCTGCCCCACATCTGTGGAATGCCCTCCCTGATACTTTGAGGGCACCAGGGCTCGATGTTAACCATCGCCCGATCGCCTGGGGCAATTCGTTTTTATTGTTGGGAGAGTACAAATGATCGCAAAATAAATTATTTATCACTCAAAATTACTTTAAAATCACCGACATTTGCTGAAAATGACCCACAAGCGTTGCCGTGGGCTTTTATTTATGTTGTTTTATACACATTCTCGCTAAGTGATTTGAAAAAAGTCACGCGTGATTTTCTCCTTCCGCTAGATGGCGTGATTTTTCTCTCCTTGGGGAGAGAATTCTGCAGAGCAGCAGTTGGATGATGAATTTAATCTAGACTATAATACACGCTAGATTAAAAATGATCAGTCAGGGATTAGAAAAATAATAATAATAATAATAATAGTATGCACACAGTGTAAATATTTCTATCATATGGCAGTCTTCTGTGCAGTGGTTCACACATTAAAAAAAATGTTCATTACATTTTTTCTCTTAGACATTGTGGTGCATTTAAATGTCTTAGAGCTAAACATGTTAAATTGGGGGTGGTAGTAGTAGTGTAAGTTTTTAACTTGTCACAAGTTTTTTTTAGATTTTTAACATTACAATTTATATT
This sequence comes from Cyprinodon brontotheroides, assembly GCA_018398635.1. Classification (NCBI taxonomy): domain Eukaryota; kingdom Metazoa; phylum Chordata; class Actinopteri; order Cyprinodontiformes; family Cyprinodontidae; genus Cyprinodon; species Cyprinodon brontotheroides. The sequence continues at coordinate 3,408,093 of JAGKQL010000017.1, read as the reverse complement.
TTTCCAAGCACACAGCAGTTTAAAGCAAAGTTTAGTTTGAAAAGAATGTGCAGGAAGGATTGAAAAGCATGTTAACACGGTAATGTAGGCTTGAGTTCACAATATCTGACTTTATGCAGATACACACACCAGGAACCTGGAAACTTAAAAATACTGATGTTTCGTTGTAAAAAAAAAAAACATTTAAAAATAAACATGTTTCATTGATATATATACAAAAAATTTAATATTAGAAACTATATATTTATCAAACATTATATCAAGGAAAGTAAAATTGTTTCTGGGCAAATAAAATGTGAGAAAGCTACCGGGTCCGGCGTGGGCAAAAAATCCCTTAACGTGTAATCCCTGGCACCTCACTCCACTTCTAAAAAATAGCTTTTTCATTCTTTTCTTTTTTACCTGTAGCACTTTGAGATCTTTTGATGGAAAGTGCAGTATAAATTAAATGTATTATTATTATTATTATTGACCATAGAAAAGCCAGTTTCAGTTCCAGGTCCATTTGTGTTTACAATCTTTTCGATAGAAGGGAACGCTGAATATCAGTTTTAAGGATTCCGTATCATTATTGAAGGATTTTAGCGTTACATCTTGATTAGACCGCTCATCCAAATCAACTCCTCTGGTCTGACACCGACGGAGTCTTTCTAGGGTCAATGTCCTGCTTCTTATCAAATCTGACCTGCATTCCTGCCACAGCTGAAGGTAACATCCCCACACCATGATGCTGCCATCCCTATGCTTCACTATGGGGGCTAATGTGTGTAGTGCTATGCTACGTTAGCTGTCCTCAATACTGTTTAGCAGGTAATCCAGATAGTTAAGTTTTGATCTAATCTGAGTTTACTATTTTTCTTATTTCATTGTGTCTTCTAATCCTGATTTTATGAGAGATTTCTACCCTGTTAACAGCGTCTCCCATCTGAGCTCTAGATCTGATTACTGCTCTCTATGCCCAAGCGGGTCAGTTTAGGTGGACATGCCTTCATGGGTTTGCACTTATGCCCTCCAGTTGCGGAGCAGGACAGTTTTCATACAGCTTTCCAGTTCAGGGTCAGGAAAATGAACCTGCAAAACATCCATGTATTCCTGATAAATCACTGAAAAAAAAGACAAGATTTTCTGAAATCTCTCAATAATAAATATTTGCACATATTTTCACATCCATGCTGTCTACATTAAAGGTACATGGGACAATCTTTTGCTCTTAGATCACCAATCTATTGGTTGTTTATGTATCCAATTAACTTTGTTTTTAGTCATCGAGGGATTACCTTCAAGTCAATGAGTCGATGCAATCAACTGGTTTTCCTTAGATAGAAAACTTTGAATCAGTCTGACTGGATGATCTGGTGACCTGAGATGACGTGTGTTGTGAATTGGAGCTATAGAAATAAACTGAATTGAACTGAATTTATTGTATCTCCACTGCTCTTACTGTATACTTTAAAAAGGGCTGAGAGAAGCAAACAGTCCCAATAGTTTAAAACAAGAGGGGGACGGCCTCAGAAGAAAGAAATAAGACCAGAGTGTGTTTAGGAGATTCTTTAACGCAATGGTGGAAGACAGAGTGGATGGCGTTTGCTATAAGCACTTATGCCAAAAAAAAGAACATGACCGTTTCTTACCTACACACTTTTTAGAAAAAAATCCGTTCTACATTTGATTAATTATAGTTCTGCATAAAATTAAGATCTACATAAATTAATGCATCCAATATATACATTTAGCTGTTATGTATCAAACACGACTCCAAAATGACTCACAGAGACACACACATCCCCTTCTCCTCCATAAAACATTAAATCTAGTTTTTTAAAAAAAAAATAAATAAATAAATCCACTGGACTTTGTGTCCAAGTTTGAAGACGTTGCTCTTCCCATCCAGAAATTTTTTTGAATTCAAAATGTCAGAAATAGCGCTCTGTCTCTGAAAGGGAGGTCATTAAAGGGAATTGTCGGCCTGGCTGAATAGGCGAGGTCTTCTGTTCCTCTGTAAAGGGGTTGGGGTTAAGATGATAGCGGGAAGGAATCAACTCAATTGCTGTATTATAGGTTTTTGAAAGCTGAAAAGTTTTGCTTTTTAGCGTTTCAATTGCAAGTTTTCAAAGCCTGGCCTGGCTGAAATCAGAGTCCACCCCGTCTGTTTTCAGCTTTCAAAAACCTACAATGCAGCAATAGAGTTCTTTATTTCTGTATTTTTGTTGTGAGTTTATCTTTAAATTCAGAACAACTAAAATGTCAAATAGTTAGGTCCTTCCACTGGATGGTATTAGTACTGCCACCCTCTAGTTTAGAGCGAACTGCTTGTTTTTGAGGTGGCAAAACCATGGCCACCCTTGACCCTCCTTCTAGCTCCGCCCCTGATGTCACCCTCATCCTCTTGGACAGAGCAAAAAGCAATTTTCTAAGTTTTTGTTTTTTAATCTAATCCGTCTGTTTATTTCCTCTAATTTTCTCCTCCTCGACCTGTTTAAGTTATTTCTTGCTCTTTGTTGTTCACTAATGTTTCTCACAAACCTCTAAAAGTCTTTATACAACTGATGGATTTATACTGAAATAACTAAGTAATAAATTATACTTATAATTATGTATAAATTATTACTTATTAATTATGTTTAAGCAATGATTCTAATAAAAATGACATTGCATTTAAAATGATTTATTCCTTATGTTTGTAAAAGAAGAAAATGTTAAAAGTTGCTAAAATTACGGAGACTTGTGCAAGTTCTATAACTTAGTTATATAACCTTAGAAGGAAATCAATATTTAGTTTTGTTTTATTGGAATCCAGATTAAAGTGTTTTAATCATACATAAAGTAATTGTTAAAACAGACATATTTAATTTCCTCCACATTAGAATCAAATTTAAATAAGAAATTACATTTTATATTCTTAGCTCCTATAAAGCACCTTTTCTTTTATTTAACCTTTGGTTTGTTTTCATTTCTTTTTTATCACACATGGCATAAAAAACACGCATAAAGGTCAGTTGCAGGTGATACGGTGTCTGGGCCGACACTGCTTAACTGTTTGTCACAATCTTACTTCACATTGATAAGTTTGTAAAAAAAAAAAAGGCAGGCATCCTGTTAAATGATGTGGAACAACTGATATTTATGCATTTACCAAGATTTTACATTTATACTTCATCTTAGAGACGGATAAAATGCAAACTAACTTCTATTTCGGTCTCAGAAAATGCAGATGAACCTGAAGCGGCACATCCCCACCTACACAACAGGAAACGACCTTCTGTGAGGACGCTTTGGGACAGAGTTAGCTGGTTTACAGCATAAGGACTTTGATGATTTATTTTTAATATAAAGTGATTGAAGGGCCGCTCCTGCCTTCCGTATTTTCCATGTCTGAGTGTTCAGTGGAGTCTAGCTCCACGTCTCTGTCCTGCTTTAATCCTATTAGCTGGGAAGCACAAAGGGTAGATAAGAGGTTTATGTTTGTGTCGCTCACACTGAATGTTTTCTCTCTCCCTCGAGACACTAGAAAAGCTATATATTTGATCATTTGGAAAACCACCACTACACCTACTACATCTGGTGTGGATATCTTGAGAACAGGATTGGCTGAGAGGAAACACTGATGATGAATGAAGATAAAGTGTATGAGATCATCCGGAGATGGGTAAGTCCACCCTGACAATCTGAGCTGAGGTAATCATATTCCTAACAATAACGCATGGGCTTACCATCCCATCGCTGATTTAGAGAGCTGATTTACTAAATTAAAACACCAAAAATAACAAAAACTGATTAAAAAAACTAAACAAAAAAGCATATATTGTCTCCATCCTTTTGACACAAGAATTAAAAGGAATTTCCTTTTTATAAATTAAGTAAAGCATTGAGAAAAAATATTAGCAATCTCTCAAATGTTTTATTTTTTTATTTGGTACACCTACATGTTTCTGATGAGTTCAACTGAGTTTATTTCTTTAGCTTCAATTCACAGCACCTGTCAGCTCAAGGAACTTTCCAGAGACAAATCGATCAGATGAAAGGTTGAACGTTTTCTAAGGAAAACCTGCTGATTCACTCCTGGATCAGCATGTGGAGAATGTAGATATTCTCTTGCATTTTGTCGTTTAGTCTACAGCAATCGCTCACAGTGAGCACGCATGAGGCGACAGTGGAGAGGAAAAACTTCCTTTTAGCACAAAGAAAGCTCCATTAGAACCAGAACCAGTGTCGGTGTGAGCGGCCTTCTGCTGAGGAAGACTGGGTATTTGAAAAGACAGAAGCAGACATAGAAAAGGAACATAGAGGAACAGATCTATGATCATAAAACAAATGGAAAAAAATGGAAAATGTAAAAATTTCTTTATTATAATAAAGAAAAAGGTTAGAAATGGAATTCACCCCTAAATCTAAAAATCATTTAGAGGCAACAGCTTCCATGAGAGTTTTGATATATCTGGAAATGAGTTTTTTTTACTTCCTTTCAGTTTGTTTTACAGACATTATTTCTATTGTGATTGTATGCTTGAGTATGACCAGGGTGTATAAGGTTGGGTAAAAAACACTTCAGCCAGCATTTTGATATTATATCAGATTAGTAGTCAAACATGGTGGAGGTGGTGTGATGGTCTGGGGCTGTTTTAAGTCTATAAGGATCTGGAAACTTGGTTTCACTGACGAATCCCTGATTTCTCTTCCTAGTTCAGATTTCTCAAACTTTTCAGCTTCTGAGCCAGAAAATCTTTCCAGAGTCGCCTCATGAACCAAATTACTGGTTTACTTTTAAAGATTTCTGTAAAATCAATTAACCAACATTACAAACAGCATCAACAACCAAAGTGGTTGGTTGTGTCCTTTTTAAGTTATGCTTTTATGCACTTTAGCATCAGTCTTTGTTGTTTAGCTTAACTTTTGTAGTGGATCGTAACATTTAATACAGTTTGATCAAGAACCCAAAAGGGTCCAGACCTCAACTTTAGGGAACTCTAGAAGTGCCTCAGCTGCAACAATTTTTGTTTAGCCTCAATCGTTTATTAAACGTGATTAGCAGCACGATGATTTAAAGCTTTCCAACGTCTGATTGGCCTAAAAAACGGGAAGATTTCAAGTTCTGTTTAAAGTCTGACTTAAATCCAGCTGAGATTACCTCAAACTTCAGCTAATGATGAAATGATTTGTGTGAAGATTTACCACCTTTCTTTAGATTTAGGAGGTTGTTTGGATCCTATTTTCCTGTGAGAAATATTTGAAAATTGACATGCAGTTGAACATAGGAGTTTGTTTAAAATAAAATCCAAATAGGACAGAATCTATGATGGGAAAACACTTTTTCACAGTTCGTATTCAGCAGTGATAACCTCCCATGCTTCATTTCATAGCGCAACACTCCAGAAGAAGATTTAAAGCCGGAGGATTTCCAGCAGTTCAGGGACATGTGTGCTTTGGGCTTGTCTCAAAGGGGGGGACAGCAAACAACTGCTGAAATTTGTCCAGGATGAGAAAAACCAGGTAAGCTGACTAAAAAAGAGGCAGACTGAGGGTCCGGGTTGTGTTCTCCCACCCTGCAGATCTGAAGTGACGGCGGATCGACTGCGTTAATCTGTCGGACAGCACTAAAAGCACATCCGCTCCATCCAGCTATGTTAAACATGGAGATGCAGCTGTTACTTGGTGCCTGCTGGCCTTTTGAGCTGAAGGTGTGGAGGGAAACAAGCAGATATTCAGTCAGATTTCTCGCTCCACTGCTAACACCCATCAACGTGGTGCTCCTCTAAGTGCCCTTGGTTGTCCCATCTCTCCACACTTCATGCAGCTGTGTTAACCCTACTTAAAGAAACACTCCCTACCATCACCTCCTTTGAAGGCTGACTGCATTGAAGCGCTGAAATGATTGAATATGAAAAGAAAAGCCAGTTTTACAGACAGTGTTTTAATCTGAGGTTTTAGCCACAAAGCAGCGTCTGTATGATTTTCCTCTGAAACCAGTCGATCTTACCTCTTTATTTTAGAATAAAAATCATCTAAAATATTCCAGAACATTTTCTTAGACACAATATAAACCCCAACCTTGAAATTCTTTATTTTTAGGTAAGTGCAACATATTGTTTTTTTGAGTGCAGGTGTGTAAAGCTGAAACCTTTGGATTAAACTGAACTATTGGTGTAACAGTTAAATAAAGATTAAAAACCTTTTTTAATAACATTTTAGCCTGGTTGATTATTTGACTAAAGGATGTATCTAACGCTGCAAAGCCGTTACTGAAGTTAAAATGTTACAATCAGATTTTCGCAGAAGAAAAATTTCAATCTAACTGAATAATTAATGCACCATAAAGCTGTTTGTTGATGGACAAAAAAAAAAGAAAAACAAGAGAAAAGAAACATTTATGATTCTTCTCAGCTTAAGAAAAACATTTTCATCATGATAGACATTTATAGTGGTTTAAAGTGCATTAAAATAAACTGACATCAATGCTCTTAGTATTGCTGTTTTTATGGAAATGATTGCACAAGTCTCCGTAATCTCAGCAACTTTTAACATTTTCTTCTTTTACAAGCATAAGGAATGAATCATTTTAATTACAATGTCATTTTAATTACAATCATTACTTAAACATAATGAATAAGTAATGATTTATACTTAATTATATGTATAATTTATTACTTAAGTCTGGGAAAAAAAGAGGTATGAAGAAGCGAAACTTAACTCTTCTGCAATTAAATGTTGCTATAACTTTGTGAAATTTAGTGAAGTCACTTTTAGACTGGGACATGTTGTCTGAGCGCACGCTGAACGGGCTCTGTTAGCCTCTTACACCCTAAGGGTGGTATAAATAAATTTCTGCCTGACAAAAACACACACAAAGTAAATCACTTATAGCCTCACAGCTATTAGATTTAAGAAGAAACTTTTGAGGTACGTCTGTAAAGGTAAGATGTCATAGAATGGTTTTCTGGTGTCAGCACCATTGTAGCTTTGACCCCTGCCTGAAATATTAGGGACAAAATACAAAATATTTAGCATTTTTTTTGAACCTCGCCAAAATTTTCTTTGACATAAACATTGCAAAACACTACCAAAATATTATTTATAGCACAAAAAGTAGTACAGACTTTTAAATCTAAATGTTGTGTAAAATATACCAAAGTTGGACTCAATCAGATGAATCATATTTATTTTAGAATGGTATTAGTGAGAAATTTCTTAGGCGGAGAGCCATTTTGGCACATTTATCCAAAAATGTCACCAAACTGTGCAAATATGTTTTTTACATCAATACTGGGGTTTGGTAAAATTACGAGGTCACGTAGCAGCTGGACCCGCCGTGGGTCCGGTGAGGGTTCAAGGGGTTAAAAGAACAAATAAAAGTTAGATTCAAACTTGCTTTATGAACTTACATTACCCCGGTTAAGATCAATCAGTGGTCTCCTGATGTGCCGACACATGTGTTAAAGGAATAGTACACCCAAAACATGGTTAGCCTTCATTTTCTACTCACAATCCCCATGCTGAACAACACTCTGGAGTACTTTTTGATATCTCAAATGCATCTGGAGATCTGGGAGGCTTCTTGCTGTCTGCTGACATTCAAATAATGGAGGTCTATGGCCCGAGGCAGAAAGGTCCATAAAAAGTCCACAAAAAAGCGTGTCAATATTCCTCCATACTGCTCGCACCCAATGTATTCCAAGTGTCCTGAGTGGAGTAGCGTCTCAAATTTAAAACATTCTAAATGAAGTCATTTAGAATGTTTTTAGAGCATGAAATGTTTCCATTAATCTCAGAATTCTTTCTTCCAAATATGATAAACTTTGTTTTGTCCAAATTAAGAGAGATCATTTATTTTGTCAAACCAAATTTTTAAATTTATTCATTTCTGTTGTAATTAGCTCCAAGATCTGCGGTAAACTTTCGCCCGAACAAAGTACATTTGTGTCATCTTTAATACGTCTATTTGTCCTTAGAGCCACTGCCTTTTATTTCCATGTAAAGGTGATTATGTTGCAGATATTAAGAGAAAACAAGCAGCAATGCTTAGTCTGCTCAAAGCTGTATTGTATTTAAAGCATTTATTTATTAAATTTTCCCTTTTAATTTAGTTCAATTAAAAATATTTTATTTACCCGTAAGGAAAATTAAATGTCATAATTTATATATATATAATTTTTAAATAGTTGTTATAGCTGTAGGCAGAAAGGATCTTCTCTCATGGTCTGTTTGGTGCTAGATTTAAAGAGGCCTTTGACTGAAAACGCTCTACTGTTTAAGAAATAGAAAAGGATAGAAATTGAACTTTATTGATGTCACAATGGAGATCAATAAAGTGCATTTAACCTTCCCTTTGGGGTGCAGTGGGCTGCCATTGTACTGCACCCGGGGAGCAATGTGGGGTTAAAGGGAACACCGTTTTTTACAATGGCCCCTTGATTTTACTTTCATTATTACATCATGTTCTACTCATCCATAAGTGAGTTTTGTGTCATTTGGAGCCGTTCTGAAGATATTCCGTTGGTTATATCCAAGTAACGCCTTCCTATATGGGCAACGACTTGAAGGCACAAACCAAACTGATCATCATTTATCATTTATGGTGCGCCAGCATTCAGAACATGTAGGCCAATCACTGTCCCCCAGACATCCACAGTTATATTTTTTATATTTATATTTTTAAACAATTGGTGGCACAGGTGGAACGTCATCCGCGCGCGCCGCTACCATTCATTCATCCTGTCCGCTGAACTGCTGCTAGTTTTACTCACATGCCTGGAAGATGTCTAGTGCTGAATCAGAGATGGGAAGTAACGAGAGTACAAATACTTCTCAAGTACTGTACTCAAGTAGATTTTTCTGATATTTTTACTTTACTTTACTACTTTATTTTTATGGCTTATTCTATACTTTCAATTCCTACATTTTTACACAAATATATCTGTACTTTCTACTCCTTACATTTTAAAAATTGGCTCGTTACTTTAGTTTTGAATCATTTCAATGGAGTTACCAAGTATTATTTTTCACGCCATCAATACCAAAATTCAATCTAATTGGATGGGAATCTACGTTTTTCTGTATTTGACTTTTACCTACAAGATGAATCTAATACAGATTCGGGCGGTATTCATTACGCGGCAAATCATTGCAGCTTGGTGGCCGTTGGCGTTAGCATAGTAGCATGAACGGCAGACTGATGATTGAAAAATGAACACAACGGAGATCTAGTCCTATTGGCAGACATCCATTTCAAAATGTAGGCAACAGCATGAAAAAAGTGGTTTCTACTTTTACTTTTATACTTTAAGTAAATTTACAAGCCTGTACTTTGTTACTTTTACTTGAGTAAAGAAGTTTAATCAGTACTTCCCACTTTACCAGAGTATTTTTTAACACAAGTATCTGTACTTTTACTCAAGTACGGAAAGTGAGTTTTGCCATCTCTGGTGCTGCTACCACAGATGATCTCGCTCTCCAAATGGAATTGAACGATTCAGATTAGCTAGCTAGAATGAATAGAAGGGGTAGAGCGTAGCCGCTTGTGGCCCGGGCTGCCTGTCACTACTCCAATCTGGCGCGCGGATGACGCCATACACACTCCGCTTTGTTTTAAAAAATATAAATATAAAAAATATAACCGTGGATGTCTGGGGACAGTGATTTGTCTACATGTTATGAATGCTGGCGTACCATAAATGATAAATGATGAACAGTTTAGTTTGTGCCTTCAAGTCGTTGCCCATAGGAAGACGTTACTTGGATATAACCTAACGTAAATATCTTCAGAACGGCTCCAAATGACACAAAACTCATATATGGGTGAGTAGAACATGATGTAATAACGTAAAATCAAGGGCCCAATGTAAAAAAAACAGTGTACTTCCTTAAACTGGTCTTGCCTTCAGGGACCCAGAGTGTCAGTCTGTGGGGATCTAACCAGGTACTTGAAACCTTCTCAGAGCACAGAGCGCCCTCCTCTAACCACTTTGCCAACTCTCACCCTCATGAGTCTATATCACTTTCTAAGTCTATTAATTGAACAAATAAATTAATTTGTGCACATATAAACATGCATATGCACATTCACACATGCCTACACATGTCTCCATTATTACTCATATCCCACAAGACCACAACCTTTACCAAATATGTGTACACCCACCCTCAGTAACCAATTCCATTCAATTCAGTTTATTAATATAGCACCAATTCACAACACGCGTCATCTCAACGCACTTTACAGTTCAACCAGATCATCCAATCAAAGTGATTCAATGTTTTCTATCTACAGGAAACCAACCGATTGTATCGACTCATTAATTCTTCAGCTATTTCTCACACTAAGCATGCTTGTAGCGACAGTGGAGAGGAAAACCTCCCTTTTAACAGGAAGAAACCTCCAGCAGAACCAGGCTCAGTGTGAGCTGCCATCATAATTAGATAATATGCACTTGAAATAAGACAATGCAATTGTGTTTTCTTATTTTAAGAGTAAATTGTCTTGTTCCTAGTTGGCAAAATGCCTCTTTTACCTCCTCAATCCAAGAACAAATGCACTTATTTTAAGAAAAAAAGGACTTATCTAGATTTTGATTTTTTGCAGTGTGACTTTATTGTATATGTATTTAATTAGAGAAACGATCACATTTATGAATTTCATGATTTATTTTAGTCCTCAGTACATTTCATGGATCAAATCACAATGATTGTGAGAATCATCTTTCCACCTCCCACTTGGTGTCTTACGTTCCTTTAGGGGAAAATCACCCCCACTTTGGAAACCCCTGATTTAGATAATATATATAAAAATAGGAAAATCTCATAGTTAAGCAGATATAAGCCTGAATCCCACTTTTGCTCTTCAAGGATCAAACTGTCCACATGCAGCCGAATATTCTGTTTCTGCTGACAATACTGACCAATAAAGCTGTTCATTTTGCTCTGCAGGGGAACGTTATGGTAAATAAAGATGTTTTAACCTTTCAGATTAGTGAAAGTGCATCTTTTTCATTCATACAGGGAATCATGAAGTCCATGGGCTGTGGGCTCGTAGCACCTCTAATGAAGGAAGTTGTTAAGAACAAGAAGAGTCGTGACGATTGCCAGGCCGCCATCATGCAACTAACCAAGGTAGGTTTTAGCAGAATGTGATATTTGAACTGATTTCAGGAAGCACAACTGTGCAGGATACAGATTTTAATATCTGCAAATATGAATCATATGATATCAGGGGTGGAAACTCCAGCGTGATTAATATTAACAGGCGGTATGACCTTTTTATCTTATCACAGATATGTTAATTGCAAATTCTACTTCTTATACCCCCCTATAGGGTTTTGCTTAAACTGGCAAAAAGCAAATAAAAATCCCTCTTTTTCAAACTGAACAGATATGTTATGTTACATGAATGAAAACAGAGATTTTCTCAAAGGCTAAAAGTTACAAGAAAAAAAGACAGCTGTAACAAAATGAAGCACCTTAAGACTAAAGGATGTTCTACGGCCTAAAATGAAAGATAAAATACAGTCTAAGCCTTCAAACATCCTGCAGAAACATTATTCATATCAAGGCTAGTTCAAATTTTTCATATATTTATGATAATAATGGCTAATTAATTTTTCTTTGGGATTAATAAAGTATTATTTATTTTAACTGAATTCATTAGCAATACACACTGCAAAAAATTAAAATCTACATAAGTCATTTTTTCTTGTGACAAGTAATTTTTATTTTTTTTTTAATTGAGGAGGTAATTGAGACACTTTGCCAATAGAACAAGACAATTTACATTTAAAATAAGAAAAAACACAATTGCATTGTCTTATTTCAAGTGCATATTATCTAATTATCTTATTTCTAGACTAAAATTACTCATTCCATTGGCAAATTATCTCATTTACTTACTCAAATTAATGGTAAATACACTTAATTTAAGGCATTTTTTTTCTCATTTTTAGATGGTTTTTGCAGTGCAGATACTGGCCTTTGTAATAATAAGATAATTTAGAAATACAAGAATTTGAAAAATCTTATTTCAAGTGCAAGATATCCTAAAAAACTTAAATCTTATTTATCTGCACAGCTATGGAGCAAATACACTTTTAAGACATTTTTACTAATTTTATTATTTTAAAGTAAAAAGAAAAAAAACAACCCTTCTTTGTTTTTGTTGTCTACAGCAGCCTCTGCTTCAGCTGCACATCTGTCTCTGCCTCAGCAGAAATGGCCAATATAGACACATAAAACCGTTTCCTAGGAGCTGCTGTCAGTGAAAATAAAAAGCTGAAGTTTAAAGAAAGGCCTGCTGCAGTTCAGGGTAATTTAAACTAAATGAGATGTTCTGTTTTCTAGATTTGCAGCTCAGAAAGCCTGGTGGAGAGCTTCATTGGATTAATAGAAGACATGGACCCAGGTGCCATTTCTGAAACCATTTTAGCCGTTCTTCCACATCTTCAAACAGGTGTGTGAACGCATCACTGATTCACTTCTAACAGCAGGAAAACACTTTAAGGTTTTTTATTCTAGCATGAAAGGTCCTGGTAAAGTAAAGATGTCAAAGTGGATTCAGTTTGTGAAAGATTTGGTTTATCTTCATTAAAAACATGGTGTCTAGCGCCCCCTGCAGCGCACACTGAAATAATGTTAAAGAAATTTCAGTTTAAATCCATTCTGCATAGCATCATTTAATAAATGGAAATCTTTGCTTTTTTTCAGTTCTCTTTCAGCTGGAGGAGAACCGAGCGGCCTGTTTGGGTTTGACTCTATCAGCCCTTCAGCAGCAGCTGTCCAGGCTGCCTGTTCCCTTCACCCCGCAGCAGGAGGAGGCTGATGAGCACGGCCTGTGCCACTGCTGCATCGCCCTGGCAATGTTTGCCAAGGCTTTTATAGACGACCTGAAGAGGAAGGAGGAAAACTGTCATCCCACTGCTGAAGAAGAAGCTATGAAGGCTGAAATCTTGAAGTTGTAGGTTTATGATTCACTCTGTTGTTGTTCAAAACACCACAGTAGCAGCTTTAATGATGCATCTGGAAGAGTCTGATGTAAAGAGTTAGATTTTTCAGCTCTTTAAATCATTATTTATGGCGATGAACTTAGGTATTTCAGTTTCAATTAAAAAAAAACATGCAATATTGCAAAAAGTATTTAAAATGTATCCCTTAGTGATGATAGTACCAAAATAAGTTTTTGTTTTTTCAAACAGCTGCATGAGGAGCTTAAAGGAACCTTTACTTGAAGCTGAACTGAACCAAGATAAAAAATCTACTTTGTGGCTCTTTGCAGCAGAGATAATGGTAATAATAAAACTAGATCATATAAATCACACTTTTTTTAGGGGTTTCTCTTGTATATTTGTTCATGTTTTATAATTTGCATTTCAGGTCAGTCTACCTGCGATCAAAGAACCTATTCCAGGACTTCTGCTCTTCAGTTCTCTGAAAAAATTCCCCATGATTGATACCAGCCTGTCCAAGGAGTCACTGGCATGTCTGGCCTATCTGCTGTTTGTCCAGCTCATAACCATCGACATGTTTCCAGCTGTGTTCAGGTGAGACTCGGACCGTCATTGTGAAGGTTTTCCCACCTCTTAATAGAGTAAAAAAAAATTAACTCTTGCATTTGTTTCAGTCCTGTATTTATTCTTCAGTGCAACATGGATCACATCAACCAGCTCCTCAGCAGGTAGGCTATCAGTTCAATGAAAAGTTAATTATTAATTTTGAAAATGCAATAAAAAATGCTACTTAAATTTCTATTTTTGGCAGCAAAAAGGAATCCTATTTGCTGAAAGGACTGGTACGAACACCCATTATCCTAGATGAAAAAAATGACATGAGACTCTATAGAAATGGAGGCAGAACACTTTAATTGTTTTTCATAATTTGTCTTAGGCATTGTTTTCCAAAAGCTTGGAGAAAGTGGAAGACGACAGCCTTCCTGTAGGTCTGCTAGACCTGAAAAGCTTCTATAATGCACCGCAGGTAAGACACAAGAAAGACCAACAACAGAAAACTGCTTTAAAAGAGATTGAAATAGTTTATGATCAATGCCTCTGATGTGGTTTTTCCTTAAGATGATATAATACAAAAAAAGTAATTTTTTGTGGATTTTCATACAGATAAAAAGCTAAATTATAGAAAGCATTCATTATATTTCACCGTCTATTAAAGTTCCTTTCAAAAGTCTTTCAAAGAACGGCTTTAATATAGGTAAAACAAGTCGCTTAGTTTTTTTTTTTTCATTTGTTTTTGGTTCACAGCACTTTAAACACAGATTAACATATTTAAAGGTATATAGTCATGTTATATGTCTCTGCCAAAAAGGAAAAAATCCAGTTAATTTTGATCAAATAAGGCTATAAACTCTAATCCTCCGTCCTCACAGTGTTTTGATCGTCTATTTTGAGCCTAAATAGAACCTCAGCACCAGGTGCAGTGAGCTGAAATTAACACATGTGGCGCCATCTACTGGCAGTACTGCTGAACTGCTAGAAAGCCAGATGGTGACCATTGATGGAGCTACTAAGTCCCGACTGAGCTATAATCCTGCCTGAAAACCAGCAGCTTGGAGGATAGGGGTTAAAAGCAGCGCTAACACCAGCAGCACTATCAACCAAGACATGTTCTCACATTTCTATCAACTTCGTTCACAGTGACATCAGCATCTTTGCCAGGGTCCGTTTCAATAAAGCAGGTTTAACACTCAGATTCAAATCTGAAACTCAAAATTGATCTAGCCTAAAGACGGGAACTCTGGGTTTTCGGTTATAATTTATTAATCTCTGAAGGGGTGAATTTTGCCAAGTAACCATGACAACAGGAAACAGGAAGAGCCAATTTCATCCCACTGGATCTAGAGATTTTAATGAAAAAATGAAATAAATTAATGTAGAGTGTTTTAATAGAGAAACAGCGCTACAGCTGCAAAGAAGAGGAAGGTGGTGAAGGAGAAGAGTGTTGCTCTAATTAATGGAGACGTTTATATGAAGTGGTCTATGGCAGGCCATTTTCACATTTATTAAAAGCACTCTCTGTCCTTCCATTTGTAGATCACTAAAATAGGATTCTTCCTGATCTAAATCACTTTCCTAGTCGGAACCGAAATAATATAGTTTCTAAATTACATTTTTGCAGCCGAAACTGAATATTAGAAGCTAAAAAAAATAAAACAAAAACTCATTCTAGTTGTAAGGATTAGGTTTTATATATCTAGAAACATTTACACATTTTAACCGGCAGTTTTGACATTTATTAGCTTGACTGATATGTATTTTATGATATCTGAAATACATTTTTTCATAGTCAATATACTGTAATACAAATGAGCAGTACAAAAGGAATATATATAATTAATTTCTAGACATCCAGAATGTTTATTCTAGATGTGGAGAATGTCATTTTGTTTGTAATGGTCATTTTGACAAGGAAAAAAGTTTTTCAGATATAGAAATACATATTCAGTTATATTAATACGTTTAAACGTGGCTTTGCCATAGTTGTTAACCACAATAACATTTAAAGATCAAACTACACTCACCACGGCCACTTTATTAGGTACACCTGTCCAGCTGCTTTCGTTAACACTTAATTTCTAAGCAGCCAATCATGCCACGTTGGCAACTCAGTGCATTTAGGGCATGCAGACATGGTCAAGACAGTCTCCGCCTGCAGTTCAGCGCGACCGCAGTATGCAAGGAAGAAAGGTGGTTGAAGTTGACCTCTTGAATCGCAGATTACGCCGGATTGTAAGTGCCGGAAGGGCTAGTCTGAGTATTTCTAGAAACTGCTGATCTGCTGTGGGTTTTCACGCACAACCATCTCAGGGGCTTTACAGAGAATGGTCCCAAAGAAAAAACATCCAGTGAGCGGCAGCCCTGTGGCGGAAATGCCTTGTTGATGCCAGAGGTCAGGAGGAGAATGTCCAGACTGGTTGGAGCTGAGGCGAAGGGCACAAAGCGGACTCCAAATAATCCGCCCGTTACAATCCATAGGTGGGCAGAAGAGCATCTCTGAGAGTGCGATGCATGTGGAACTTTGAGGCAGATGGGCTACAGCAGCAGAAGACCACACGGGTGCCCCTCAATCACCAGATCTCAATCCAATAGAGCATCTTTGGGATGTGGTGAAACGTGGAGATTCGCATCATGGATGTGCAGCCGACAAATCTGCAGCAACTGTGTGATGCCATCATGTCAATATGGACCAAACTCCTGAGGAATGCTTCCAGCACCTTGTTGAATCTATGCCACCAAGAATTGGGAGGCAGTTCTGAAGGCAAAAGGGGTCCAACCCGTTACTAGCATGGGGTACCTAATAAAGAGTCCGGTGAGTGTAGTTTACTGCTATATTGGTGTAGTAAATCAATGTATTCTATTTAGGTGTAATCACCTGGAATCAGTTTTTCCTTGCTAAAAAACAAGTTTTCTTCTTCAGGACTTGGTTCTGATGCTGTAATTGATACAATTATCAACATTTACATCAGGAAAAAAAATGAAAAGATCATTTTAAAAATGCCTTTTGTATTTAAAGCTGTAATCTCTGTCTGATGTTAGCATAGCTTAGATCAGTGGTTGAGCTCAGGATCCGCTGGGAGTTTTATAGATAATTATTATCAGTCATTATAATGTGATCTCTAAAGGTGCATGAAGGGACAAAATGTATCATAAAATAAATAAATGTACCATATAATTGAGTTATAGTAAGTTATAAAATACACAATTGATTAGATAAAAGTATAATTAAATGATAAATAATACATTTAGAATGAATAAGTCAGTTAGAAAAATAAACATATTTAAAAATGTATTATTTATTTACTTCACTGTATAGAGAAAAAAAAATAAAGATCTGTATTTTTAGATTCTGTATTTTTGACTCATATTTTTGGACAGATAAGTTTGGGAAACCCTGGATTAGATCAGCTGAAACATTTTAACAGGACAGAAAAGACTAAAATACTTTTTGAAGGACCGTTTCTTCACTTTGGTGACTTTTCTGGTGTTTGTCTCGTTTAAATTAGGCAAAAATATTTAAGGAAACAAAAAAATGTTTTCAGTGATCTAAATAATCTGTTCTGTAATGTGTAGAACCTGCGACGAGTCCAAACTGACTTCCCCTTTCATCGTCTGCAGAAACTCCTCTGGGACGTTTTAAAAGCATATCTGATCTGTTCGCTCGCTGTGAAACTGATTTAGTAATTCTTTTTTTGTCTCTTCAAAAATGTTTCAGGACTGAAAATATTTCAGGTTTCTGCCTAAACAAACTTGCTGTTGAATCAAGGCAGACGTTCTTCAGGTCAGAATTAAGGGGATTATTAAACCTAGATGAGAATTTAGCTTTTGTTTACCAATAAATGCATATTTCAGATATTTACCAGTAGACCTGGTTTTAAACCTGTTTTTTAAATATTTGATGCTTACTCTGAATAAACACCATTGATCATCGCTCCCCTCCTTTGCAGGTGCATGTTAAAGACAAGCCACCATGCAGGCGTTGAAGGCTACATAGTGAAAAACATCAGGAATCAGGTCCATCTGTCTATAAAGGTGAGAATAAAGAACCTTTTTGGCATCTTAACAAAGCTGTTGTATTTTTATGAAAGCGAAAAAATACTATTTCTGATCAAAGTTGGGATAAAGAGTCTCTTTTAGCAGCTGATCTGCACAGTGGCAGCAGCCGTTCATTTCTCTAGCTAATTTCTAAGTCATGGAAATGTGGGTTCAGGTCTGCAGACAGGTGGATTCACTCCAGGACCTTTATGGAGCCGCTTTGGGGTCATTGTTCTGCTGAAGTCTCAGCCAAGTTCCATCTGAAATGCTCTCACTGATACGAGGTTTGGGATTAAAATCTTACCATCAGTGTCCCTGTTCATTTTCCCCTTAACACGGATCTGTCATTCAGCCCCAGAGCATGATGCTTCCACCCCTGTGCTTCACAGTAGCAATAATTCAATTAAATTCAATTTATTTCTATAGCACCAATTCACAAAACGTCATCTCTCACAGCACTTTACAGTTCACCAGATAATACAGTTTTCTATCTAAGGATTGCTTGCAACAGTGGGGAGGAAAAACTACCTTTTACAGCAATAAACCTCCAGCAGAACCGGAAGGAGGCTCTGTGTGAGCTGACCGTCTGCTGAGGATTCACTGGGATTCAAGGGAGACTGAAGCAGACACTTACAAAAGTAAGCTGTAGAACGGCACTGTCCTGTAAATACACAGCCATGTTAAAAAAGCTCCGAGCTAGCTCCATGTCAGATGGCGCTATGGAAAGCACAGCCAGTTAAGTCATGCTTCAACGTTTTCAGGACTACACTGAAAACCATGATCTCCAGCATCTAGAAACAAAGGTGTTGATGATGGCAGCAGCACAGGCGATATTTCTCTCCAGGGATGGAGTCACGGCCAAACAGGAACAGAGACCAGATGAAGCTACTGCGCTGAAAGAGAGAGCAGAACGTTGAGATTGAACTAGCTAGATTCTAGAGAATGGCAGGTAGTGAAATGAGTCCTATTATTCGCCAGATAGTGTTCAGGGTTCTTTTTCCTCCAAATATGAGTTAAACTTGTGCTAAAAAGTTCTATTTTGGTTTCATCTGACCACCTGATGTTCGGCCAATGCTGTTAGAGATCATCCATATGCTTCAGGCAGACGCACGGACATTACGTTCGGTCTAAAAGCAGGGGGACACGTCTGGTCCTGCAGGATGTGCGAATCCCTCTGGGCATATTGAAGGCAGGGCTTGTTTCTTTCGGTCCCCAGCTCTCTGCAGCTGATTCATCACGTTCCTCCATCATGATCAGCAGGTCAGTGCATCACTTTGGGAAATATTTTCTTCTGCCAAATAGTCCCTTTGAAGTATTTTGACTGATAAATCTGGTTGGTGACACATCGTATCCAGGCTGAGTACATATGGATTATTAATCTGCTCCTGAGAAGATTCTCAATAAAGGTTGGAAAATCTGCCAGTGCAGGAAGAAAACTGAAATTCTGAAACAATTTCTCAAATCTCCTGTCCTCCTCCACCGGCAGATTAATTCAATGATTTTAAGTCAAATCTTTTCAGATGAAGATTAATAATCTAGCTGAGTATATCAATCTCAGAGGTCAGATTAAGCAACAATCCAGATCTTTTATGGAATCAAATCAGTTCCCTCCTTTGAAGACGACTTTTCTGCAGAAGCAGAAATGTTTGCAGCATATTGGAGAAAGAAATCCCTCATTATAGATAAAACTGATTTTTCCTGCAGAGGTCAGTTAGTTTATAATCCTAAATACATTCAATAAAAGAAAAATGAAGATCCTTGGGGTTCACTGGTTCTTTTTTGTTAATTTTTAACCCAATTAAAGGTTTAATCTGCCCAACCTCTCTGTGTCTGATGTTAGCTTTGAGCTAATAGCTCTGTATGTGTTACTCCTCTGCAGGCTGACGCCAACAGGTGGTTCCTGGGAGCAGAGCTGCTCCCGCTGCTTGATCTGGTGCTCAGTTTACCACAGGGAGCAGAGACGGATCTGCTCGCCAACATGGACAGGTGAGTGATACGCTCCTTTTTCTTTTCGCTGCTCAACCCCAAACACATCCGATAATCACCATCAGAAGAGGAGATCATGTTTAAATACTTAACTGAGTGAAACAGCAAAGTCTGTTTATGCACCAATAATGTCGACTTTCGCAAACTGACAACCGATGTTTAAATAGTTTTGAAATTTTTAGCGGTTTTTACTTTTATTTAGTTTTGAATCCTGAGTTTTAATTCTAATTTAGTTTAGATTAATTTTCAGTATTTGTTAGCTTGTTTATATTAGGTTTTATTTTTTGGAAATGCTTAGTTTAATTATAGTACAGCTATAGTCTTTCATTTTATATGAATAAAATAAATAAATAAATAATAGAAACAAAATTCCAGATAAAGACAGACTGCTGCTAACCTGACAACAGCCAGATGCATGACATGCATCTGGCTGTTGTCAGGTTAGACTGCTGCAGCAACAAACAGATAACCTGATTGCTGTGCTGCCATCTGCTGGCGAAATGCGGTACAGTGAAGAACCAGAAATCAAACCTCATATTAATAAGGTTAACTAATAATTGGATTGTATTAATCTCACACAAGAGAGGTTTTACCTCTGCATTTAACCCGTCCCCTTGGGGAGCAGAGGGCTGCCATTGTGTGGCGCCTGAGAAGCAGTGTGGGGTTAACCTCTTACACCCTCAGGGGGTATAAAATAAATTTCTGATTGAAACCAAAAACACACAAGTAAATCACTTATAGCCTCACAGCTATTAGATTTAAGAAAAGAAACTTTTGGTAAATCTGTAAAGGTAAGATGTCATAGCAGAATGGTTTTCTGGTGTCCAGCACCATTGTAGCTTTGAGCCCTGCCTGAAATATTAGGGACAAAATACATGCACCCGTCCACTGCATTTTTTGAACCTGTGCTAAATTTTCTTTGAATTAAAACAATTCAAAACACTACATAAATATTATTTATAGCACAAAAAAGTAGTACAGACTTTTAAATCTAAATGTTGTGTAAAAGCCTTACCGAATTTGGACTCAATCAGATGAATCATATTTATTTTAGAATGGTATTGAGTGAGAAATTTTTTAGGCGGAGGGGCCATTTTGGCATTTGTTAAAAATGGATATATCTAATAACTTTGCTCTACATTACTGCCAGGGGTTTGTTAAAATTATACAGGTCGTGGCAGCTGGAGGACCCACGGTGGGTCCGTGGGGTTCTAGGGGTTTGTTGAGGGCAGGTGGAGGCTGTGGAGTCATACCAGACCAGCGCAACCATACCAGAACAAGGTTCACTTTCTACTCTAACCACTGACCCATCACCCTCGATACATTATGCTCTTGACATTGCAGGTGCACTCACCCGATACACGCACTTAAGATAAAGGCATATGGCAACTGGCACAGTCTCCCTGAGGTTTAAGTTTGTTTTAATTCGGTTTACACAACACCAGTTAGTTTGGTTCCTTTTTACAGATCTAGATTTTGATGTGTTGCGCAGTGCACAGTACTAGTATCCAGGCAGGGCTAATCGAACACTAGCTGATAGGTATAGAATACCAGCAATGAATCACCGATACCATTTTGAGAGTCAAAAGTTCCTTCAACTATTGTCACCCTTTCCAGGTAGGCAATAAAAAGTTCTACTAGATCCACTTTTTATTAGTCCTTTTTTCTGCGTCTCAAAGGCGGCAGCAGCTTAACAAAAACATGATGGCAATTATTTTACATCCAAGTAGTCAATTTCAAACAGATAATATCAGTATCGGTCAATGCTGCACAGACAGGTATTGGGTATCAGTATTGGGGCCAAAAAATGCAACACTTGTTACTTCAGTTCATGAAAATGTTTTTTTTAATTCCAGTTCTTGACATTTTGTAAGTTTAACCTAATGATAATAACCTTGTTGACAACAATACGATCGCTGACAGGTGCAAATGCACAGAAACGACGAAACGGGATGGAAAAACCTGTGATGCAAACTCCAATAAACCACAAGAACAACAAGAAAAAAAAAACATAAAAGGAAGGCACTGCAAACAAAACATGCTGCAGTCACTGAAAATAGAAACAAAATCCTACAATTAATCAAAAGATGCAAACAAAATAAGATGCAACCACAGAAAGGAAATAATGCAATTAGGTAAAAATCAGAAACCTTGCTCCACTAAACAGAAATGCTGCATAAGGCTGCTGCAGGGAGTCAAACAAAGAACAAAGCTTGCTGAACCAGACGCTCCGTACAAACAGGAAGTCTAACTTTAATGCACAACTTAAAAAAATAATAAAAATGTTGAAATACAAAAGGAGACATTTATCCTTCGTTTCATTTTCTATTCTTGTTTCAGTATTACAGAAAAACAGCACCTTATTGTAACATAAGTAACACTCTGATCTAATAGAGTTTGTTCTGAGTTTGGCTCCCTCTAGTGGTCTAGAGCATTTCTATTTTGTTGCAGTGAATTTGCTGCTATTTTAACCATTTGTAACATCTCTTTCTGTGATTACAGCATTTGTTATTTGCAGTTGTTTTGATCGTCGGTTTTTGCTGCAGCATACTTTGTTTTGCAGTGTTTTTCTGCAGCATTTGATTGTCAGTTTTTGCTGCAGCATACTTTGTTTTGCAGTGTTTTTCTGCAGCATTTGATTGTCAGTTTTTGCTGCACCATATTTTGTTTTGCAGTGTTTTTCTGCAGCATTTCTTTTGATCGTCAGTTTTTGCTGCAGCATACTTTGTTTTGCAGTGTTTTTCTGCAGCATATTTTGTTTTGCAGTCTTTTTCTGCAGCATTTGTTTTTGTCCTTGCATATTTTGCAGTTTACAACACACGTTTTCGCAGCTTGTTTCGTGGTTTGCAGTGCGTTTGCACCCGCTGGCCACCATCCAACTGAAAGAAAGAAACCAGATTGTTTTGCTTTGTTTCTGTCTTTTTTAACCCAGAATGATGGAGAGTCTAAATCTTCTGCGCTATTTGCTTATGCAAGACAAGGAACTGAGGAGAAACGTGAGTCAGCTTCATTTGTTTAGTTTGATCCATGCAAAGAACAAAGAACAAATATAAACAGCTTTTTTAACTTTCAGGCTAACATGTGGGAGGACTTCTGCAGGATGAAAGATGACTACCTAAGAATGCTGAGAGTGAGCATCAGCATGTCGAGAGCATATTACTCTGCTGAGATGAAAGCACTGAAGGAGGATCAAAGGCTGAAAGCAAAAGGTCAAATTTAGCTGCTAAACAAACAGAAAGACAGAAACAGTTCCCTTTATTTCTGTGTCTGTTCGGCTTGCTTAAACTATGGTGAAAGCTAAGTCTACCAGACTGTTAAGACCTTTCACGGTGATTGCATGAAAAAGTCCTTCACATGTCTCCAGGGAATTTGGCACTGAAAGTAGAGATTTCTTCTACCGTTAAACGAATCTTTTAGAGAATAAACAGAAAATCAAAGGTTGTTTTTGTGACTCAGGTGCTGCAGAGCGCTTTGGTGACGTTCGACTTGATGGAAAGTCTCATCGTCCGGATTGACGAGATCACAGAGGAAAAGCTGGAGGAGTTTCACTGACACCGATCTGCTTGGGTTTTTGGCTGATAACAGAAAGCCTTCAGAGGTTCCAAATGTTTAAGCTTTTGTTGAAATTATTTGACCAAACAGAGATGAAAACAGTTTGCATCTGTGCTACTTATGCTTCACGTAGCTTTGTGTATGAACTCTGGTGGCATGGATCATAACATGCCTTTCAGCATTTCCCACACAGGACTGGACTCGACGATGCGGGCCCGGGCCAAAGACATCCGCTCTCGGATTTTATCCACGTGCGGCTTGCTGGTGGCCTGCAGGAAGTTAATGTTCGTCTTTACTTCAAACTAAGAACAACAGAAAAGAATGACTGCTTCCCTAAATAACCAGTTACCTTGGCAACCGTCAGCATCGCTTTTGTTATCTGAGGAGCGTTTCGTACAGGAAGGACCTTCAGATTGCTGCCAAGAAATCTGAAAATAAAAGTTTTCATCTTTCTTTATTCACTCGACTTGATTATGTATAGATGTTGTCTCTAACTTATTCTGGGTCTCTAATAAAGGGAATGTTTCCATGCAAAGATGGCAGACATTGATAAGATGTACCTGTGCTGAATGTGAGCCAAAACCTGCAGCTCTTTGCTGCCATTAAAGGGAGAATAGAGAAGCAAAAAGCAGTTCCTGTGAACTTGGACAAACTTTTCAATCCGTTCATTTAATCCGGATTCCTGTAGAGGCTCTGGGACGTCTTTAGGATCCACCAGGAGAAACGCAGTCCCTAAAGAATTAAAGGAAATTAAACTTCATACAGCAAAGCAAAGCTTTATTAATGATAAGTAGATTTTAATCCCAACACTAAAAAGACTCATAACATGAGGAAGATTTAGGTTTACAGTTGTTTTCATTCAGGAAAGGAATTTGTATCTGATAATAAACGGGAAATAAAGCTAAATCTATTTTTCTTAAAATACATGCATTAAAATGTTAAGTGAGACACTTTAACAATGGCATAAGACAATTTAATTTGAAATAATAAACTGTTGCATTGTCTTATTTCAAGTGCATAATATCTAATTATCTTAAGAGTAGATTATCTTATTCACCTGCTCAAATTAAAGATAAATTCACTTAATTTAAGAAACTTTTACTTATTTTTAGATCAGTTTTGCAGTGTGTAAAAGGAGGATCATTATTACCATTTTAATTAAAACAAATTAAGATAGTTCTAACAGTATCTTTATTTAATTTGCTTTCCTTCAAAACAACAAATCTCAGTGTGTCTTATCGGTATTTAATGTAAGTAAAAAAAAGCGAAAAGATGGAACCAGAGCAATTTAAAAAGTGACTTAATCTTTTTTTTTTTGCAGCTGCAGGTCAGATGTCCGTTTTTACAGAAACTGATTTTTTTTTTTTTTATTATTCTTATTTTACTAACTCTAAAGTTATTCATTCAATAAATCATCTGTATCTCTGGCTCTATATCCTGTTTCATTGCCTTAAAGGACGCTGATCATCCACCTCAGCCTCCAGCCTTTAGATCGTCCATCATTTAGCTCCATCCATCTTATCAACTCTGAGAGCTTCTCTGTCCCTGCTTAAAGTATCACATCCCACAGCATGATGCTGCCACCACCCTATCTAAAAACAGGGTTGATATCAGGGCGATGTGCTAGTTTGCTAGACGTTTGGTAGTTTTCCTTAGACAAGTTCTGGTCTAAATGCTACACAAAATGCATTTATATTGGTATAAATATGATTTTCATACAAAATTATCTAACTGAAACAGATTAAACAGATTGTTTTAAGACTTTAAATATTTATAGAGGATTTTTTCTGCTTTAATATTTCACTTTTTATGAAAAATGTGTTTAATATCTACTTCACTTTATATATATATATATATATATATATATATATATATTCAAGTAAAAGTAACACATATTTGGTAAAAAGGCTGATGAAGCACTGAGTAACTTATAACATCTGATATTTAGATTGTGATGTTAAATTCTGGTATCTCCAAGAATCAAATACAACAATTAACATAAAAATAAAAGGAATTTAAAAATAATAATTCTAGTTAGAATAAACACTTTTCTTTTTGACTTAAAACTTTTAAAATCAATATCTCCAGCGTCAAAATGTACATCTTACTGTACTGATGAACTTAACCACCAAACATCATTATAGGTTCAAGCAAGCTTGTTGAAAAAAGTTCCTTTTGACATTAACTGTGTGTCTTTACCTGCACAAGTTTTTATTTGATTCACTAAACTCTCAGGATGGAAGAGAAGTTAAACATTTTGCAGTTTAATTAGTTAAAGTTAAAAGTAAATACTTTTTCTGTCCAGAAAATGACTCAAGTATAAGTTACTACCCACCTGTGATGAAACTAAAACATGGAGAAAAGCTGAGATGTACCTGAAAGAGGGAAAATGAAGGAACCAGCTTCAACGCTGTCAGAGAACCTGATCCTGTGCTGCTGTGCGCTCAGCGTCCTGCAGGTGTCGTGGTTCTGCCAAAACATTTCAGAAATTAAAGCCGTCGCTTGCGAAATGTCAACTCATGTCCTATGCTAGGTTAGCAAAACAGCTTAAATCGGCAGATTTTAACGTTCTTTCATAAAAGGGGTGTTTTTTTTTCGTTCAAAAAAAAATTTATCGTTCAAATCCTATTTACCTGGAGAGACGAGCTAATTATAATTGTAGTTTTCCACTGAGCAGTTGGTTCTCCGGAAGTAGCCATTTCTGATAAGAGCCGGATTGATGACGTAATGTATAAAAACGACGACACAATCTGGTATGGCAAGTCATTTTGACATACAATCCAAGCTACCCACTAAAAAATATCCTGGGAATAAAAGAATTTATACTGGTAAAAACCTACTTAATAGTACAAATTGTTCTTAGGTGAATTGAAAGTTATAATTGTACCGATAAACCAGTTAATCCCCCTTTTTTATTTTTATTAGCCGACCGATTAATCTCTCAAATATCTAGAAATAAATATTATTCAGAATCAAATCTAAATCACTAAACTTGGTTTCTCCCAAGACCAATGATATAATGTTCCTAATGTGTGTAATGGGTTTACATCAGTGATATGGAGAGAATTTAGCTTCATAAATGTGAAGAACAAATTTTATAAATGGAAATGCAAACACTTTTAATGTTTAAATTTGAAGAAAAAAATTATTCTGGTTTTATTTTTTAAACACTTCATACATTTTTTTTTAAATATCCATAGATTTCCAATGTAATTTTTTATTAAAACTTTGAGATATTGTACTTTTTTATTTTTTACAATTTGTTTCTCAGATTGCGTTTTATGAATTACATTATTTTCAAAAGGCATTTGATATTACGTTCACATAAATGACCAGGTGAGATACGTTTTTGCTCCTCACTCCAGAGGAAAGCCCCGCCTCAGAGTTGTACAGAACGTGATCTGTAAAAATGCATTTCCAAAGAAAGGCAATCTGTAAAACTCAAACTGAAAATAAGAACATTTTAACTTTTTAAAACCAAATAAAAAGATAAAAGAATGTAATAGAACTGATACAAAATTGAACACATGTTGAACACAACATAAACATTAAATATATACAAAAATGTGTTCAAAGAAAAGAATTTTAAATCAAAATTAAAAAAATAAAATCGGGGGAAAAAATGAAGTCTGAAAAAGCAAATTTACTTTCAAAACCTTTTTAAAGTTTTATTTCTGGATTGCATTTTTTATATTTCAATTTACAAATGCAATATGTAATTGTGCTTCGTTTTTGGACCAAACTATTAAAATTGGCCAACCAGGAAATATTGTTTTAGTTATAGATCAGTAATCACAGGCAATAGTTCCATTTAGACAAAAGAAACCGTCAACAGACCATATATGTGTAATGTCTTTAGATGACCACTAGATGTCGCTGAAGCGCCGTGTACAACCTTACCCGTTTGTTGACGTTCTTAGGTATGACAAAGTGACTATAAAAGAATGTTTTACAAAAAAAAAAAAAATAGCTTAAAGATGTTATAAAATAGATTTTTAACATTTAAAGGTTATATAAATAAAATGAATGTTGTATGTACTATCAAGTCACATTATAGCAATGATTCCCACATTATCTAAATGTCTGTTTTATCAAAGAAATAAAATAAAGGTATGACGGGATCTTTTATTTTGTTCCAGAAACACAAACCTTTATTTTACACTTAACAGAAGCCAAAAGGCTAATAGTATTTTTCTTTAAGAAACATCAATAAACCATAAAAGACTATAAAGAAAGAAAATGCCTTAAATAAAAGACACTATTTCTGTCTTCAGTCTTTGTCTTTTAGTTTTTCCAAAGATGCGACAAATAAATAGTCCAATATACAAAAATATCTGCATGCATAACGGCCCGCTTGTGTCAGCAAATAGTCTTTTAAAGGAATGTGAATGAAAGTGCAGTAAAGTCCAGAGAGTCCAGGAAATGATGTCAGGACATGGCGTCACAAATCAAATAAATAAAGACACAGTAAACATGTGAGTTTAAACCAGCAGGGGGAGGGGAGGGGGGGTCAGCTGGCTGTCCAGTGTGTCAGTGATGCGTCTCCAGCTCCACGATGGTCCACTCTCCCTGTGGGGAAGCAGCGTCTTCTGGAGAGAAGCTGGTCACCGTGATGCTGGTGGAGGAGTCCTCCAAAGGGGAGATAAGCTCCGCCCATCGTTTGAAACTCTCCTTCTCTGGCGACAGAAAAGCCTGCGTATCCAGGGAGTCCCGTGACAAGGACAGCGTCTGCTTGATGAGGTACTGAGCCAGGTTGAGCTCCTCGGGCACCGGGTTTATAACGCCCAGGTTGGACTCGTGCTCCGACAGGAGCTGCCTGAGTAACCCCCAGTCCCGCTCGGCAAAGTCGCCGCCTTTCTCCTCGTCCGTTTGACGTTTAACATCCCTGTCTTTATCCGAGCAGCGCTCAAACGCTTCTCCCACATCCATCTCATAAATGGGAGAGAGGACTTTGGATGGTCGCTGGTCATGTTTGCAGCTTTGATCCAGTCTGTCAAGACCATTGTCCCCTAAAAACAATTGACAATACTGCAAAATGACAAACTGGAACACTCTTCCACAGTTCTTACACCTCACAGATGACTAAGGGAGAGCTAAACAGGAACACAGGACGGATTTTACCCTTAATGCAACTGTTCCACTTTCAAAACAGGTGCGGTAGCAGCACTATGACGCTAATCCGGTTCATTCTCAGCTGCATGTGAAAGGGTAGACGGTTGCTTTAAAGGTAATGTACAGAGGAGTGTATTTCTGGATGCATCTCTTTATCCAGTTTGGAGAAGCAAAAGAAGTCATGCATTGCCAGCACAGGTGAACTTTGCATTTTTCTGAGCATTAACACTGATATGTTCTGAGGTTTATGCACAGGACTCCTAACAGGCAGAGCTAAAGAACAAATACCGTCACAAAAATGCAACTGCAAGCTGAAGACAAGAAATGTCATGTTGCCATTTTTTTTTTTTTTTAAACATGTCTTCTTTTTCTGAACACTCACAATAAAGCAAATGGTTTCACCTGCTCACTATCTGATGCTCAGGGTAATATTTCACTTTTGCATGGAGGTGGAACCTCTGTAACAGTTCAGCAGGAGTTCTTAATGGGAATATGAAGTGGAAAAAAAGAGACACATGGCAGAACTGTAACAGCTGCTCTAGACACACATTACCTACTTCAAAATGGCTGCTCGCCTAAATTTACATGACTGAATATTAAAAAACAGTTTGCATAAACATCAGACATCTAGATCTCTACACACACATCTACTGGGTGTGACTAATGTACAATAAAAAAAAAACAACATAAAGGATTGCACGGTAAAACACAAATTTAAAAAGTGACAACATGCATATGTGCCATGCAAAAAGAATAAAACAATAATAAAAATAAAATAAAAATCAGGAATGGGTATTTTTCTTAGCAGAATGGAAAGCAAAGAGATGCAAATCGATGTGGCGTCGTCTTTTCATACATTTGCACACAGTGGGACTCATACAGGAGTCAGTGGCTGTCAGTTCTCATCGATTTTGTGTTTTTTAACAAAAATGAAATAAAAACTGCAGGTTTTAATCAGTTTTTTACGGAAGAGGATTAGGGCCAGTGGGAAAAAAAAAGTTAACTGATTTTTAAATTTTATTTCAGTTTAGTATGGGAAAAAAAATCAGAATTCTGACTTTTTCTCAGAATTCTGACTTTAATCTCAGAATTCTGACTTTAATCTCAGAATTCTGACTTTTTCTCAGAATTCTGACTTTAATCTCAGAATTCTGACTTTAATCTCAGAATTCTGACTTTTATCTCAAATTTCTGACTTAATTCTGACAATAAAAAGTCAGAATTCTGACTTAATTCTGACAATAAAAAAGTCAGAATTCTGACTTTTATCTCAGAATTCTGACTTTAATCTCAGAAAATTCTGACTGAATTCTGACAATAAAAAAGTTAGAATTCTGACTTTTTTCCAATACAAAACTGAATAAAATTTAAAAAATCAGTTAACTTTTTTTTTTTTCCAGTGGCCCTAATCCTCTTCCCGTAGTCTTTTTTGTTTTCCCTTTCTGAGTTTGTGCATAAGTATGATCCTAAGGTTTACCAGTGCAGCTGTTTTAGTAGGACTGCACTGACTGCTGCTGTGGCTGCTTTTGGATTTTTTTCATAACCGTTGCTCTAAGATCATAGCACACCTTTAATATTTTGGTCCTGTTTTATAAAAAAAAATTAATATAAGAATACCGATAAAACAATAAAAATGATTTAAAAACAAGAGGATGCACTCAAATAGAAATAAAAAGCTTAGAGCATTAAGAGTGGCTGATTTTAGACCTTTTCAGAGAAGATCTGTTAACATCTACGTATCGACTTGTCGCCACTGACCACAAATTAGGGAAATCGGGGGGGATTTTATTGTCAACTGGTTGGAAAAAAAAACCTAATTATTTTAAAACCATTTTACAAAAATAACAATGTCCCATAGGAACAAATTTAATGCTTTTTATGGGACTTTTTAATGACTTTTTTGGTTTTAAAACATAGAAAATGCATGGATATTTATCAACAATAACATTGAAACTAAAAATTAATTTGATTTTGCTCTCTGGATTATAAAGATTACAGACCACTGGATTAGTGTGTTGAGAGTTGAATTTGAGAAAAATCTGCTTTAAAGTTTATAATATATGAAACATTCGATTCTTTTAATTTAATGAACAGAATTGCAGAATTTAAAGAAAAAAAAATGGGATTAAAGTAAGATTTGGACTCTGGTGGATTTAATTAATCTTCCCATCATTTCCTGGTTGAAGTGAACCAAGAGAGAAAACTGATTCCTGAGGTTTCAGGCAGTAAAGTCAGAGACTTCAGAGTATTACACAGCTACAACACTACAGAGGACATCTTATGTCAGATATGCTGATGTTTGTTAAGGATTTTCAACCACATAAAAAATCACGGAACGCGTGCTGCATTTAATGTCGACTTTTGCAGAATAGTGCATGTTGATTAGGATCAATGGAGTTGAGTTCACAGCTCTGATGCGTTTCTGCACTTTTCTTTATATCTAAGGACCAAAAAAATGATGGTCAATGCTTTTGTTTGCACCAAACTAAGCGCCATAATGTGATTAAATCTTAATCAGCCAACACAAGGCAACTTTTTATTTATTTATTTGCTGCAATAAATGAGCAGCTGTGGTTTAAAAGCAGCAGCTTCAGTTTTCTGTGAACATTTACAAAAATTCAGCGACAGTTTTCCTGTTGTGATCAAATTTTTCAAATGTGTGCTAAACAGAAGTGATGGCGGTATTTATATATATATATATGCCAGGAGTCTGACAGGATGTGAAGAATATGAGCTTCAGAGCTTTTTATTTACTTTATTCTTCAGAGAATAAAGTAACGTTAGAAATGTTTTGAGCTGTAATGTCAAAGAGTCCAATGAAAACAGAGAGCTAGCTAATGTTAGCCAAATGCTCTCTGGCTCAGTCCTTCTTTTGATCATAAAGGTTTAGGTAATTTTTTTTTTTAATGAGTTTTCTAAATTTTGGTTATTTTTTCCTGTTGGACTGTTGAACCTTAAACTTGAACCAAACAGAGACTCTAGTAATGAAGCAAATGTGAGCGGTTTTATTTCGGTTCAAAGCTAATGAGGTCACAGTGACATCAGCACAAATAAAGAAACCCTGAATTCAATCATTAAATATATCAACAGGATTAACATTTTTCTCTTTATCTACATCAAAGTGCATCAGTTGATCTGTTCACAAGGCAGCTTCTATTTATTGTCATCCTGTAAAGTTTCATTTATCTCTGCCTAAATGCTCCCGGTTTAAGGTAGTTCAGCTGTTAAAATGCGAATGTTTTGGTTTTCTGCTTCCATGACACCAATTTCCAGGCTTAAATGGATCTTGATGCGGTTCTACGATGGAAGGCGAGATGAATGAAGAGATGATGTGTGTTTATGATTTAAAGTTTGAGGTTTTTCACTTCGCTATTAAGCTCCTTTAAATCTTTTTGCTAGAAAACGTTCAGTTTGGGAATGAATCTTGAAAGGATAAATTTGGTGGGGTGGATCTGAGGGAGGGGGGGTCTAAGCTTGGATCATACTTTACCTGCTGGAGATTGTGCAGCTTGCACAGCAGCGCCCCCTGTCAGCTGAGGTTCATTTAAGTCTAGATGTAAATCAGCTTTCTTGCTCTCTGAGGGATTGGCCGCGCCCTTGTTGATCGTTCCGTTGTAGTGTTCGGTGTGGCGCAGGTCCAGGTGGCATGGCCGCTCCTGAGGAGCCGGCTCTCTGCTGTCAGAGTCCAGAGGTTTATCCGGTAGGATGTGATTGCTCTCTTCATGGGTCGGCTCCTGGATCTCGGTGATGAATACAGGCTGGTCTTCGTCGTCTCGGTTGAGCTTCGGGGCGGTCTGCGCCTCGCTCGCAGGGCGTGTGGAGGAGTCGCACTCGAAAACATCGCAGGGGGTCAGAGCTTCGTCCTTTTGCTGAGGCGGCGTCTGGACACCTCCTTCCTCCGAGCCCAGCTCCTCACACTCGTCCACGGAGAGCAGCACTGAGCGGCGGAAGTTGGCGCCCGCCTGGAAGTCGGGCGGCTCGTTGTCCTGGTCCGGACAGTCGTCATCGAAAGCCAGGTTAACGATGCCCTGGAAGTGCGGGGACGGATCCGTCGCTGGCGGCAGACCGCCACTTGGAATCACTTCAACTTCTGACTGCTCATCTTCCGTTTCATCTTCATCCTCCTCTTCATCAGAAGAGCACGGCATGCTTCTAACGTTCTCGGGCCCGACATCACCGCGCTTCTCCTCCTCTGGAACCTCGTCTCTTTGCAGCCAGGAGCGCGGACGCTGTCTAAGCCCCTCCTCCTCGCTGGTGGTCTCCGTCTCTCTTCCGCGCAAACGCACCTCCACCCTCAGCCCGGCCCCGCCTTCATACATCTTCAGCTCCTCCGGGGTGCTGGTGTCGCTACTGCTGCGACCCAGGAAGTCGGGGCAGCGCATGGTGCCGCACTTGGACACCCCTCTGTCGTTGGAGCAGTCGTCGTCTTGCGATCCTC
This sequence comes from Cyprinodon brontotheroides, assembly GCA_018398635.1. Lineage (NCBI taxonomy): Eukaryota > Metazoa > Chordata > Actinopteri > Cyprinodontiformes > Cyprinodontidae > Cyprinodon > Cyprinodon brontotheroides. Next base: position 3,375,489 of record JAGKQL010000017.1, on the reverse strand, counting down.
CGGCGTCGTAGTCCTCAGAGCGGGGCTTGATGTCATCGGAGGAAGTGGTGTGCGTGCTCTCAGACTCTGGGCTGATCTGATGATGGATTCCGCTCCAGGAGTCCTCTACGGGGGTGTCCGTACCCCCCATGCTGCTCGGGGTACCGGCAAGGCGCTCGCCATCTTTAGTGGAACTCTGCGGCCTGATGTCGTGTTCTTCTCCTCCGTTTATGTTAGCAGCGATTTCCCCGCCTTGAAAAGGCTTCATTTTGCTTTTCTCCATCTGCTCGCAATCGTCCGCTTCAGCAAAGTGGACGTGGTGGACGTTGTTGGGCGTCGGTGTGACGCTGGCATCGTCCTGGAGACCGGCTTCAGTCTTCTGCAGCTCGTTCTGCGAGCCATCGCCTCTACGGCCAGCAGGTTGACTCAGCTCTGATTTTTTACCGTTTCCTGCTTCCGCTTGTTTACGCTCTGACGTTCTGGAGGCTTTTGGTGAAGCTTTTTCAGCTGATGGTTCAGTGGAGCTTCTCAGCTTTGATCCAGACTTGGCAGCTGACGAGACTTTGGCTGTTCTGGCCTGAGATTTAGCCGAGACGCCGTTCGCCAAAATCGGTTTCTTCTTTTTAGCATCACCGGTGGTTTTATTGGTGCCTGTAGTTCTGAGCGCCTCTTCTTTCCTGGGGGAGGCTTGTTTTTTTGTCAGGCTTCCAGGCTTAGACACTAAACCAAGAAGGAAAACAAACCTTAGAGACCGATTCATTTTCAAACCATTTTAACAGGCGGCCTGATCTACTCACCGTCCGATGCGCCTCGTCCCTTGGTGTCTGGTTTTGCTGCTGCAGCAGACTTTTCTGCTGGACCACTCTTTGTTTTAGGTGCATCTTTTGAGCTTAATTTATTGATTGGGCTAAAGAAAGAGAGAAACAGAAAAACTGAATGTTTTTACAGTTAAATTAACTACAACAAACACAATCAGCCGAGTCAAACACTTTTCACTGCAGCTTCTGTTTTATTTATGGGATCTGCTGGAGAGAAAATAAATTAGGAATGAATATTTATCACCACTGGGCGACAACTGTGTTTGTTTTCCCTTCAGTCTTTAGGAAAGTTGGCCCTCTGAACAAGAACCAATTATTACATTGAAGCTGCTCCTTCCATAAAGATTCTCCTTCAATTTATCAATTTACAAGTTTATAAAAGTAAATCTTCACAGGCCTTTTAAACTGTGGAAATATGCATGATTAAAAAAAATATTCACAACCCTATATATTTCTAATCTCTTCATTTTCTTTTGATTTTTTAAAATTATTTTTATTAATGGGCTATGCACACTTCTTAAAACTATTTGCAACTAAATCACATCCCAATATTATAAAATAAAGGAAATAAAAAAAAAATAAAAGGAGTAACCATTGGTTATATTTTAATCATTTTAGACTAATTTTTAAAATAAACTCTTAGTGTCTTTAATAAAATTTGATCATAAGCACAAACTACTGTCTAATACAGAAGTTAGAAGAAAATTAAAAATATTTGACTCATAAAAATGTTCAGGAAGAAAAAAGCAGAATACTTCTGGTGGAACTTTGACGAGTACTGGGTGTGGTTTAGGAACGAAAACAATATAAATAAATCATCAATGAATTTTAGAAAAATGGACGAATATTTTCAGTAGCGTTGCAGGATATATCTAACCTGACTCCGCCAGATGGATTAGCTCCGTATATCCATCTGGAAACCTTCCGTTGAAGTAATTTTGGGAAGGGGCGA
>JAGKQL010000017.1:3313709-3370048 GCA_018398635.1 Cyprinodon brontotheroides | reverse complement strand
AAAAATTATTTCAGTGTTAAATTCTGTTTAAAGTAGCGGATTATAATTTAAAAATGTCTCCAGACCTTAAATGGTTATTGATTTTTCTTTATTCAGACCCCACTGATTTTTTATTGGTTATCCCTGTTTTAGAGTTTCTATACTCCAGTTAACGATTAATCAATTACTAAATTAGTTGACGATTATTTCAATAATCGATAAATCACCAATTCATTTGATTGTTTCAGCCCTACTGTGAAGTAATTTTTTTTATATTTTCTGAATTTACAGTTGGAATTCACATTTTTCAAAGGAAATTTTTATTTAAACCTCTATAATGTGAGGAAAAAAACAATCAGACTGCCATTACATTTTTTGTCCTGCGCACCCCTGGGTTGGAAATCTCTGCACCCCTGGATAACGAATGTCAGCGATGATGAAATGTGTCAATAAAAGAGGGTGAACCTGGGATGGAGTGGCCGTCGTCCTGCACATTGCTGGCACAGTTTTCTGGCGAGGTGGTAGTGGCAGATGTGGGATGTGCCTGGGCAGACCGGTCAGTCTTCCCTGCAGAGCTCCTCTGTGCCTTTGTTACTCCTGTGCAGCTAAGTGGAGCAGTTTTAGGCCTAGCACCTGGGTTTGGCTTCTTTTCCTGCTCTTTTGGGCCGTAGGAGCTTCTGGGGCCATTTGCAGAGGCCACCTCTCTCTTTGCCCCAGCAGCTGCGGTGCCGTTGACGACCGGTGTGCCGGCTGATGGCGCCTTTGCTTTTGTTGCCACGCTCCTGTCTCCGGGTTTCTTTCCGTTCTTGGCTTTGGAGTTCTGGCTTTCTCCTGGTTTGTTAGCTGCACTCAGACCATCGGATTTCATGGCTGATGCTGCGCTGTTTGTCCTGTGAACCGGAGAACCCTCAGGCTGAGATGTGGGGCATTTTACAGCCTTCGACTGCAGGATAAAAATACACACAAAGGTCACGTAACTGTAGGACATTACTGGGTCAATCAGCAGGGGAAGAAAACAGCAAACTGGAAAACGATAAACCGCCCTGTCAGATATGGAGTGAATTTTGTTCCATTTTGTTTCCATTAGATAAACTATTAGGGAAAAATGAAATCTTAATTTTAACATAAAAAAACTGCTTAAAGAGTAATGTTGCCATTTTCTTAGATTTTAATTTTTCATTATTCTAATTTGATATATTTTTTAACAATTTTATATTTGTTTTCCTTTTCTTTTTCAGATTTTATCATTTTCATTTTTTTTTTTTACATTTTTACAGATAAAACTCTCTTAAATTAAAGCTCGATAAAATTTTGTTTCCAGCCTCCAGCAAACCAATAGAAATGCGTCTTTGCTCGTCACTCCAAAGGAAAGCCCGCCCCCAAAGGTGAACAGAGTGAGATTTGGAAAATGCATTACAAAGAATGCAATTCATAAAACTTAATCTCAAACAGCGAAATTTGGAAAATAAAACTTGGAAATATATTTGTAGAAAATACTTTATCTTAATCTTACATTTTTTTTTTGATTGATTGAATTTTTCAAAGTTTAATTTTTGTAAAACTTTTTTCTTTTCATTTCCAATTATTTCCAGTAATAATTGAGTAAAATTCCCTCCATAGATCCAATGATCCTCTCTGAGATCCACTCTAATCAAGTGGTTTTTTTAAAGTTCAGTTTTCTATTTTGAGAGAACAAAGATAGAGATTAAACCCCACCTCACTGCATGAAGGCCCTTCCCACCTGAACTGTAGGACCTGCTGTGCTTTTAGCCACTAGCTTGTAACATTCCTGTAATCCGGGTGACATCTGTTACACTATGAGAAAACCTGTTGCTTATTTTAGATTTCTGGCTGTTATTATGCAGACATTGGTTACTAAAGGCCACACACTAAATCCTCTAAACCCAGCTGTTTGGTCCTTTAAGTTTGCATCATTGGCTTTAGCAAAAACTAGGGACACAGAGAGGACAGCAATCAGCAGTTTTGCTGTTATACACCGGAAAAAATGATGGATGTTTAGTTTTCTGCCATTTGATCATTGATCAGGTTCAGGAAAGGGGAAAATCGCCTGTTTTATCCTACTTTGTAAATCAGTCACTTGATCTCAGTGGTGCTTTGAGATGAAAACGTCTCTGTCAGGCCACAGATATAAGATAAAAATTTTTAATAAATATTTTTGATTAAAACTGCAAAAACTGTATTCATTTCTGCATCAAAGGGTATAAAACATTTATAAGGAAGTAAGGTTTATTTATATAGCACCTTTCTCAGACAAGTGTCACAAAGTGCTGTACAATATAAGGCATAAAATACAAAGCAACACAATATAAAATACATGTAGGCGAAATAAATACAGTCATAGCAGAACTTGGTAAAATACGTCTAAAATGCTTGGTTAAAAACAAATGTTTTTAGTTGTCTTTTAAAATCATTCACCAAGCAAAGGTAAAGTGGTAGAGTAGTCCACAGTCTGGGTCCGACTATCTAGCCTGGGTGCCATTCCGAACTTAGTCCCGCCTTGGCACAACGTTTGAGGTCGGGAAGTACGGTCTGGCATTGCTCAACAGTAGCGCGACTATGCTAGCACAATATCTGGCGGGCTAATCAAATTGTCAGGGCGGCTTTACACGATGATGGACAGATGATGATCAACAGTAACGTAATCAACCACGCGACCTCACCCGCTAGTGACAACAACAATGGCTGCGCTGCTTCAGAGAGTAGTGTGTAGATTCTCTGCTATTAGGTCTGTTCTAGAAGATATCGTATTGCCAAATTAATTTTTAAAAAGAGGAACAGAGAAACGCCATCAAGGCTCATCTTCTTATTCTAGGCGCGCAACCGCACGCTTTGATTTTTGTTGACAACAACTATGCGCGCCGCTTAACATCCGCCACTTCCGCTGCTTCCTTATTGGTTGTAGGTCTATCCAAATTGAGTGCAGAGGCATTTTTTTTTCCTGGTTCGCTCAAACCTGGTCCCATAATCACAGCTCTATGGTGGAGCAGCATCAGACTCATATTCTGACTAGAATTGAGTCGGATCACGCCAGGGCTATCGACTATCAATCACCTCTCGGCTGGAAAACGGGTTCGGTGGGTAGTGTTTTTCGCGCTGCCAATTTTGGCCTTGCACCTCGATAATCCGCGATACTATTGTGCAGTATCGGCCGATACCGCATACCATAATAATGTAAAAATAATTGCCATCATGGCTTTTGTCGGGCTGCTGCCTACCTTGTGAAGCAGGAAAAAATCTATTAAAAAGTGAATCCAGCAGAACTTTTAATAAAAAGTTCTACTGGATAATACAAATAAAAAGTTTTTATTGCCTACCTGGAGTGGGTGACAATAGTTGAATAAACTTATGGCTCTCAAAATGGTATCTGTGCCCTATTTGTTGGTACTTGCCGATACCGATACCACCATTTTAGGGCAGTATCGGCGCTCGTCCGATACTGGTATCGGTATCGGTGCAACACTATTCAAGGGGCCATTAACAACTGAATCAAGTCGTATATGTAAGATGGAGCCTGTCCATTCAAGGCTCTAAAGGTCAGAACCAGAATTTTAACGTTTATGCGATGTTCGATGGGAGGCCAGTGTAGAACTTTTAGTTTTTATGCCATTCAGCTGGTAAAAAGTATCCATAACAGTCAAGACTGCTGCTGCAATGCAGTGATGTTTTATTGACGCCCTTTATTATGTCCCTAAAAAGCTGTTTATATCATCAAATACCAACAAATGGCTGCTATAAGAGCTTTTATATCGGTGGTTTATTTTTTACTTTTAGTCCCACCTTTGAAATCAGAGACGTCGGGTCAATTATTGTGGCTATCAGAGGCTAGAAGAAGCTGTAATTCAGGGAAGTTGGTTTTAATTTGTGTTCATATTTTGGTTCACATCCTGGACAACAGAGAGAGGGATTTGTAACTTTAGAATGTTTTGGATAAAATAATCCTTTAATTTTTACTCTAAAAACTTCAGGAAACTTGTTTGTATTTAAGCAAAAAGCAGAAAAAAGTTGCTTAATTGTCAATTTGAGCTTTATGAAATCTAACAATCACACAAAAAGAATCAGTGTTTTGTAAATGTGGTCAGAAAATTTAGATTTCTCTTATTTCATTTATCAAGTTATTATATTTATTCACTATAAAAGTTTTTCACTAAGTCTGTTTCAGCCACACAATTCTCTGCATGAGGCTGTTTGTGGACCAGGCTTCTTCCCAAAACAAGCCAGATTCCTTCATAACATGTTACTGTTTAACCAAAGTGTCTGTAATTTGTATTGACTGTGACAATTTTCCATTATTGTAAGTAAAGGAAACCTACTCTGCCCAGGCAGAACAGGACTGAATACCAAGCAATATATGAAGTGTTGTAAAAAGTACTGAAATCTCGGAGTCAAGAAAAAGTATAAGTACCTCTCCAAAATATGACTTTGGTAAAAGTCCAAGTCACTGACTCAAATGTTACTTGAGTAAAAGTCTTAAAGTATCTGAAATGGCTTGTACTTAAGTACAAGAATTACTGTAAAAATAGATGTACTCAAGTAATGTAGTGAAAAGTATGAGTAAAAAGCAGTGCAGTTTAAATGACATTTTTTTTAAATTTTGGTAAACTTTTAAGGTTAAATTCACTTAAAATAATATAAACAACCAAGTTTAGGATAAATGAACGAACCCAAGGCAAGACCCGACTTTGTAGTCAGTAGGTGCGGTCAAAACATTTTTTTTTTTACTTAGTAATTAAACCAAACATTGAAAATGTATCGGAGTAAAAGTATGCAATTAAGTTCGTAAATATACTGAAGTAAAGTGAAAATGCCCATCAAAATTTATACTCTTAGAAAGTATAAAGTACTCGAAAATATACTTAAGTACAGAAGTGAGGTATTTTTACTTCGTTACTGTACAACACTGGCAGTATGATGAACTGTTCTCTCTTTGCAAAGATATGAAAATAAAGTCCAGATTGAGTGAAATCCCTTCGATTGCTGTCTATTTAACTGGGGTAAATAGTTGAAATACTTTTTTCCACGCTACAAATGCAAATTGAAAATTTACCATTTCATTCCTGAATTAAAGCCACAAGTGGTATTGGGCGTCCCTCGTGAGCTCTCAGCATTTCCGGTATGCCCAATGTATGTGGAAACCATGTGCCAAATTCTCCACCTCCACGCTCCTTCCCATCCTATGTTCTGGGTTTTTCAGCCTATGCCCGCCGCTTCTGCTCTTCTCTATCCTCCCTCCCTTCTCGCCTCTCCCTTGCTGCCCCTGCTTCTCATCCTCCTCCCTCCAGCTTCTCCTCATCTTCCTCATCCCTCCCATGCCCCAATGGAGCTTCTCCTCATCAACCCCTCCCTGCTTCAAGCTTATCTTCCCCGGTGTTCCCTTCCTCCTCCTCCTGCTGTCACTCTTTTGCTTTTTCGTATCTCCTTCTCATCCCGGTTGTCGCTCTTGCCGCATCTCCTTCTCCTCATCCTAGTTTACGCTCTTTCTCTTTATCCCCTGCTCCACTGCTGGCTCTCCTGATCCTCTCATCCTCCCTTGGTCCTTCGCTTCCATTTAATCCTCCTCCATTCTCCTTCTGCTGTTTCTCATCCTAATCATCCTCCTCCTCCCCTGTGCTCTTTGGATTGCATATTTTTCTTCCTGCCTGCTGCTCTTCTACTCGTATCTCCATTAAGCTGCTTGCTTCTCATCCTCACTTATCCTTCTCCTCCTCCCAAAGCATGGCTCTTGGATGGACCGGAGTTTACCAGTTTCTGATGCTTTTTAGCCACTTACATGCTCCCATGTAGAATACACACACTTTTGATTAACTTTTAATTAAAGGCGAACTATAGTCTCATGTGAAAAGCACCTGGAAGTCTCCTCAAACCCCTCACAAAAACCAAGCCTCCCTCACCTCCAAGATATGTCAGCACCCAAAAAGCAGAAAATGGTATCTTTGATCCAAAATGGCCCATTCTTGTTGGGTGTGGACCATGGCTCCAATATACTCTTTTTTGAACATCAGCACGCCATGGCTATACAATTTTAATGAAGGCAATCCTTAATAAAAGCGGTGGCCCTAGAGGCAGTTTAGTCTATACTCTAATGGCACAGGGTCTGATTTTGATGTTTGGCTCACTCTACATGGTTTGTCGCCAGCAAAATCCCTGGACGAAGCTTTTGACCCCTTATGCCCTGCACCTGCGTCAAAGCAAAGTTGCAGCTCTCACGCCCCTCAGCCCTTCCTCAAAGCCATGCTTGGAAAAGGTTACCCTCTCACCCGACCCAGCCCTATGGGAAACCCAACAGCCCTACCCAGCCAAAAAGCCAAACTGTGCATGCAAAAACAGTGTGGGCTTCACACCTTGGGATACATTGAATCCTCACCCTGCATGATAGGATGCTGCGCTATCTCAGGTGGGTCAAAAGTATATGTTCAAAGATGGAGAAACAGCTCCCACAACCCAATCGTTAGCGTAATACACCCTACTCAAAAACAAAAAAAATAATTAAAAATCCATAATTTGTAAAAATCCTGAAAAATCACACAAATGTCAAGAAACACATCTTGCATGTCCTAGATTTTTTAGATGATTTATTAAATAATTTAAAGAAAGAAAAATCTTAAACTTGAATGCCATATACTGGCGGCAGTTGAAAACCCCATAAGATGCTCAACATGCATAGATTCACGCACGTCAATCTTGGCAGTCTTTTCTATAATCAAAGGATAAAGCACCGTTCGCCACGGCCAGACGCTATAAAACCTTTGAGGATACAAATCACTCTTCGTTAACACAAACTTTTGAAAAATCCAGACTGACAGACTTTAAAGAAGCGCTATATTGTAAACCCCAGCTTACAGTATATTTTGTAGCTATTAAACTATTTCTTGAAAGTTTCAGCCTCATTTGATAAGCGCTTATCTTTAAGGCCTACTCGGTGAGGTCCGCGACTTCAACAGGTTAAAAATGTGTAATTCAAAAATGGGCCTAATTCTACTCAAACAAAAAATCACAAAAATCCATATTGCAACAAAATCCAGGAAAAATCTACAAATCTCAAGAACATGATTTTGTATGTCCGGATTTTTCTTCAGATGATTTCACAAATAATTAAAAGAAAGTGAACGTGAATGCCTTATAGTACCGCGCAAAGTTGAAAACCCCATAAGATGCTCAAACATGTATAGATTCACGCCTAATCTTGGCAGTCTTTTAGGCTAATCATCAGCGGATAAATAACTGTTCCCACATTGGCCTGGACCTGCTATAAAAACCCTTTTGAGATATGTACCACCTTCTGGTGCCACGTAAACTTTTTGAAAGCACCCAGACCTGACAGACTTTAAAGAAGCTGCATATATTGTAACCAGCTTACAGCAGGTTTCGGTAAAAGCAGAACGGCCTTGAAAGTTTTTAGCCTTATTTTGATAAAAGGCTGGATTTTATACAACTTTTGCGCAGGTCCGCGGATTTCTCAACAGGCTAAAACGTAATTCAAAACGGGCCTACTCACCGCACCATTAAAATCCACAAGGAATGGTAATAATAAAATCCAGAAAAAATCACAAATCCAAGGAACACATTTGTGAACCTGTATCTTTTAGATGATTTACTAAATAATTAAAAGAAAGAAAAATCTTTTAAACGCGAATCGTCATACCGCAGCTGAAAACCCCTATAACAAACATGTATGATTCAACAAAACTCAGCGCCCTCTTTCTTATAATCAAAGGATAAATAACTGTTCCAAAGTTGCCAGGATTATGCGCAAAACCTTTGAGATACAATGTAATTTCCTGTTAACACAAACTGTTGAAAATCAGAGTGACGGACTTTTAAAGTAGCGCAGCTTTTATGCTGTGTACACCATCGCAAATGATTAGGGAGGGAATATATTCAAAGTCCCAGCCAAAACAACTGATTTTTTGAAATATTTTAACATAGTGATTCTATTTTTCATAAGGGTGTCAGTTGATTCAAAATGCACGACTCTATGAGAGGTTTAGACCATGACTCCACAAATGAAACTTTTTGTAGGTGGGGGGCCTTGACAGATGTGTGTGCCAAGTTTCATTATCCTAGAACGAAAGCATGGCTAGGGGCTGATTTATTTCCTGGCATTATCTGTCCACTGACCAACTATTAGGCGAGAACGCGAAACTTTTGAAAAAATCCAGAGTGACGGACTTTAAAGAAGCGCTTTGCTATTGCGTAACCAGCTTACAAAAGCTATGGCTTTGGAAAGAACTTATTTTGAAAGTTTTAGCTCATTTGGGAAACAAAGCGCTGATTTTATACAATTTTTTTGAAAAGAGGTCCGTGATTTCACAACAGGGTAAAATGTAATTCAAAATGGCTTATCTCCCAGTGGGCGACCCATAGCCCCGCTGAGGCTTTTAGTTTAGCCCTCCGATGAGATGCAAATGTGTCTACAAAGATTCAATGATTCGGACTCTAAAACGGCTTGGGGCTGATGGTTTTAAATTTGCTTTTTAGGGGGCGAAGTTAGACCAACATGTTTTCTATCATCTGACAAACCGTTTCAAGGTTTTGCTGGTGTTTAAAATGACAGAAAGGGCGGCTTACCCTCCCAAGTGAAACGGTAGTGTACAAACATGAAGTTAACTTCCCTGAAGGGGCCAAAATTATCTGGGGCTTAGATGAAAGGCATCATTTACTGACCACCGGTATGGTCAAGCACCCAAAGGGGCTCCCTTACTGCCGCAAACGAGGTTCGATTTGGACTTTTTGCAAAAAAAAAAAAAAAAAGGTTGTCTGGCACTTTGAAATTTTTCCAAAGTACTCCAAACTTCGGGGCCCCTTTGGGACCCTTTAAACATGCCCAAAACGAAACCCCTTGACAAATCTCCTTTGACCTCAAACAGTTTTAACTGTGACACGACTGAGCCTTGAAGCTTGAGCAGTCATAACCTCAGGGAGGAGTTCGTTAAAGTTCGACATGAGCTTAAATGAAAAATGGGCTGTAATCGCGACTTTGAGTCAAAATGGGTTTACTCCCGGTAAGCGCTTTTAGGGCATACCTCCAAGAGACTTTTTCATGATTTGAGGAGATCTCACTGCGTGCCGCTTCAAACCCCACTTACAGTTTCCCCAACTCACGTTAGGGGGCGCTTGTGGGCGTGACTTAAAGGCCAATACTTTGGGACCTTACGGCAGTCCGCTATTTCTCATGTAATACCTACCGCTACGTTTTCCTGAGTTTCGAACATGCGGTCCCCGTGAAAATGCGCTCAAAGGGCAAAAGAATAATAATATGAAACCTCGAATACATAGCCGCAGCGCTTTTGCTGGGCCTAAATAAGCATCTAAGAAATAAACGATTCTTACCTGTGAGCTGGTGAATACTGGCTTTTTACCAAGCCTCCGATTGTCTCCTTTATCAATTGCTTCTGTTGGGAAAAAGGCGAGGAAAAACCCCCACCAACGAATAAATAAGTTACTGACCTTAAAAGATCCAATACTTTGATATTATTTCATCCAAACGTTGCATATCAAAACAGATTTAATGATTTCCCATCTTTATCTGGTCGCTTCCTCCATCAGCAAAGCTCCACATCTGTCTGTTCTGAATCTTTCTTCATGCTTTTCTGCCCATTTGGCATCATGAACATGCACTTAAGGACTGTAGGAATACTGGGCCAGATACCCCAGATCAATAATTCATGCGGCCCATTTCCAAATATTAGCTTCAACATTGATGAAGCAGATTAGTTATTGCATTTGTAAAAGCTTTATAATGTATGCAGAGCCACAGCAGCAGCAGCAGCAGGCTGAGCTTTATCCTGTTAAAACCACAGCATGGCGCATCTGGTGCATTTTTAGCTCCAGACACAGTGCCATCACGTTTCATAAAAGCTCTGGCCAGATATTAAATGGGTTAGCAGCGATCAGGCAGCTGTAATGTAAGAAGCTAAGCGGTCCAGTGAAGAGGCTTTGGAAAATTGTTACTGCAGGGGAGCCCAGAAAAAAATAGAAAGACATGCAGATATCTCACGTGAACAGAGTGGGTTTTCAGTCCTTACCTGCTAGTATCCTCTCTTTGTGTTTGGGTGACAGTGCCTCCCATCCCTGCGTGTGGCGAACCGCATAAGAGGTCTGAAGCAGGAAGGTCCAGAGGCGCCCGCGTAGCGTGCAGATCTCCTGCCTGAACGGCTGCCGGGGATTCAGGGGGAGACAGGCAGAAGAATGGAAGGGGTGCGCTACAGCACGGGCGAATCAGCAGCTGCTTCAAGAACCTTTCACCATGGCAACAAATACCCTCCCCTCCTCCCTTTTTCCCTCTCTCTCTCTGTCTTTCTACCCCTCCTTCCCTCCCCCTCTGTGTCTAAATTCACTTAAGCTCTCTAAACAGAGTCTGTGATGTCAGGAGGCGACACCAAATTCCTGGGTTTTAAGATGGAGCTGGAGGACGAACGGGGGGCTTCCACTGCCACCAAGCATCTCACCGACAAAACACCAGCTCCAACGTTAGACGCAAGGCTAGATTAGTGAGGACGTCACGGTATCCCTCAGCCTAATCCATCCTGCTCTGCTGTCCAGGGCTACCGGGGGTTTTATACGCCTACAACCAGGTCACTGTGATGGGAGCCGGCTCACGAGCTCAGCTCTCATCTTAACATCGATTTTCAGGCTTTAATCAAGCTGCTCAACTGAAAACGAAGCAAAGACTTTGGATCCATGGCTGTGAACGTTTGAGTCTAACGGATAAAATCACATACATTCTAAAAGTAGAATGGGAGGCAGATCTTTTAGTTATCAGGCTCCTCTCCTGTGGAACCAACTACCAGTTTTAGTCCGTGAGGCAGACACCCTGTCTACTTTTAAAGGCTTAGGCTTAAAACTTTCCTTTTGATAAAGCTTCAAAGTTAGAGTGGCTCAGGTTATCCTGAGCTATCTCTATAGTTATGCTGCTATAGGCTTAGACTGCTGGAGGACATAGGGACCCCTTATTTCACTCATTCTGCTTTATTCTATCTCTATTATCCAACTCTGCCATCAACACATTTGTTTCTAGATGTTGGAGATTGGCCTGTTTTCCAGTGTAGTCCTGTTTCTCTGACTGTGACTCAACTGGATGTGCTCTCTTCTGTCCTTCTGACATGGGAGCTGGCTCGGAGCTCGAGCTGCCTGGCTGTGTGTGTTTGGATGGGGCTTTTATAGTTACAGTTGCCTTTGTATCTCTGCTTACCAAATCCAGGTAATTGGAAAGTGGCCACGATTAACAGTTAATGAAGCATTTTATACATCTCCAGCCTGCAACATAATCACATTATCCATCACACACGTTAGCAGATCCATGGCTCCAGCCTTATCAAAATATTACACTTTGATCTTAGCTGAAGGACACCGCTCTCATTCCATTCCCAAATATTTCCCACGTACAGAATGAAGATTATAACTGTATATAATTAGATAAACTATTAGCAGGGTTCCTACAGCATGAGGCAAGTTAAATTCAAGACTTTTTAATGCAATCTTGAAATAAAAATTTAAGACCAAATTCTCACAAGAAAACCTGCTTGTGACAACTTAAAGCTACAGTGTGTAACTTTAAGCGACATCTAGCCGTCAGACTACAGATCGCGAGTAACATGGTAGGATCATCCCCCCCACCACTTCTCCCCCCAACAGTAATGGCGAGCCGCATGGACAAAATGCCCCGGCATGACGTCCGTGATCACCAAATTTCAAGCATGAGGTTTGTTGTTTACATAGATAAATTTCCTGCAGATAGTATTTCATTAGTCTGTATAGTATAGATTTCATGTAGACTTAAGATAATAAATATACCCGCTTTATTTTTTTCTACATCGTTGGTGACGTAATGGCAATTTCTGCAATCACTAGTTTGTTGGCTCTGCACTGCCGAAAGCACAAAGATAAAGTTCGGTTTCCATGGCCGCGACCCGCCTTCCTGCTATGTAATTATTATATAAATGTACCACCCTAAATTCAGTCATTAAGGCGAGGCTGAGCTCTTTTGATGATGATAAAATAATATAGTTATGTGTATAATATATTATATACTTCTGACTGCGTCCCTGTACTTGCCGCTAACACTGTAGTTTTAAACACAAAGGTTTATTTTAACATAAAACCACTGCACTAATGTTTCAAATGTTGCAAAACGTCCATACAGGAAGAAAGCTAAAAACACACAAATGACAGATGGTATTTTAACAATTTGGCTTACGAATTCAAAACTTGTTTTTAAAGGTGGCCCAAAACAAACCCGCCTTTAAGCCCCAAACATAACCAGTGTGCTAAGTCTTTTTGGTAGCTATTTTTTGTATGGTTTTCTTAGTGTGTTTTGACGGGTATAAGTGGAGGCGCGGTGCAGGTGGTATGCGGAACTAAACTGGCAGCACCGCTGTTTCTCTGTAACTCCGGCCTTGACGCTTTCGTGTTTCGTGTTTTGATAAAGCTACCCACCGCCTTCATATTCCTACTCGTTCCATTTGAATTGACTTCGCATAAACTGGCTGAGCCTCATGTATGCTCCCTGGTTTTTGCCATGGAGAAAACTCTTGGCTGGCGACAATTTTGGTTCCATTTACACTTAATTTCCAGAGACAAAAGTTACACGGCATCTCCCAAATGTCCTCGCCGCAACAACAAAAACGCTTTATTGGTTCCACTCATCCCAGGGGTCTGCAACCTTTCATATCCAAAGAGCCGCTTTGAGTCCGACTAAGTAAAAGTTGTTTAGAGCGCAAAATTATACTCATGACTTTTAACTAGGAGAACCTTTTTTAAATCTTGTATAGGACATTAGTTGTTGCCATCTCAAACAATATAGATATATATAGCCTTTTTATGTTAAAAACATTTTATGTGCGGCTAATTCATAGAAAATGTCTCTTAAAACATATTTCTGCTTCTGACCCCTCATTCTTTTCCATCTTATAAAACGCTAAAGCTATTGGATACCGCGTATATATATCACAGTAAATTATTTTAGCTCTTATGTACATTTTAGCCGCTTATTAAGAGCCGCTGGAGAGAGGTCCAAAGAGCCATATGTGGTTCTGGAGGCCGCAGGTTGTAGACCCCTGCAATCTATCCGGACGGAACTAATAATGGCGCAGCCGTTATTTTTAAATAAAAAGGTACATTTTGCTCTTTATTTGGATCATGCAAAATAAATCATTATAGTAATCCTATTTATGACGCTTTTAAAAATTAAGACCTAATAAGTCTTTTTTCCACACATTTTAATACCCAATTAAGGCCTTAGTTTATTTTGAAAAGACTCAAATGCCTCAAGAATATAAATAATCGAAACTTGGGGGAAAAAACATCAGTTCTGACACGCGAATATAGGCAGCTGTAAATATTAAGGTGTGTGTGTAATACAAAACCTTTCACACATCATCACCATACTTATCTCTACTCAGCAGGCACGCCTTTGCTGCCACAGAATTCAGACGTGCCCATGACAGCGTTGAGCGTCCACAGCCCACTCTTGTCCACCATGGTCTTACTTAAAACCAAACCTACTGATTGGCAAGCAAACAAATATCTAAGAGTTGTCATGGAAACCTAGTTTCACTAGAAAAACACAGTTTTGTTTCCTTTAATGGATGTGAACGGATTACCGAATCACCCTGATCACAAACACAGGGGAAAAATTCAAACTTCAGTCAAAGTTTCCAAACAACTTCAGGATCTCATGCTTCCAACTACGGCTGCTAAAAGCTGCTGTAAAAATTACGCAAAAAAATGATACTTCTTTACACCAAGAATATACTTAAATGTGATTGATTTACCTCCTCGTGCTTTTGATATCCCTGGTGAAAATCCCCCTCAAAGTTATCTTCACAAAGAGAGTGAACAGCAGTGAAAAGATCACAGCAGTTATCCACAGTCACACCCTCTCTCACAGCCAAGCAGAGCTTCTTCAACAGCGTCGGCTCTCTAGTAAACTCCTCCCTCTGCAAATCGGACACACGGCAACAGAAAGAGAAAGTTGCTTTAAAAGGATGGAGAAATGACACTCTAACCCCGAATCTGCTGCCCAACAGAAACAGGTGAAGTTTTAAAACCAATTCCAACGTTTTTCATACTGAACATAACACAACATTTCAATAAATCATGTAAGGAAGGAAAAGACACAGTGCAAGTTAAAGCCTGTAGATTAAAAAAATGTCTAATAAAAAAACCCATTGTGTATGGAGTTAAATTTGTTTCATTATTGTTGCAAAAACATGTTTTGTAAATGGAAACTCAAACAGAAAAAAATTGAATCCTGAACTGAAAAAAATGCCTTAACCGAAACATTTTTTTTTGAGTAACCGTTATTTTTGTTTTGTTTTGACATATTCAGTACGTTTTTAATTTTTCTAAAGCTCTATAGAACTGCAATGCTATTTGAAAAAACTTTGCAAATTCTATCTGAAAAAGAGATGCATTATGAGGTGGTTTTACTATTAAGACCTATTAAAAACAAAATAAAGACTTCAATTCTAAATCATTGGATTTTAGACTTTAGCCTGCAGAAAACTTACTTTTCATATTATCATTTATATCATTTCTTCTTTTTTTTTCATACTTGCTCTTCCCAAATTTTGGTTTTTCAAAATGAGTTTTACATATTGCATTGTTTTGTTTTTTATTGTTTTTATTTTTAAAACCGCTGGACGGACTGCCTGAACGACTGCTAGGGTCAGATGATCATGAGCTCGCGGAGACCATCCTCCCTGATCTCGCGAAGCTTTCGCGTTCTACTCGCATCAGTTCTGGTGACTCTCCGCTAAAGAGTACTTGGAGCCGCTTTCACCAAAACTTAACGCCCAATCAGCGTATGGCTTTGAGGCGGTTGAGGTGTGACGCAACAAGAAGCCGCCGACAGTTCAGCCCAAAGAACACATGGCGCGTTTGCGCCGGCTTAAAACCAGCGCATGCGCGGCGACGGCGCAAGTTTTATCGGAATTACAGAGTATTTCTTTCACCGGGTGCTGTACATGTAAAACACTGCTCTGGGAGGCTTCTCTCAGAGGAAAAGATGCTTTTGCTCTTCTCCTGTGACCTGGCTCTCGCAAGAGTAGCCTTCCGGGCTGTTAGCACACGCCATATGCTTCGCTGGATCTGGATTGGCCTGACGGGTCCAAGGCCTGTCACCAAACATAGGCCAATCTAGCTAACCAGTATTACTTCCCTTCCCAAAAATTTGCTTCATCTTAAGTTTCCGCATGAGATGCGGAGAAAATCCATCTGGCTGAGTCAGGTTAGATGATCACCGCTTTTCGCTTCCTTTTACTTTCGTTGGTCACTTGACTCCTGCTTCCTGCTCTGTTCCTGCGCTGTCTTCGCTCTATCTCGCCCAAAAAATAAATCCCATGATGCTTATCAAGAAGAGCTTTTGCAGAGCAATCTGAGATACATTTGCTCGCCTAGTGACCTTCAATGTACATCACTTTTCAAGGTGCATTGTGGGAAATTTTGAAAGGTGGAAAAAGAAAATAAAAAAAAGAAAACTTAAAAAATTTGGGGGGAAAAAAATGGAAAACAAAAAAAAATCTGAAAATTTGGAAAATTTCCTCTCAAAATTTTTGTTTGATTGCTGCATTTTTTTACAGTTTTATTCTAGATTTCATTTTTTTCTCATTTGCAATAATAAATAGCAATCTTTGCTTGTAACAATAAAGAAGCAACATTCACTCCATAGTTCTGTTATGTGAGATGCAATTCACATTAAAAGCTGATATATCTTAACAAAATATTAAAAAGTTAAGTGATATAAACACATCTGAAACGTGAGGACTCAGGAACAGTTACCCTGCGGAGGTCCTGGAAGGCCTGAGTGTGGATGACCCTGGGGAGGTGCTGGACGATGAAGCGCAGGCTCTCTTCCTGAAGTTCTATGGCCATGCACCTCACATGCTGAGCCCACTTCACCTCCGGGAGGCTGCCGATCAGCTGCTCGGTGCCGCACAGCAACGTCACAGCGTTCCGCACAGTCTGAGGGGAAACATCTATCAGCTAAAGAAAAGCTCTCTAGGAACAAAACAGAAAAGGTGAAACAAACGGCATCAGACAGAGAG
The DNA here is from genome assembly GCA_018398635.1 of Cyprinodon brontotheroides. NCBI lineage: Eukaryota > Metazoa > Chordata > Actinopteri > Cyprinodontiformes > Cyprinodontidae > Cyprinodon > Cyprinodon brontotheroides. The sequence goes on along the minus strand of JAGKQL010000017.1, from coordinate 3,354,005 downwards.
GCGTTAATTACTGCTGCCCTGTTGAATCGAGGAAGGAAACCCCCTCATTGTGTAAGCGCTCTAACCCCCAATCTGAATATCAGCCTGAACCACGGCGTGTCGAATGACTCCGCCCCCGAATACAAGCATGGATCGATCTCCATTTGTCAGCATCCACATCCTAAATTAGCCAGATGTTAATAACAGAGAATCCAATAAAGCTCATCTCTGATTAGATCACGCTGCTGTTTCCTTCCTGGTGAAATAAACAAATGCTCTGTTTGAAAAGGGAGCAGCAGAGGACCGTGGGGGGGAATCCACTCACCATGGTTTCTGTTACGGCGGCTATGCAGGTGCGCTGGAGCTCGGGGGACAGGAGGGAGAAGTTCCTCTCACACCAGGCTTTCACAAAATGCTCCGCTACCCACCTGGAAAGGCAGAGCGGCAATATTAGGATGAGGACTGTGTGTTTATAGCCCTTTTTACTTTGGCGTCTCTGAATGAGTTCCAATGAAACAAACAGCCTTTCATCACATCACATCATTAGCGGAGAGTCCACTTGTGTGCAATGTAATCCCATTATAAACGCAGCCTCAGAGGTTCGCTGGAGCACATTAGCGGACGATTAGCATCACAGAGACGGTCAGGGAGGAGGTTAGACTACAGAACGTCTCACACACCTTTCCAGAGAGTTAGTCGTCCACCTGGACCCACAGGTCTGTCAGGAAGAGCCAGGAGGACCATATTCACTTTGGTGGAGCTGCAGGGGGTAAAATCTGTCTATTTGGATGTGTTCCTGCTGTCAGCTAGTTCGCGAGACCATCCTGGCGATCTTGGCGCAGCTTCAAGGTTTCTTCCTCACTCGCAGATCAGTCTGGAGACTCCTCCCGCTGCTAAAGAAAATTTGGGAGCCGCTCACCAAACGAACGTCCAATCAGCGCTTGGCTTTGAGGCGGGTTGAGGTGTGACGAACGAAGCGAGATGTGTTCAACCCTGCAAAAGAACATGGCGGCTTCAGCCGATGAAAACTAGCGTTAGCGCGGGCTATCGAAAGCAAGTTTTATCGGAATTCCAGAGTATTTTCTTTCACTGAAAGAGAAGAGCAAAAACACTGCTCTTGGGAGGCTTTTCTCAGAGGAAAAGATGTTTTTGCTCTTCCCGACTGGTTTTCAGCAATAATAGCCTGGACTTGCACTTGTGTTTTCTTCGCCGCCGCTCGATGTTAGTACGCCATGTGCTTCTCGTTGGATCTGATTGGTTTATTTTGGCCCGCCTATCACCAACATAGCCAATCAGCTAACCAGTATTTTCGCCTCTTCCCAAAATTATTTCAACGGAAGGTTTCCAGAGGGATATGTGGAGCAAATCCATCTGGCGGAGTCAGGTTAGCCGTCAGCAGCCATCCTGAGACAAACGGACCCCCCCCACCTTTCAGACGTGTACAAAACTCTATTTTCTAACCATATATCTCCCTTAGAGTTCCCCTATACAGTTATACGCAGCTTAGAGTTGATCTATTACATGAACTCCAACTAAAGTTCATGTTTGGGTGAGAAAAGAAAAGGTCAGGGACTGCAGGATGTTTAGGAAGCCTCTGTAAAAAGATGGCAGCTCAACCAACAGAAAGGCAGGGCGCCAAATCAGCTTCATAATGTTCTAGAATCTGAAAACAAATATTATTAACAAATAGGGCGAATAGATTTTACCAAATCTAGTTTGTTGTTATAACAAATTAGCCCTGACCCTCACCTCTTGGGCACCTTGTTACCTGGCAACCAGACAGTAAAAGAAAAGCTCTACAGACTCAATTGGCTGCTTGCAAAGAATGAAAACAGATTCAGGGCTGCTTTCATCAATTTCTACAGGAATAGTTTAATCTGTCAAAGGAATAATGATCAGGATCTTTGAAAGCATGGCTGCTGAAGATGCGGTTGACTGATGATTGACAGAGACAAATCTTAATAGGTGAATTTAAACAAAAATCATTTCTTATGGTAAATTGCTGCCTTCAGGGTTAATTAGGTGTGTTAAAAGGTGGATTTTTATAAAGTAATCGGGGCTTTATAGTTTTATTTTCAGAGCTGGTTGTGAGTCATTTGTTGTTTTTAACGTATAAAAGTCAATCACAAACAAAGGAGGTGATTTAAAAGAAACCGAAAGACGCAAGAAGCCATAAACTGAGGAATATGAGAAAGGAGACATAAATCATCTGGTTCAATGTTTCATTCATCTGCTGAGCTTTTACCTCCCCAAAAATATGGATATAGATGTTTGCTTTCTTTATAATAAAAAAAAAAAATGATTTTGAAAGATTTTCTTGGTTTTGGCATAAAAACATTCAGGTTTTTACAGGATTCTATCAATTCTTTTTTCTGATTAATCTATAAAAAGGCAAACCTTACTAAATGTAACATTTCTAAATAAAAATAAAAATTGGAGAATAGAGAAAACCATTTATTCAATTTTTAAATGAATTGAAAAAGATATAATATTATATATATATGAAATTGTAGCTTATGTTTATAAATCTTTCTCAACATAAAATATATAGAATGTAGGAAGGTTGTTCTTTCAGGAAATGGTCTGTTTTATGTTCTTTGTACCTTTATTCTGGGTAATGATTTGTTTCAATAATCAGATTAGATAGAATAGAATAGAAAATCCCTTTATTGTCCCCCTGAATAAGGGGGACAATAAATAAATAACAGAATAAGTGGCAGACTTAAAAAAAAAATAAAATCAAATACTGTACTGTACAGAGTACAGATTGGCAGCCCAGGGGTTAGGGCATAGAGCTTGGAATCCTGAGGTTCTGAGTTCCAGCCCCACTCCCACAGATTGCCACTCTGGGTCTCTAAGCAAAGACCCTTAACCCCACACTGCTCCCCGGGTGCCACACAATAGCAGCCCACTGCTCCCCAAGGGGATGGGTTAAATCCAGAGAGTTCATTTTCAGCCTCCTGAGATTCAACAGGCTCTATTTCACTGTCTTAAATTTGGCGTCTAAATTACTTCCGTATGAGCGCCACAAGCGTCACGTCACGTGACTAAGAGTGAAATAGAGCCAGTTGAATCCTTTAGAGGCTGAAAATATTGAGTTTGAATTTGAAAGGTCAAATTTTTTTATATGCCGATGCATTTTTAACACTCAAAATTAAAACTGAAAAATAACCAGAGAAAAATGTAATCACTTTGAAATAGTAATGTGAATTTTTAGCTTGAAGAGAAAATACAAATGAAATTTCAACTGTGTAGAAATAATGACAATGAGTTCTCTTTTTAGGTCAAAAATGTGTTCTGAATATATTTTAACACTGAAACAGTAGAATTACAAACATACAACATTTAAATTTCAGTAGTATTTTTAATTTAAATTTTTTACACACGAATTTACTTCCATAAAGTCGGCCTACAGTGTAAAATATAAAAATAGAATAAATACTGTGCAGTTTCACACCAAATGGTGGAATTGTTAATTGTTTTTAATCCAGCTCCAGTAATGGACTGCTGTTATGTTTCTACATAAACCATCATCAGAGAGGCAATCCTACCTTTTACAGAGCATGTGAAGGTTTTGGAGACCTAAGGCGTGTGTGAGGGACAGGCACTCAAGAATTGTTCTCTGAACTCCGTCAACTGGCTGCTGTAAAACAGAAAAATTTGATCCCTCCATTTAAAAACCGAGGCTTTAGGTGCTCATTAGCATATCTGGATTAAATACCAATAAACCAGTAAAGTGTCAATTAAATGAAAGGTCAAAGTTCATGCTAAAAAACACCAATGTGGTTCAGCCTGGACAGTGAAGTCAAAAGCTTTGTATCCATGGTCTCCTAATGCAGCATAATGCATTTTATTTGATGATTTAAACTTTTTAAATAAAGAAAGAATGAAGAAGTAAAATAAATTAGTGATATTTTTCAACATTTGCTTCAACATGAAGGAAGAACAAAACTTTGACATCAATTGGCTGCTTTCAGTGACTCTTCACAGAAACTAACCTTGGGGAAGAAGCGGCAGTAGTCTCTGGTCAGAATCATCTCCACCAAGTCTTTGAGCCCCTCCAAACCCAGCATGTCTGCAGCCAAAACCACCTGACTGTACGACGGAGACATTACAATCAAATCAGCTGCTTTTTGCGGTGATTTTTGACCTCGCCTCTCTTTTAAACAGTACCTGGCATTGGCTCCTCTGGGCAAATCCATAATAGCCCCGTACATAAACTGAAGCAAGATCTCCATCTCATCTGGTCCCAAGCTGAAAACATCAACATACAAACAGAAGCTAATAAGATACAAAAGTCTGGTTCAATTTGGTTCATCTGATATGAAACTCAGTTTATATAGATGCTGCTAATGGATCTTATGCACAAAATAATTCATCAAGAGAAGAAAAAAAAATTCCCTAAGTGTTTAATTGTATTGTTGTAACAAAAACGGGATAATCATTACAAGATGATAAAAAGAAAAAAAGAAGAAGAAATTGGAGACAGACAGCATTGCAGAAAGGTCTTTAGGCAAAGGGCAGAGCTAGATTGGGGCGAAGGGTGACTACCCTTAGCCCTGCTAGCCAAATCACCTGGCCACAACCAACATTTTTTTACCCTCTTAATACAGGATTGTGGCATCAGTAAAACTCTCAATTTGTTGAAGTTTGTAACGGCAAAACCCATGGCTACACCTTAAAAAGTCTTGGCAATAATGTCAGGTCTAACATCTTAAAACACTGTAAAACAAGCGAAGTTTAGAAAGCGCGTACGTAGAAGTCAGTAAATCTTTTTAATCGCAAGGGGAGTCAGCTTCCAGCTTTCGCCTCGCTATTTACCAAAGTCAGACGGGGGGTCCCTAGTTACACAAGCTGAGGTTGCTTTAAAGGAAAAGGAAACAAGAAATACAATTCAATTTGCAGTCCCCGGAAGTGAACAGGTCAATTTGCATTTAAACGTCTTGTAGTCAAATGATCCAAGAACCTCCTAATTTCGCGGTGTTTGAGCAATATTTCCCTGGAAGTTGACCTGAGCAATGTTTATGCAACACCTCTCTGGAAACAGCACAATATGTCACACATTATACATCATAGCTGAAACAACAAACATTAAGTATCTTATACATAATTATTCCAACAAATACACATGCACCTTTATTTATTAATGCATACTCACACTTTAGTTTGCAATAAAAATTAATTCTTAGTTTAAATACATGTGTTTTATTTGTGAGCGCTTTTATTGGAGTTCTTGTAATAGAATGCACTTATTCGTATTTCTTGTGCTTGCCACAGGTTTGCCTGCTGTGTCTAAAAGTAGCAGCAGCAGAAAGCCAAACTGAAAGCTCATTGGCTCATTTGGATGATGTGTTGCCTGGTCCCAGAGGGCTTTACCGTATTAACAGGAGAAGCGGCGCAAGTGAAGTTAGACACTGCTGTCAGGCAACATGCGGTAATTTATAAATGTTTTAAATTAGATTGGGTCGGATTAGCCAGCAGGTGGGTCCTCTAATCCGTGACCTCTGCACTATGCCTTTTATCTAGAAAGCACAGATGTTTAAATATATGCGTCTATATGTTAGCAAAGGCTGTAGGAAGGTATAGTTTGTCTTTTCCTGTTTAGTCGTAGGGAGAGGGCTTGGCTAAAAACAGAGAGAGGCATCCTGCTCCATAGTGATATTGTTGCCTTGCTCCCTTTTTTTTTTTGCATTAAATTAAGACTGAACATCTTAGCATCCCGATCTGGGTTTGCTTTTCAAAGTGATGTGAAGGAAGAAATATGAGGACAGAAATGACCAAGATGGCGTATAGAACTACATCTGATAAGATATTTAAACGGCTGCCTGAAGAGGGCTGTGGACATCAGAGAATTAGCCCAACTTTGTGCAGTAATACTAGGCAGAGATTTAAAAGTCGAAATAAGGCATGAGGACGGAATCCTAGTGAAGACGTCTGGATGCTAAAAAGGATTCAAAAGATGCGTCAACAAGACCTTGCTAAAGAGGGTGAACCGTTTACTGTTGTTTTCACTCTAACAGATCTGTTTATTTTCCAATTGAATAAGACAAAGGTTTAGAAGGATTCAGTGTCTTTAAATGTAGCTCTGAATCCCTTAAAGGTATTGTGGTGGATTTTCCGTATTTCCTCTCCACTTTAATAGAAATACGTGTGCGAGCCCATTTCTCCTCGTGCAAGCTCTGTGTTTGAACATCCTCCCTAACCCATAAATACCTCCATCCATATATAGAGAGGGGACAAATTGTGGACCTTGGAAGTGACCATTTTGACAGACGATCACTGCTTTTTGCTCCCTGTTGGTCACGTAACTCCATCTCCACCGCCTGCGCCATCTTTGTTATCAGTCGCGACTGTCGGGTAGCGACAGCAGGCCGCTGTGACAGCAAATCCCATAATGCTTTGCAAGGAGAGATCTGTGCGCAAAGCATTCCAGGCTATATCGGCGTCTTCTGAGGCCTTTCTTTTCTTCTCATACACTTCGTAGACACTTTTTCTCTTAGGAACCTCGGCCATTTTCAAAGAACGTCAGTGAGAAAGGTGAGCTTCAGTGACTGTCTGAAACTGTAGCTCACCACAGATGAAAGTGCGCATTTGCAGAAAAAGATGCCTAAAGGGTAGTGTTGTCAAAAGTATCGATATTCAAAAAAGTATCGATGCTAAAACGTTGCATCCGGATACGATACTTATTTTCAAAAGTATCGATACAGTGCTACCACGAGTGGCACCTAAACTGTCATTCATCTAGAGTGCAAATAGAGGAAAATTTACTTTCTGAAGACAGTGTGATTGAATAATTCTGTGCATTTTACAGTTTCAGACTTTTTTTGTAACAGGTGCAAGTGCAGCTGCTGAGAATTATTTTTGTTTGTTAACTGGTTTGGCTAGTGTCATTGTTATGTGAGCAAAGCATAGCCAAGAAAGGAACACCTTAAAGTTAATTTTGTTAGTCTTGTATCAAGGTTGCTTAATATTGTGCACATCATACAACCTCAAAATATTGTTCTTATTGTTTATTGTATTTATTTATTTTTTGTATTTTATTTATTAATGAAAATATTTCAGTTAAATTTTGGGTCTTTGTGGTATCGAAAATGGTATCGAGCATCGACTACTTTTCCTGAGTCCTGTGCATCGAAGTTGAAAACTCCTGTGCATCGCGGACAACCCTACTAAAGGGCTTAGCACGGGATCTGCCTCCCAAAATATGCTATCACCAGAATGACTAATACCAGAGGACCAATTTATTTAGATGATCCACCTGGGAAATAAAAAGATTGTCCTCTAGCTTTAAAACAATATCTAACAACCATGTGACTGCAGACTTAGAGCAAACACTAAGGCTTCTCTTGTCAACATGTCAACCCTCCATCTTCCCCCGTTACCCTCAGCTCAGCGACCCACGGATGGTTGAGGCTTTTTGTCCTGTGTGGAAGTAAAAAGCCCTGGCCTTGCTTTGCTGAAAGAAGCAGGCTGTGGATGAAAGATGCTCCTCAGCATCCAATGGAGGTTGGACATTCTACCAGTTCAAACCAGTCAATGTATAACCATTGACTTTTAGACGATATATGCGATTGTGCTTGGATGAAATTAAAAACCTTTCCATGTGTTTTTTGTGTGTGTGTGTGTGTGTGTGGGGGGGGGGTCCTACCCGTGCAGAGTGATGCATTGTCTGGAGCTCTCCATCCAGCTCCCACTGAGCATAGCGCGGAAGTACTGGGATCGAGCGCACAGGATCGCCCTGGAGACCAAAAAGAAAGCAGGAAACGTCATGACAACTTTTTAAGAGTGAAGACTCCCTTTTAATCCTGATGTTGCTACAGAAACGAAAAACTTAATCTACATGTGTTAAATCTACACCTTTTCAAGTGAAAAAATAAAAAGTCTAACACCAGTGAGAGGACTTTTTATACTTTCTGTACGTGTCCTTTTTCAAATTTTAAACACCCCATAATCCCCAAGCTTAGGAAGGGTCTGAAACATCTGCTGACATGTAATCATGGAAATAAAGTTTGTTGGAGGGATGGAGGGAACATGCAGACTGAAGACCAGCTTCTCTCTAACAAGCACTTTCTGCTCCTTTTCCTGCACAGGAGCTGAGAGCAAACCCGTCTCCATGGTAACTTGTTACAACGTCTACCTTTAAATCACAGACTGACCACCCACTGCTGGTGCACGCTCAACCTGTGCAGCGGTACACGTTTTCACTCAAACAGCTAGCGTTTCAAACAGGAGGCTTCACGAGAATGTTAGATACACAGCAAAAACGGAGCTGAAAACAGTTCAAATGCGGCCCCATTTAAACCCAAGGAGTTGGTGGTGCAATTACAGAAGCAATCCAAAGAGAGAAGCCCAAATGCCAAAGCCGCTACTGGCGCAAATACGCTTTTCAGCTACCAATGCGTTCCATGTAACGCTTTGACGGACAGTTTTCAACCATTTCAGGTCGGAACAAAGCGTATTTCTGCTCCCCGGCGGTCTAGGGAAATACCGCATACCAATTGTGCAGGAGCCCTCGCCCACCCATGCGCCCGTGCCCCGGGCGAGTCGGTCTTGCTTTACGGGCGGCAGTCCGCCGCTACCTTCCCCAGCGTTACGTTTAAGTTAGCACAGTGGCTACCCGCAGTTAGTCATGGCGGAACCAGCGTGGAAAACAGCCGAAAGCCCATGTCGGAGCAGGCAAGAAAGTGAAAAGGGCCCGGACAGAGAGAGGAGTCGTACACGGGTGAACATCGGGCAAGCTTTTTCCGAATGGCGAGAGCTAAAATAAAAAGAAGGCTGCAAGGCTGACGCGGACCTCGCGTTTCTGCTGATGCGGTTGTAAGTAACATTGGAATGGTTTCTCTCTCTCTGTGTGCATGTTCATACTTTCACTGTGTTAGTCATTCGTTGCGTTCGCCTGTCTGCTAAGCTCAAAACAACCGCGCCTGGCTTGACGGAGAAACCAGGAGAACAGCTATGCATATTTACGACAGTGCACTTTTACTTTCGCCCTCTGGGGGGAGCCTCGCTGGAAAATCAACACCGGTTGCATAGTATACCTTTAAAGAGAGGAAATGAAAGAACTGGGAGTGGGGTTTAAACGCATTTATTTTATAGATTAATTCATTGTAGATTTCATTTTAGCTCGGTTGGATTTTTCTGGAAGTTTTCAAGCTTTAAGTCGTAGGGAAGCAGCTGTTCGAACGGTTGCATTTCCGAATTGTCCCGAGTGGTGCACGACTTTACACGAGTGAATAAAATGAATTTGATTGGTCGTTTATCAAGGGGGCGGGATTGCTGTAGTGGAAGGTTCGCAACATGTTTGATTGCGGCCGGTTTGTCGGAAGCATCTTGCTAACCAGTTAGCATCTTAGTGCTAGTAGGTTTCCAGTGGGAAATTCCATTGGGACCAAGTAGCACCAAAATGGCATTTTGTGAAACGACGCTGTCAAGGAACGCTATGGACAGTGTTCACGGGGCAGCAGGAGAGCCAGCGCCCTTATGCCGCATTGTTCCGCCATCCATTTTATTTAGGAGGAGGAAAGCTGGGACGGCGATGTTGTGGAAGAGGACGCCAGGGCTGCAGAAGCTTGGTTTGGTGTAGAAGGCTTCCAGTCGTAGGCATGTTTGAGCCCTTGCCCCACAACGCTGCCAGTTAGCTCACGCCTACCACACACAGACGCCCAGACCTCCACTTTGCCATAAAACAATGATAGTAAAGTTTTACACAAACCTCAATAACATTAGCAAATAAAACAAAAAGCCAACAATGGAGAGTGAATGTAGGCAGTAGAACGCAGAGCTTTCCCATGATCTAATGAATCGATCAATACAAGAAAAAAAAAACAACAACTCTATAATTGACCAACTAATGTATCAGTCCATCTCCAACCGACACATTTTATTTCTCATTATCCAAATAAATATCAAAGTATTTCCAAAAGAGGCATTTTGTCCTCACACTGCCTGGTTCCAAGTTTCTCCTTCAGAAATGTGTGTTTTCCAAACCATGTTCTAATTCGCTTGGTTTGTTTTTCTGTGGTTGTTACGAAGCCCAGTGATGACTTAAACGCGACATCAGCAGAGAAACAACCCTTAAATGTAGCCAGAGCTACAAAGACAGGAATTTGATTGAAGCATCTTTATGAGCTAAAATGTCCTAGTCAAAGTCCAGGCAGAAATCCAATCAATAATCTGACCAAACTTAGCTTCAGACGTCCTGCATTAAGAGAAAATTTTCTGACTTTTACATCTAAAAAATTTGGTAAAGTATTTCCAATAGATTCACAGCTATAAGTAGAGGTGGAGCCACATTTTACTGACTCCGATGTCAATAAAAAGCTTTTAAAATCAGGTGTTGCTTCACTGGTTTATGTTGGTTTATCAGAGAAAATTCTAATAAAACACAGTTTGCGGTTTAATTTTTAAATAAATGTGAGATTAGTGAAAAAAATCACTCTGTGCTGCTAAAACTGATAAAAAAGCAAACATTTCTTTACATCCACGTGTATTTGTCCTTAATTTAAGCAGGTTTATAAGATTATCTGCCAATATAACTAATATGTTTGCCTTGGATATCCTGCAATTAAAATAAAAAAATGGTTGTTTTCTTACTTAAAATAGAAATCATCTTATCCCATTGTCAAGTTGTCTTGCCTACCTACTTAAAGCTATGGAGGGTAAAAGAGGACAAAATTAAAGAACTATTTACTACTTATTACATCATTAAATAATCAAATGTTTAATTAAATGAACAATTAGTTACAAAAATCTAAAATAAAATAATTCAACATAAAATGTAAGAAATAAACTGTTACGTGAAATAATTAAATCCATCTATGTATTTAATAGGGCATGAAACCATGTACCGGTAAAATATGAAATTAAATAATTAAATATACCATTTATGACATTAATAGTTTTAATGGAGGTATTTTATTTACATTTATTATTGATTTCATGGCACCGAGGTGTGAAATCATTTAAACCCATCAAACTCAGTGTGTGGGTCTAGAGCCATCACCATAGAAACCCTGACTGATTGCTGATTGATTGCTTTTCACTGAGAAAGAAGAGACACCTTCTTCCCGTTTCTTCTTTCACTTTAATATCAATATTGTCACTGAAACAGAGGGTAAACAACTTAAAAAATGTGTTATAATTTATTTACAGGACATTAGGCCGGGCATACACTGTGTGATTTTTTTCAATCGTTGCACGCAACTACAGCTCACACTGTACGACGAAATCGCAGGGTTTTGTCGTACAGATCAAAAAATTCTCGCACGACTGAAAACTCGTACAGTTTGCGCCCAGCTTTAGGTGAACAACTCCAACCTTTGTATCTCTAGTTTAATCTGAAATATGTCTGACAAGCGTAGGAGAAAGCTAGCTGTGGGGTCGTTTGCTGGAAGCTTCTACACACCCCAGCAGAATCGACCTAAGCTCCGCCCACTGACTGTTCTCTCATGAAGGGTTTAGAGACCAAATCAGGGATTAAGACCCAACTAAGGTCATGATATAAGTCAAGCAAAAATGCTGTTTACAAACTGAGATTAAATTTTTTTGCGTTGAAGCAAAAGCAAAATTCAAAGTTTTTTCTAACTAAAGCTACATGCTACGAGATTAATGTTCTGCAGAAAACATCCACTATACGGTTAGAAGGTTTTCCACAGGGAGTGCTATCTAACGAAATTAATTTTAAACATTTTATGTCATGCATGTTTGATCAACGGAGCTCTTTCAGTCAGTCGTTTCCATAAGACATCCAATATACGGAAAAGCTTCAAGGGGTGTGAGTGAATACTTTTCCAAACAACTAGTTTAGTGGATGTGGACAACAGGCAGCTCTACCTGTGGCAGGAGAAGACCTGCTCAGCCACCTGGATGGTGATGTCACACTGTTCTCTGCTTCTGTAGAAATGCAGCAGGTCGGCACCGACACCTGAGGCCGGTTCCAGAAGCACAGCAGCTGGAGAGAATGAGGAGCAACCGAAACATTCGGGTGAGCATCAGTCAGCACAGGACACATATTTGGTTAATAAAACTGTAAAATAAAAGGAAAATAACAAGGCTGGACTGAAAGTGAATGCATCTAAAGCAGGAACTCACTGTAATTAGCAGGAAGAGCAACAAAGGCCCAAATGGGATTAGCTCTTAATTGGATTATGACTAAGAAAACATAATGTGAGAAAAGTGGATAGAGGAGGACAGCTTAGTGGTCACCTGACCGCAGAATAAACCCTCCATGTGTGCATCTGTTTACCTGAGTCAGTGGGACAGTAAGGAGGTGAATCCGCTTCAGGTTCAGCCGTCCGCATGCTCTGCTCTGCTGTGTACACCTGCCTGTGGGTAAAACTCAGAAATGAATTAAAACTGAACCTTTTCTGAAATGTTACGGTTTCATCTGATAGACTGACGTCTGTTACACAGAGTCCTGCAACCTGCAGAGACACAAGCTCCTTGGAAAACAACAGATATTATTCGGCTGGTTAATATTCTCTCCTTATCAACAAGGTAAAGGAAAGGAAGCGTTTTTTTCCTTTCTCTAACTAGGTGACATCTGCTCCCTAGATTGCATTTAAGTGGCAACAAAAGGTTGAGAAGGAAAAAAGCTGCTGAACCAGAAAAGGATTGAAAGAGACAAGAGGCTGGGAATCAGTTACTCCCCCAGGTGGTCAAAGCGAGAATTACACTTTTTAATGATAATAGGAAGAGCTGATTTAAAAAAAAAAGTCAGCTGATGGGGTTTGGAGATCAGATAAGCAATGAGCCAATGGGAGAAGGCCTGCAGAAGACCTGAGACTCGCTGCAGAGATATTTCAGCACAGGAGAGAAAACAGACAGAGAGTCATCCCTCCAGTAGGGCTGAAACTGTGGATTAATCCTTCTAATTCATTATTTAAATAAACATCAACTAAATTAGTAATGGATTAATCATTAACTAGAGCAGACAGACTCAAACTCATTACATTAGCAGAAAAGGAACTCTCACAGAGCAGTAAATATGTCAAAGCTGTAAAATACTTTGCATTTGAGATGAAAAATCTAGAACACACCAAGTTTTAGCTTTTGTTGGTTTAAAGTCTCAATAAAATCTTTCGCTTCTCTAAAAAAAAAAAGAATCGACAGTTCAACAAGCAGTTCTCCCAGTGAAGCGTGTTGGCCAGGAGAGAGAACCGCATTATACAGGGTGCATTTTCTATGTGTATCTAACTCATAGGCGTAGGTTTGCATAGGGGACCAGAGATGTCCCTAAAAGCACTCCACTTTCCGCATCTTGTAAAAGTACAGGTACTTAGTGTGAAAAATACTCTGGTAAAAGTGGAAGTACTGATTAAACAGCTTTACTCAAGTAAAAGTAACAAAAGTACAGGCTTGTAAAATTACTTTTAAAGTATAAAAAGCAAAAGTAGAAAACCACTTTTTGCATGCGCTTGCCTACATTTTAAATGGATGTTCTGCTAACTAGGACTAGATTCTCCTCGTTGTGTTCATTTTCAATTCATCTCGGCCGTCTGAATGCTACTATTCGTTAACGCCACCGCCACCAAAGCTGCAAAATGATTTGTCAGCTAATGAATACCAATCGTACATGAAATGGCATTCATCTTGTAGTGGTGCTGGCCAAATGCAAACGTGAGATTCCCATCCAATTAGATTGAATTTGCATTGATGATGTGAAAAATTTGCGTCACTTTAACTCCTATTTGAAATGATTCAAAAACTAAAGAACATTTAAACGGGAGGATGCATTTAAAAAATGTAAGGAGTAGAAAGTACAGTATATTTGTGTAAAAATGTAAGGAGTAGAAGTAAAAGTCGCTATACAAAAATAAGGCAGTAAAGTAAAGTAGAAATATCAGAAAAATACTGAGTACAGTAACCAAGTATTTGTACTTAAATGCTTCCCATCTCTGATAGGGGACCATAGGGACATGTCCCTACCAACATTTTGGACTGACCTACTTGTCCCTGCCAACAATTAGATGTGAAGAACATGTTTATAATTTACAATACAGCGTTGTTGCAGCAGTAGAGGAGTTCTGTATGGAGAAAGCTGACAGACGAAAAAATTTTTTTATCTAAAATGCAAAATGTTTATATATTTTTTTTGCAATTTTGGTCAAATTCCTGCTCTAAGTGGGTCACACTGTGAACTAAAGACACGTTTTAGGATCGCTATATTCCAGTTAACGATTAATCGATTACTAAATTTGTTGACATTATTTAAATAATCGATTAATCTGATGAATTCTTTCAGCTATAGATAAAATACATGAAATGGGTTAAACAGAGTAACCACAGCCTAGATTACAACTTGTAGAGTGAAGTTAATGTTCTAAATGCTTAGTGTCAGTTTCACTTCTAGTTCCAGTGCTCATGTAAATAAAATAAATTAATTTGGCGTCCCTTTAATCTATTATTTTGCATTTAATGATACAAATAGAACATTTAAAAGATAAGAGTGGGTTTTACCTCTGTTTACCTCTGCACAATGCTATACATTCAAAAGAAAATACAGGATAAATCCACATATAACAGACATATTTAGACCATATTTGGTTAAATAGGCACAGATTTACCTACTGTCTTAGTTGCTGGTAATTTGGAGTGGAAAATAGTCCTAATTCTACATTCATTAGAGCCGGTGATGCTTCAAACATTGAAAAACAGCATCTTCTGTGTGTAGTGCTTTTTGTATAATGCAATTTGTATAAATGTGGCAAGAAATGCTGCTTTTCTCTTTAAATGATATACACCCTGATTTTCACGTCAAGCATAAAAAAACAAGAATGCATATTTTTGCATAGGACCAATGACATCAGACCAATAGTGTCTAGGGGTGTGGGGAAATAATCATTTTGGCGATATATCGTAGGGCTGGGCGATAATTCAGCTGCGATAATAAATCGATTGATAGACGGTGGGCTACCTCTGAAAAAATAGGCTCGAGGCATTGTGCAAAGAAACGAGTTTCACTGGGCGTCTCAGCAGCCTAGCATGTAACATTTGATGGCAGTCACAGTGGAAGAAAACCCAAACCAACATGGATAATCGCACTGACCCAGGCATGCTGATCAAAATATACAGCACTTACTGTTTTATCTCAACACAGAATTTTTGGATAGATGTGCAGCATATGGCAAGGCGGAGGAAATTGTTCCAAACAAGGGTTTTTGTAGTATGCCAGTATAAATTGAGTCAAGTATCGCGACATGTATTTAATAACATAACACTCATGCAATACTTAAGTCTAATACTTTGGTTTAAAATGGTTCTGTTATTGGTTAAAAAGTTGAGTTATCTGAATAGAAGTAGTTTAATTGGAAGAAATGTGTTTGTGTTCGCGATCATTAAACTTAAATCATTTAGGAATATGCAATAAAAAGTCAAGCAGAGCTATCACATAAAAGTACGTTGTTTCAAATCTTTTCAATAATTATCGATATCGATCAGTCAGCGCCATTTTGTTGTATCGTATAAGCTTTTTTTTCTATATCGCCCAGCCCGATACATCGTTGATATTCGACTGCCCAATATAATATTGATCTTTTGTCTTCTTAGTATCGATTTAAAAAAAAAAACCATGGTTAGATAAAACATTGATGGAAAATGTGCTACACCTCTGCACCACCACTCTGGCAGAAAGCGCTGTGGAGCCCTTTAACTTTAAAATGTGCAGCACCAAATCTGTATTTGAGGCAGTCACAGTGGAAGAAAACCCCAAACAACATGGATAATAATGCCTAATCAATATTTTCTGATGAAAATAATACAGTTTTGTCTCTCATCATTTGATTTTGATAGCTGGGGAAAATACTGGCAGTATAAGTCAGTGATACTGCAATATTCATGTGATAATATGGTATGCATTGACCCAAGTATCGCGACATGTATCGGAAATTAGCAACACTCATACCAATACTCACCTCTAATAGTGTCCCTACCAAAGTGAAATCAAACCTATGCCTTTGGTCTAACTAATTTGGACTTTTCTTGGAAATAAAAATCCAGTATTGCTTTAATAAATACATAATCTGCCAAAGTGTCATAACTGTTGCATCAAAGCTGTGATATCCCAGAAGTTTTTTAAACAAACTTTTTTTCCCCCTATTTTTACCCATCAGAACTATTCATTCATTCATCGTGTAAAACTGATTTTCCAGCCTCACAGGAAGCTCAGTCCTTTAATCCCTTTGCATACGATACTTTGGTTCATATGCAAACACTGAGGAAAAATCTCCTTTCTTATCTGTCAAAATCGACCATTATTGAAGTTTTAGGATGATATTTTCCAGCCTGAAGTTTTCGTTTTTTTGTATTTTTTTTTAAACATGGAGCCTCTGGCCAGACTTTAGATTATAAAGCTCTGCAGCTTTATCAGAGCAACTTCACTGCAACTCGTTAATAAAACTCTATGGAAGCTGTGAGTCAGCACACAGAAATGAGATTCAAGCGAGGAAGCAGCAGCAGCTTCTGCAGGGATCCTAAAACCTGTGATGAAGCAGAATCAAACCCTGCAGAGTAAATGAGCAGCACTGACAGACGCTCTGCAGCCATTACACCAACAGATGAAATAACATGATGACACTCAGCATTCCTCAGAGAACAAGCAGCAGCACACTTTGGCTTTAGAGTCTGATGAATCTGTACTAAACCAGCAAATAGAACGGAGCTCAGAGCCTACCTGAGGAAATCCTTCAGAGCAGGCAGATCGTAACCTGGTAGATGGATGATAATTGGATCTTTATTCATCTGTCCTTGGAGGATATGTGGAGCTCTGGCCAGCAGCACGGCCCTGTGAGCTCGGACCGATCCTGAACCCGCATAGAGGGAAACATCTGCCTCTAGTTCCTCCTGCAGCAGCCTAGAGAGAAACAGAACAAATTATTTTCCTCAGACTTGGATATCAAAGCACCAGCAACTCTTAATAAACATAAACAAAGCAGAGTTCCTGCATTCTTTTCTTTATTTCCATATTTTATAAGGCTTAGATATCCAGCCTTGGCTTTCTATTTACCCTTTTAAAAGACTAATAAAAACTTTCCCTATAAAATCAGAGCAAAGATGTAAAAACTTTAACTTGAATCCTAATCCATACTTTTCAAACTAGTCCCTGATAAAGATAAATCTGATGGCCTGTTTCTCTATCGCAGGACTTTGGAACATGAATCCTAAGGCGGTCCAGCTCCTCCATACCATCACCATATCTCATCCCGCCTCGCTGACTGAACTGGGTGACCCAGAAAGGGAGTCAGCGTGAGGCGAGTGTGCATTCATAGATCAAATGCTGGTGTCACATTTGTCCCATAACTCCGATCAAAGTGAGGGGAAAACTCTGACAGGCCAGAAGGACGACCCGCCTCCCAGAGACGCTCGCATCAATGTGACCTTTTCTTCTGGGAAACAGAACAGCAAAGAATAAACCTTGCATTTGTTAAACGGGCGTTCATGTTACGTCATCATTACATCCTCACCTGTCACTGATTACTGAAAATGTCTGCAACTATCTTCAAACTTTTCTATTTTCATTCAGTTTTTCCACAGATGGGTTTTGCAGAAAATGTCAAATAGTTAATATCAGATAAGAAACTAAATTATTATGAATGTTTGGAATTGAAGAAGTTGAAATAACAGAATATCATTGCTAAATACAAACACCCTTATAGACCGAAATAAACATGGAGGCACCGTTTTCTAATCTGCATTAATCTGCATTCATTCTAACAAAAAGGTTTTAGTCTAATAAAAATTTCTTATTCTCATAGTTTTTTTTATTGTTAGAAATAGGAATTTTATTTTTTCCTCTATGTTCTGGTTGGAGGTTCAGAGGAGGAATGAATAGAGCTTAATAGTCTGTCCAGCCAGACTGATCTGACGTATACATGGGATATCATTCTGTTTAGGTGCTTTTAGAGTTGGATTTCAAGGCGGGACTAACCCCCAGATCCCACATACTCCGTCAGCACACCGCTCCGCCCCGCTCATGTACGTCATGCGAAGTATTTGTGCATCATGTTAAGTGATTCATTGGTTAATTGAGAGCTGTTACACATCCACCGCACGTCGTTATCCACATACATCTTCTCCGACCGTCACCACAAAAATACAGAGCCGAGTAATTTTTTCGATCCGCTCCGGTCCGGCCAGGTCAAGATCCGCAATTGCAATCGGACCAAACAGGAAAAAGAACGACGAGAAGATCTGGTTTGTCAAATTAAAATATAATAACGACAGACCTGTAATTAATAATTGGATCTTAATTCTTATATTACGGATGCACAATATAATGTCAGCCCCTATGGGTATCGACCTTAAAACTGAATACTCGGACATCGACCACCCCACCGCGATATTTAACCCGATATTTGATCAGCTTCTGAGTTTCTAAAGTCTAAAAAGAAAATAAAAAATACTACTACTTCTTCTTCCTCAAAACAGACTTAAACAGACTTAAAACTTCTAAAAGGACGAGGAAAAATATTGATCCATTAAAAATATCCCAATATCTTCATATGCTGATATATTGCCATTTAAAAACACCATATCAATCTCTTTACTAATGAAATATTGCTATATGTCATCGTTATACCTTTAAATCCCGAAAATTCACTAAAATTTTGCCATATTTTCATATGTTGATATATTGTGGCTGCATTTCCATCTATTTTACTAACAAAATCTCACAAGAATTTGCAAAATCATCCACGAGAGTTTGTAAATACAGAACGATGAAATTTCACTCTAGATTTAGAAAGTAAAATGGATCGATACCCGCTTTTAAAAATCAATTTGATATCAGCATATGTGAAAATATATTTGAGTATATTATTTTTCAAAAGTTTTAGAAATGATAACAAACTGCTATATTTCAGCGAATACTATTTTTTTTCCCAGCTTTAACATGGAAGTATCGTATCGCAGTTACTCCGGTACATGAGTGGGTAAAAATCTCGGTGTCAGGTTTAATCAATGATGATTATCAAAATTGTGTGCTTATGAAACATTTTGCAGTCAGGAGACCACCATCCTGCCTGCTGCATTGTGTCTTGTGATGCAGTCAGGAGACCATCTTGCCTTGTCATTCTGATGGAGCATCTTGTCTTTATGAACTGATCAATTTTTGTGTCAGAACAAATACTGTTTTGTAATCATGTGCTATGCTCTGTTAATAAAAGGCGGCTGCAGGAGGGGGTTCATTGAAGGAGGAAAGCTTGAAGTTAGGTTTGAGCTTCTCCTTCGGCTCCTGCAGTACTGCTTAGCTGCTAAAAACCTCTTTCGATGTGCAGAGCTCCAATTTTACCTATTTATTTGCAAAGTTATTCTTCCTGAATCCAACAATATATATGTAGGACAATCTATGCTCCCAATATCGTGCATCCCACATCTTATATATTTTGAAAAACTAACACAGCTTATTTCTAGGGATGGGAATTGAAAACCGGTTCCTGTTCAGAACCGGTTCCGTGTGTTCCAATTCCATGGCACCGTTTGGCAGCTTGTTTAACGGTTCTCTTAACGGTTCCAGGCAGCACCAGAGCCTAGCGCTGGGTAGCACGACTTACGTCACATTTTTAACGCAGGTTACGCACACGGCATTCAGTAAGCAAGTACGACGTTACCGCGCAAGTCTAGAGCGGCAGTAACATCCGCGGGAGGAAATTCATCCAACATGCAGAAACATCTGTTTATGTCTGTGCATGCCGGCTGGTACTGAAATTCTATTTAGCGTCAAAATGAACTAACTAAATTCTAGCAGGATGGATGCTTGGAGTTAATAACCTTATGAATTTTGGTCTTAGTTTTTTTTTTTTGTATAGGCACATAACTTGACAATGCATTTTAAAAGATGAAGCATGCAGAGTTCAAATTAATTAAACCTTTTCACATTTTGTCCCAACTGCAACTTTGTATGAACTGTATTGATATTTCTCATGCAAAGTTTATACAGGAATTAGTAAACTCTAATTTAATGCTCTTTTAATGCTATTAGAAAAAAAAAAAAAAAAAATGCGATCAACAAGTACTTCCAAGCATATCCCTATATATATATATACATATATATATATATATATATATATATACATACATAAGGTTGAACCTATGGCATAAGCAAGGAGCAGCAGCATATATATATATATACATACATATATATATATAAGTATATGTATATATATATAAGGTATATATATATATAGGTTATTACATATAAGTATATATATATATATACAATATTAGTATATATATATATATATATATACACATATATATATATATACATATACATACATATATATATATATGTTATTGAAATGTTATTACATATATATATATATACATATACATGCATTCATATATATATATGTTGATATACATATATATATATATATATATACATACATATATATATATGTTATACATACATATATATATATATATATATGTATGTATATATATATATATATATATATGTATGTATGTATAAGTGTATATATATATATGTTATTATGTTATTACATATATATATATATATATATATATGTTATTGCCATATATATATATATGTTATACATACATATATATACATACATATACATACATATAGTATACATACATATATATACATAACATATACATACATATATATACATATATATACATTGCCATATATATATACACACATATATACACACACATATATAATATTTTAGACATATATATATATATATATATATATATATATATATATATACAATATATCTGACTAAATTGTTTTAATAAAACGTTTTTTTTTTAAATAAAAGCATTTTAAAAATACCACGATAATCAATTGTAATGAATCTTAATGCCATTTAAGCCCTAAATTAAAAGAAAAACTAATTTAATGGCTTTTAATTAAATAAAACAGCTTTCCCCAGGCCTGTGCAGAAAACACGCCTGTGGTTTCTGACTCACCTGTTGAGGTCTGCAGACAAAGCAGATGATAAACATCTCCTCAGCTGCTCCTTGTATTTGCGCTCTTTGGCTTGAAATTCTCTTGCAGATTCAGTGTTGATCATGGCTTTCTAAATTCTTTAAAAGAAGGAGAAAAACAACTAATCAGTTTTTATTATTTAAGAAGAGGACAAGGTTGCAAAATATGGTAGGGTGACCTCATAGTTTGGAAAAACAAAAAAGAAAAGAAGTAATCAACCGACAATAATTACATCCCGGTTGATCTATTAATCTCATTAAGCTCCATAATTATAATAATAAACAACGACTAGTTTAACATGGTTATTTCAGCAGGATGTTTGGGATTGTGGGTCAACTTTCCAGGTTGCAGTACCACCTTTCGCCAAACTGACCGGAGAGGCGCTATTTTACAAAGCTGAAGGAAATCAATAACAATAGAAAAAAAGCAACTGCAAACCTAAAATTTATATAAAAACGATCAAACAATAATACACCGCTCACATTTTTTATGTTAATTATGGTGAACGTTATTTGAAAAAAAATTAAAAGCGTTTCCCATCAGCAGTTTAAACACATATTGTATATATCTTGTATATATATAAAAAAAGAAAATAAAACTTTTACAAATTACAACCAAATTACCGGAACATATCTGAGCTGTCAGAGGGTTTCTGTTCTGTCTCTGTTAGCTTCCGTCTCTGCTTCATGCAAAACACTGAACATCATCCTCCTTCCAATGCTAGGAGGCTAGCTAAGGGAGCTAGCTGAGACTAGCATCCGTTAACCCTTTAAAAGGCTGACCGTGAGCTCCGAGGAGTTCGTGATGAAACCGGAACAGAATAAATAATCTTCCGGCTTTTGTTCGTTTTGGTAGCATTTGAATAAATGCATAAAACGACATTACAGAGGTGCTGACCCACTGACCGATGGTGTTGACATCACCGCTGCACGCTGCTCACCGCGCACGGGACACGGTTTGACAAACAGCCAAGGAGCGGACGAGTCAGGAAGCTTCCGGACATGCGCAGTGCTGCGCCTGCTCGCCTTCATCTGTAAACTGTGGTAGTGAGTGAAATTATTTATTCCAACCATCTCATCTCACGTTAAATAGAAGGAAAAAAAGATTTGACTCCTGTATTGTATTTTTTTTATTTATTTATTTTTCTTTTGATTTTTGTATTTTGTGTCCATTTCCGTTTTGTTAAAAAAAATGAAAAAAAAATGGCAAAAGGCACAAATAATTATTTTATCTTCATGTTATTTTGATCCATTTAGTGTAATCGTATCTAAGATAATTTATCAAAAAAAAAAAAAAATTGCTTGTTTTCCTTTTTCACGATATCCTGTCCTCGAGGTGACCTCAAGCTTACTGGTGACGTCATCGTCTCGTCCCTTATTGTTGCTCTCGTCCTAGATTGTCAACCCAAATGCCCGATGCATCTATTTTAATGCAGACATCAACAGGATCCAGGTTTAATATGAATTTATTAGAACAAAACAATTTGATTTAAATAAAAAAAAAAGACTTTTATTGATTTCAAATAAAAGTGCAGGCGTATAATTCAGAAATTGGAAATATTCTATTTAATAAAAAAGAAAAATAAATAAATAAATATATATATAATATTTATATATATATATATATATATATATATATATATATATATATATATATATATATACAATTTTATATATATATATAAGCCTATGGCTAGATTAGTTATATGAATTAAAACTAACCGGCTTGCATCTTTAGGAGGAACAGCAATGTGTGTGTGTGTGTGTGTGTGTGTGTGGCCATGTCTTTAATACCTGGTGGGGACAATTTCCTAGGAATATGCTACATTTTGGGGATTCATAGGTACTTGTGGGGGGGACCAACAACTGGTCCCCATAAGGAAAGTTTCTCTTCTTGGGGTGGGGGTTAGGTTTAGGACTAAGGTGTAAATTGAGATTAGGTTAGGTGTAGGGATAGGTATGTGTCGGTAATGGTTAGGGTTAGGGCAAAGGGTCATGGTTAGGCCATATAAATTAGTGGTAAATGAATGGAAGTCAATGGAAGGTCCCACAAGGATATTGTGACACAACATGTGTGTGTGTGTGTGTGCTGCCACGCCTTTAAATTCAGCTCAGTGTTTAAAAAAAAAAAGTGACTCTACATCAGCTTTTTTTTTCTTTGGCACAGAGCAAAGCTAAAAATATCCGCTGTCCAGACGTTTGCTTTGACAGGAAAGCTTCAAACTGCTGCATCACTCGACTGACGGATTTAGAAAAGCATCACCTGCTCTTTCTCTGCTTTTCTTTCCACATCATCCGCATAAAAGCTTACAGTCAGTGTTTGTGAGACAGCTACAGGAGTGAAAACAGGAGATTCTGTTTATAGCTTCAAACACCCCACAATAATAGTACCAAAAAGTAGGCTGAACACGTGAAGAAGCATTGAACTCTGACAGACTGACACTCATTCGGTTTATTTATAAAATCAAACAGTTTGGACCTGGCTCAGTGAGTTTCAAAATGCAGTGTTTTAGGAAGAGTTACAAAATAGTACAACAGGCAACCATCACTAACATTTCTATACAGGAAGATCATGGTAACATTCTCTACATTTGAGCAAGTATCTGAGAAAGAAAAAAAAAATCTATATAGAAAAAGAAAACTACCTGATAAACGGGGCCCTGGGAGGTGGAGCTCCCAGGAAACTGTGCCCAAAATACAGCTGAGCGACTCAGTGAAACACGCGAGTACAGCGGACGACGACGCCTCAGGGACGTCTTCACACCGCGACGGCTCCGAAGTTAAAAGGCACCACACAATACAGGTCACAAAGACAAGACTTCGCCACACATTTGTAATGCTGTAACCGACAAACTTTAAGGCGGATGTCGCTGTCGTGTGCAAGAAAATATACCTTAAACGTGTGTACTCTGCAGTATCCTCACTGGGGAGGTGTGCTTTGATTCTCTCCTTCTTTTAAAAAATATCTAAAATGTGAAAAAATTTAAAGAATGATTGCATCATCACTATGTTGCTTGGTATCACAGGCATATTCAAGGCTTCTCGGGGTGGGGGGGTGGACACCGAGGGGAGAGGGGAGGGAGACGGTGCAGCAGGTGGAAGCTTTGCTGTGGCCTTTAGTTCCTGTAGCTTTTACGGCCCTCTCCCTCCTTCAGGAAGGTCCATATGAGGGTGTTGACGATGTCGGGCTGGTCCTGCTGCAGCCAGTGGCTGGCCCCCGAAATGATGTTGAGACGGAAGTGATTCCTGATGTAAAGCCGGCAGGCCTCGGCCATTTCCTGCTCCAGGAACGCGTCCCGTTCTCCCCACAGCAGCAACACCGGAGACCTGACATGTTTGTGGCTCAGAGGGAGGGAGCTGGAGGCAGAGAGGAGACGTTTAAATTCAGATTTAAAATACAAAAATAACACATCCTAGAAATTTAAACAAGTATTTATTCTCATCCTTTCTCACGTTAAAACCAACAAACGTGCAGGTTTTTGAAATTTTAGGCGGCAGACCAACTGACAGGAACAGAAGTTCGCTGGCGGAGATTCTCAGTCATCCAGGTCATAGTCATTCCAAAAAGTTAAAGTTAAAAAACAAACCACTGGACTTTGTTTTCCAAGTTTGAAGACATTTCGCTTGTCATCCAAGAAGCTTTCTCAATTCAAAATGTCTGGATTAGAGTTGAGTTCCAGGCTTTTATAGAGTAGCTCAACAGAAGCCTTGTAATGGCTTAGAAAACATGCACATTGAAAGTGGAAAACCGGCTCCACCCCTTAATTATGGGCTCGTTGAGGTCGTTATTTATGGAGGATAAAAGTGCCAAAATGAAAATAAATAAATACAGCATTAAATAAATAATTAAATGCTATATTTATCTAATGCCTGATTGGTCGCCATGCACATTAAGGAGAAGTCAGAATTCGAGATTACAGTCAGAATTTGACTTTTTTCCCATACTAAAACTTGAAATAAAATTTAAAAATCATTTTAATCCTCTTTTTCCGTGGCCCTAATCCCCTAACTTTGATGGGTGACATTATTAAGGCCAAGCAAATCGCATTACAGAGACTCCTGACTACAAGTAAACCCGCCCCTAACTTTGAATGACAGATTCTTCTAATGGTTTCTATGCATTCCACTGAAATAATTATATATATATTTTAATAAAATGAAGACGTATTTTATTAAATTAATGACACATTTATATATTTAATTCCTTATTTATTTAATGAATTACACATTTAATTAATTGTTTATCGCTGTATTTATTTATTTAATTGTGGCACTTTATATTAGTGAGCGTGGTTTTAATTTATGAATGACACATTTATTTATTTAATTCCATATTTAATTCCATATTGACACATTTAAGTATTTATTTAATGCTGTATTTATGTATTTAATTTTGGTACGTTTTATCCTCCATAGTTATTGGCCTGCAGTATCGGGCATTGCAAGAAACAAAAAAATAAGAAGTAATTTATTAACAAAGTCAGATAACTAGCCTACAGTCGCCCTGGCTGCGGTTAGCCTTAGAGGTCCACTGGTTGCCACGGTACTCTCAGCGCCAGAACTTAATCAGTAAATGGGCCATAGTGACGCTTAATAGCATCACGTTCTCGCCTCAAACGGTCTTAAAATGTTGCAGAACAACGGAAAAAGAAAAGTGAACTTTTTAGCTTATCAGTCTGAGCTCTTTGAGCGGTCCCATTAAACCCAGCTGCTGCCGCAGTGCATGCTGGGATGCCTGCTTTGGTGCATTCTGGGTAAAGAGGGTGGAAGAAGAACAACATCACAAAATTTTATAAGTTTTTGTTCTTGTGTTCTTGGCAGTTGCAGCAGTGCTGGTGCTGAAGCTGATAAAGTTTCACGATCAGATTTAAATGCACAAGCATGCACACTGGCTAAATCTGATCAGACCATCTTCATCCACTGCTCTCTAGCAGTCGTATCTCTATGCATCATCAAATGTGAAGGAAAAATCACACCCATAAATATGCAATCAGAAAAACTCAACTATGTTTAAAACCCTTCAATCTAAGTGCTATGGGAAACTCATCAGGGGGTGGTAGTAAAGTCCAGCAGGAAATAATGACAGAAACTAAGAAAGTCTCTGGAGAATCCCACCAGTGAACAGGATCAGCAGCAGGAACAGGGTTATACTTTCAATGCATCGACCACCAGAAGATAAAATCTATATCTTCACTTCACTGATCTCAGATACTACAAGGTGTTTTTAGAAGATCTCCAAAGGACTAAGCCATTCATAGAAATGGATGGATGAATATTTTCTCATTTTTTTATCCAGTGGATGCTAACTGAGAATGGGTCAGTTTATTTTATGTAAGCAGATGAAAGCTATTCTGAGGAGGCTCGTTGCTTGAGAAGTGAGCAGATGGCGTGGCCAGTCATGCATAAAGAGTTCAGATGTAAAACTGCAGAACGTGCCCTTCAATATTCTTCCCACATCCTCCTTCCTACCAACAGAAATACAAAGCTCATTAAAGAGAGCTGTAGCACAATACACCTATTTGGTAGAATAAAACCAAAAATCATGTTTTAAGTCCCCAGATAGGTCTGACAGCAAGTGGTGCTGCTAATTCCTCACTAAATAACAATCCTTTTGTCGGTTTCTCTACTTGCAGAACCCAAACGATACCTCAAATAGCCAACATGAATAATACAAATTTAACAGTAAATAATATTTCAGGGTGAACCCCTGAGGAAGCGGCTTCCTAAAAGTTGGACACATTAGTACCTTTTTATCACCATGACTTTCAAAGGGGCTTTATCATGCCGATTTAACTTTTTTATGCTTTTAACCTTTTCTGAATGCTATTTAACAATAAAAAGGGTGTTAAGTATTCAGAGTCAACCTATTTTACTCTAAATAAAGTGTTTGCAACTATACTGAGTGTAAATCTGCTCAATTGTTGGAGTTATTAGCACTGAATTGCAACCTTTATTACTATGTGACAGGGGTCACCAATTAAAAATCAGCGGGTCCGAATAAAGAGTACACTGCAAAAACGATCTTAAAATAAGTAAAAAATTCTTAAATCAAGTGTATTTACCATTAATTTAAGCAGGTAAATAAGATAGTTTGCCAATGGAATGCAGTTAGTTTTTTACACTCCCAAAAAATAGGGATATATTAGATAATATTCACTTGAAATAAGAAAGTGCAATATTTTCTTATTATAAATGTAAATTTTCTTGTTCCATTGGCAAAGTGTCTCACTCTTACCTTCCTCACCTTCGTAAGAAAAAAAAAATGCACTTAATTTAAGAAAAGAATGCGACTTATTTAGATTTTATATTGTTTGCAGTGTATCAACAACCAGTAAACGGTGGGAGAGACATTTTTAATTAGAATCTGTCACTTAAAACAGAATTCAACAATTTGAAATAAAAATTAGGTGTGTTTATGAATCCATCTTTTATATACTGGACTTTAAATAAAAATAAAAATAAAAAATAAAAATATATATATATATACATTTTCCCTCTTTTTCTTTCTTTTTCTCGTCTTAATGTTGGCAGTGGGCTTCAGGCTGCCCTGCAAGGCTTTAAACCTGGGTTTAAAATGCAGACTAAGCCATTCTCAAGCACATATCAAGGAGCCTATTTTGAGCCTGGATCCAGATTTATTGTTGATTCTGTTCATGTAGGAGAATCCTGCTTCACAGCAGCAGCGGTTGAGCCAAAACATCCTCTAAAATGTGCAGGTCATCTTCCTTGAGCACGCCTATTTCACTTTTCTTCACCAGTTCACCGCGAGTTCTTCCAGCAGTCCACACTTTCTGCTCTCTTTCTCATGGTCTTCTCTTTCTTCCCACCGCTTGCCACATTGAGGCTCTGCCTCAAGCGGTGTCTAAAAGTAGCAGCAGCAGCAAACTGTAATCAGACAGCTCATCGCTCATTTCTGGATCACGCGGCAGCCTGGAGCCGGACGCGCCGGAAAAGCTCTACCGTATTTCAACACAGGAGAAGCAGTGCAAGTGAAATTAGACACTGTTGTCGTGACCGCATCTCGGTAATTTATAAATGCTTTTACCCGTTGGGTTCGATAAGCCAAAGCGGTGAGGGTCCGATCTGGACCGCGGGTTCTGCTAATCCGCGGACTGCCGCCATGGTGTTGATTAATCTCAGCCAGTCCGGATTTCAAGAGTAAAAATTAGTAAAAAATTTTAGTCTGGAAAAGTTGACATTGGCTAGAGTAAATGTTGTAAACCTAATATATTTCATATCATACATGTAAATGTTCAATCTAAATTCTCAAACCCTCCTAAACGCAGAATGCAGGTAGTGTGCCTCCATGTGAGTTAGTCTCCTACCTGAAGACATTCCTGTAATAGTTGAGGGCTCCTGTTAGAGCTCCTGGTTGTGAGAGTGCATACAAATAAGCTTCCAGGTCCTCTGCAGTGAGCCACCGGCCCTTTCTCCCAATCCCTGTGCTTCGACTGGTGAACAAAGACTTCAGAGCCTGTAGGAGAGACAGAAGGAAACAGCTGGATGAGTTTGATGCTGGAGCAGTTAGATCTACAGAAAATGAAGGGAAGGACACCAAGCATGAGTCAGAGAAGCTGCTTTGCTGGAGACTCTGCTCAAATGACCTTCAGTAACGGTTCTGTACTCTCTGAACCTCCCTTTAGTTTGACAGCATTTCATTCTGGGCTTCTAAATCTGAAAACTCAGACAAAACATATGGCGTCGTTCTTATAGTTGAGCTAAAAATTCTGTCAAACCCACCATGATGCATAAGAATTAAGAAAAAAAGAAGCTTTTTTTGGGGTAAATATAAGGAGATGTTTGAGAGGCAGAAATGAGACCATGAATGAGAAGATGAAATAAACAGACAACGCATGGACACAGCAAAGAGCCATCAGTCTCTCTCTGTAAATCTATGAGCTGCCAAATCCATTTCCAGCTGTTTACACAAAGGGATGTAACAAAAAAAGGTTTTTGCCTATTTAACAATTTCTTAATTTATCACATAAAAAAGATTTCAGATCATCAAACTCATTTAATTAATTACAAATATAACCTGAGTAAAAAAAATACAAAACATACAATCCCCAAGCATGGCGGCCAAGCTTATTGAATCATGAATTAACTTTGATTAAATAACATCTTTACCAGCTAAACCAATGCCTTTATTCCAATGCGATACGATGATGAGCTGAGCTGAACATATCAGCCGATACCCTATAGTGAAAGTAATGGAAGAGTGATTAGGGCCACTGAAAAAAAAGTTAAACTGATTTTAAAAATTTTATTTCAGTTTAACATGGGAAAAAGTCAGAATTCTGACTTTTCCTTGGAATTCTGACTTTAATTTTTCCCAGAATTCTGACCTTTTTCTCAGAATTTTGACTCTTAATCTTAGAATTTTGACTTAAACTCAGAATTCTGACTTTTTCTGAGAATTCTGACTTTTTCTGAGAATTTCTGACAGATAACAAACATAAAGCTAGCATCAAGCCATATCCATGTCTGTTTTAGAGACTAGCTCTCTTGTTTTAATGACCTTCTGCTCCTCCATTAATGAGGGGACCCCTGGCGCACGTAAAAAGTTGCCTAATTCCGTAATTTTCTGGCCACCTCAAAACAACCTACACATCTTTGTCAGTGAAGGCTGAGATGTGGAGCCCACAGCTCTTCATATTCATGATGCCCATCTACATTAAATATCCAAAATTCTGAGATTAAAGTCAGAATTTGAGAAAAAAGTCAGAATTTCCCCTTTTTTTCCCCATGTTAAACTGAAATAAAATTAAAAAATCAGTTAACTTTTTTTTTTCCAGTGGCCCTAATCATCTTCCGTATGACAGCATCAGTGCGACATAATAAATATGGTTAAGAATACAAAAAAATGGGGGAGTGCTTTGGTGTCGTAGTGGTTGGTGCGAACGTCCAATGTAGGGAGGTCCTTTACCGCATGTCTCTCCCTCTCCCTCATAGCCAGAGGTGTCAAGTAACGAAGTACAAATACTTTGTTACTGTACTTAAGTTCACTTTTTAGGTATTTATATTTTACTCCATTACAAAAGTGTTTGAGACTCCAGAGGACCGCAGCAGAACATGGCGCAGTGTGGACAGTTTGCAAAAATTCCTCCAAAAGCCCATCAACAGCTTATCTAGGAGGTGATCCTCACATGAAGCACTGCGGGCCTCACCTGCCTCAGTTAGGTCAGAGTTCCTGATTCTACGGTAAGAAAGAGAGACTGAGCAATAATAACACCGAGCAGACAGATGAAAAGTAAAAACAAGTACAGGCTGGAATAAATACAACAGGCAGAGTCATACTTGTAAAAAAAAAATGGCTCAATGGTCCAAAAAAATGTACTGTTTCGAATTAAGATTAATTTTCATGTGAATGCGCTTTACTGGAGGCATCCATGTTTGTCAAAGAACACTACTGCCACCTACTGGTTAGTGACGTCACGGTGCGGTATCGGCTGCTGATCAAGTCCCAGTGCTGTATCTGGTGTTTGTCACAACGCCATTATCCAAGTCATCTTGAAAACATTCTTCTTCCAAATGTTGGCTACATATTACGGTTTTTTCTCTGGCCAGAAGTTCGATGGCAAATCCTCCCTCTTCAAGTTGGCGATCCAACGACAAACCCGTCCGTGGAGGATCAGGAATCAGAAAGGTGGAATAACTCTTTTTTCACTTTTACCCGACATGTATTCCAGCATCCAGCTGCCATGCACGTGGGCATTGTCAGTTCTCACTATAGCTCTGGTGAATTTCAATGGTGAAGTCCTCTGGAAATCTTCAATAATTGTTGTTGATTGCAGATGTGTCTAGTAGTTCCCATTGATTTAGCTTGTAAAGCTGGGAGAATGGCGCTAGGCTTAATGCACCGCGGACGTCACTGCTGGAAGATGGGAGGTGTTACTATATTTGGGCAAAATGGCCGCTTCCAGACTCAGTGATCGGAACAAAAATATTGTTTTTATTTTATTACTGATTAATGCTAAATTCATTAGGAATTCATAAACATAGTAGTTTTAGGTATAAATAATGACCCATTGATTATTCCTTGCTGACCAGACTTTTCCATTAAACAGTAGTCAAAGGCAGAAGCTAATTCTGTTAAAAGGCTTTCCTGCCCATCTCAAATTTTCCAATGAGTCTCGATTAAAACACATCTGAAATAAAAAAAAAGGGGTCAAAATACTTCACAAATGGTGTCTGTTTTTAAGCCAGTTATCAGGTTTAAAGGGGATATCACTAATTAGGATAACTTTCCTTTACGAAATAAATAATGTTTGAAAAAAAAGCATGTTTTCAATTTATTTGGGTTGTATTTCTGCTATTAACAATTGAATTAATAACCCAAAACCTTTAGGTTTGACCCAAAAAAAAGCAGCAAAGGTAGAAATCTTTAAGAAGGTTGAAGATCATTTCTGAAAACGCATCATCCAGAGTAAATGGGATTAGTTGTAGATCAATTAGAGAAAGACGTGCGAATAAAGAACAGCCCACAGGAACGCATGCCAGCGCCCCTGTGTGCGTGCATGCAAGCTCGACCTTGAACGATTGCGAACCCACCTTGAAATCGTTGATGGAGAGCATCAGCTCTGGAAAGCGAGGCAGCTGGAAGAAAAAGAAATGGCTGGATTTCAGCAGCTGGCTGGGATGACGCAGAGCGTAGTCTGGAGGGAAAGAGAGGAGAGAGGCGTTAGTGGTTTTGGTTTTAATTAATGGAAAGTTTGCTCACAAGGCGAGGTTGTGGCTGTGATTGGACTCTGCCACCCTGTCTGCTGCAGTTAAACCTGCTGGTATGGCTCTGTGTGTGTGTGTGTGTGCCTTCCCTGTAATTAGCTCCTGCCTTTGGGGGCAGAGGAAGATTTACCAGCTGGATGCAGACATCCAGCTGAAGTAATGACATCTCCTAATTCCTGTAATAATCCAAAGCAGCGCTGCTCTGATTCTGCCTTTAAAGACGAGGAAGTGCTTGTGGTGAAGTCACACCTGTGAACACAGAAGGGTGGGGGCAGTTCAGGACAATCAGCTTGGTCACCATCTCAGGGTAGTGGATGGCGAACAGCCAGGCTATCGTTCCACCCCAGTCGTGGCCTACCAGGCAACATCTGCTGTACCCTTGGAAGAGAACAGAAACATACATCAAATATTTTCATTTAACACAAAAAAAATCTAACCTCCAGACAGATTTTTTTTTTCTTTTGTTTTTGCTTTACAGCCACAATCAGATCGTCGAAAACGATCCAAATCAGACACAGACGATGTCAATTAAAGCTAAATCCATCTAATAATGAAAAGCCATTATTTCAAAAACACTGGATCTTATGCAAAAAAAGGGAAAGAAGGATGATTTAGTGCAAGTTTCTGAAGCCAAACTAAGGCACCATCCTTTAAATGTCCCTGACAGGGGAGGCCCCTGCCTCAACAGTCCAATGATCAGATCTACACACACATTCTATAAACTCATCGCAGCCACAGCATTGCCATTTACAGTCTCTTATTTTTATGGCAAAAGTCATACAATCAACTACTATGCTGTTTATTTACAGTAAAAGTGTAATTCTATTTTATTTCAATTCAATTCAGTTTATTTCTATAGCCCCAAATCACAACACATGTCATCTCAAGGCACTTTCCAGTTCACCAGATCATCCAATCAAATTGGTTTAAAGTTTCTATCTGAGTAAAAACCAGTTGATTGTATCGACTCATTGACCTGAGGGCAATCCTTCACACTAAGCATGCTTGCAGCGACAGTGGAGAGGAAAGACTCCCTTTGAACAGGAAGAAACCTCCAGCAGAACCAGGCTCAGTTTGAGCGGCCTCATCTGGGTTCAAGGAGACAGAAGCAAAGATCCAAGAGGCAATTGTAAAAAGGGGCCCCGTCCAGGAGATATCCAGCCAGGCAGGCGAGCTCTGAGCCAGCTCCCATGACAGAGGATGAAGAGAGCACATCCAGGACTAAAGTGAAAAACAGGCCGATCTCCAGCATCTATAAACCAAGGTGTTGATGGCAGCAGCACAGCTGATATTTCTCTCAGGATGGAGTCACAGCCAAACAGGAACAGACCAGATGAAGCTACTATGAGAAAAAGCATTAGTGTTAGAGATTGAACTAACAGATTCTGCAGAGTGGGAGAATAGAGATAGAATGAAGCAGAATGATGAAAAAGGGGTCCCTATGTCCTCCAGCAGTCTAAGCCTATAGCAGCAGAACTATAGAGATAGCTTAGGATAACCTGAGCCTCTATAACTATAAGCTTTATTAAAAAGGAAAGTTTTAAGCCTAGCCTTAAAAGTAGATGTAATGTAAGTAAGTAAGTAATGTAGTTTATATTTTATGGGTCATAACCTTCAGCTCAATAAATAAATAAATAAAATGAATTGCATAACAACAGACATAATTTAAACACATACATAGTAAAATAAGAAGCATCTACACCAAAAGCCGTACATAGGGACTGAATATCATCTTCTGTGCATGTATATGTTGTTAAATGGTGTGTTTCTGTCCTTCATACCACCAAACTGTTGCCTAAGTTGTAGTGGTTTATTTTGACGTTGTCTGTTCTGAATGCAGCAGCTGGTTATCAATACTACAGTAAGCAGTAAATGATGTGTGATCTGCTAATCATTAGCGTAGCCGCAGCGTCAATTCTGACCTAATTGAATAGCTGCTGGCTCTTCTTTGATGCAAATGAGAGATGCTTACAGTCACCTACTGTAGATCTGATGTGTGGCTTAATATCAGAGAAAAGATCATTGTCATACGTTCAAATTTGAAATAAAAAAAGACATTGCTGTTAAAGACATAAAAACCAGTACTTTGTTTAGTTGTGAGTCAATTTGAAGTATTTGAAGAGTCCTTTCAAAAACTAAACATACAGCCGGGGGCAACGATGGGATGAGTTGGTTCCAGGAATAATTCATGTGCCAAAAAAGCTTCTAAATATCCCAGATCTAACCAATTATCCGTATAAAGGCCTTTAAACTTTGAATCAACCTTCCGTTCTTTACGATGACCAATCGGGAGAATCCCCAGGAAACTGCAGGAGTGCAGCAGGTTCAGTGGAATCAGAGCAGCCCTTTCTCTGCTTAAGTGACCATCGGCATGATTTGCAGAGCGGGATGAATTATTGAGCGCTTTGCTCCTTGACAGCCTGTGAAATAACAGGCAGTGACAGTGAGAACAATGCAGGAAGCTTTTAAACACCCATCAGTGGCTTTACTAAAATAGGCCTTTCTCTGATCTTGTTACCAGGAACGGGCTCCAAATCTGCTGGAGCATATTACTATACTCTTCACTGGGCTCAGATTAGGAACAATACATTAGGCTATTAGTAGTTTTGGCCCATTTTCAGCTTCTTTACTGCCACTGGCATGTCTGCAAACAGGATAGCAGCCAACCAGCGGCAGAGGCTGATATTCACCTCTCGGACTGAGGTTTTGCTACTCGGAGGATCATACGGGCCGTTAGCTGTCACTTTGAAGAAGTCCGCCTCTCTGCTTCTTGTTTGTTCGCCATGGTAACAGCCAACAGACGGCATCACTTATGAATAAGCCTTTCAGTCAGAGCACATGTCGGGTTTATGTGTCAAAGAATATAAAAAGCTTTCTGGTTTTTACCAGTTTCTGAGTGAATGAGATCCAGAAAAACACTTTCCTGATCTTATCTAAGTTGTAGATGAAGCCAAAATGGGAGAGATTTATTTAAATGCAGATGTTGGACTTCATTTTCCTGTTGGTTCAGTGTTATTTGTGCCTAACTTGACCCTGAACTAGTGTCGGTGTCGGTCAGTTTTTCAGCCACCCCATACCCTTCACTTCAATTCTGGTTCTGCTGGAGGTTTCTTCCTGTTAAAAGAGAGTTTTTCCTCTCCACTGTCGCTAAAAGCATGCTTAGTGTGAGGGATTGTATTTGAGTCAGAGAAATGCAATCAACTGGTTTTCCTTAGATAGAAAACTTTGTATCAATCTGACTGGATGATCTGGTTGAACTGTAAAAGTGCCTTGAGATGACATGTGTTGTGAATTTGGCGCTATATAAATAAACTGAATTGAATTGAATTCAGTTTTAAATGTATTTGGAGTATTTCAATCCCTTTCTTTCCTGCAAATGTATTACCTACAATATGTAAATTATCTACGCTTCTAAAACATCCTGGTGAGAACCCTTCCATGTAGGCCGGATCCTTCAAAGAACAGTTAAGGGCGAAAGTGAAAGCTGCGAATTGGGACGCTGACAGCATGAGGCATGGCATCTTTTGACCTCATTTATTTGGATGTTCTTGTTATTTATTAAAGGAATCACACATCTTAGAAAATGTATTAATGTTGCATCATTGTTATAATCTGTCGTAGAGAAAAATAAGTGGAATAAACGCCATATGACAAAGGTTAAGGTAAAACCTGCAGAAATTATTTCGATGAAGATAAGGGGTCTTTATTTTCATTTTTAATGAGAGATGTCAAAAAACAGGACATGCCTTCAGCTTTTAGTGATTTGAGGATTTTTAGCGACACCATTAACAACATTTATAAATATAAATCAGATTGGATCCAACTCAACCCTTGGATTGAGTTTGACAACGTTATCTTGCTGATATCTTACTGATTTATCTTCCTGGTAAAAGGGAGTTTTCCCTCCAGTCGTTACAAGCATGCTTAGTGTGAGGGATTGCCTTTGAGTCAATTAGTCCATGCGATCAACTGGTTTTACTTAGATAGAAAACTTTGAATCAGTTTGACTGGATGATCTGGTGAACTGGAAAGTGCCTTGAGATGACATGTGTTGTGAACTGGCGCTATAGAAATAAGTTGAATTGAATTCAATCTTGCCAGGGGCAGAACCATGCAGGTAACTCAGCATTTGTCATTGGACACCCCATTTTAAAAAAGGCAGCCTCGTGAAACATGAAATGTTGAAAGTTATTTTTCATTTTGAAAAATGGTGCTATTCAAGAAAAGCTGTTGTGCTTCTAAATCTTTACATTTGGTGTGCATCATTTCATGGGCATTGCGCTACCGTGCATTATGCATAAGTTATTATCTGTCGTTGGACATAAGGACTCGTTGAATACGCCCAAAATTGAAAAATACATAGAAAGTTCAGCATATTCCAGCATTTTAGGAGATTCTTAGACGTCAGGCATACGCTGGCTAAATCGAAAAGGTGTCACAGGGGCTTAAAGCTGAAGTCTGTAAAGTTTTAAAAATCACTTTTTGTCATATTGGCTAAAACTGTCCCTATGCCCAGACAGCAGTACATGTGATATGTAACCTGTGAAAAAACTGCTTCAATTGGTCCCGCATACTGCCTGTATTTCAATCTGGAAAGAATAATTCGGGACGAGACAAAACAACCAATCACAGCCAGAGGAGCGTCTGATGGAGTGTCAATCACAGCTCACACACGCTGAATCACCCCCACCCCTCCACCTCACCGCTTAACCTGCCGTTGCCGCCCGGGTGCCTCAGTCAGGAGGACGCGCGTGGAAGTCATGGCGGAGCGACAGCCACCAGCGAAAGAGAAACTGCCCTTACTGCCCCTGCCGACAACTGCTTACACGGCAAACTTCGGTATAACCAGCATCTTATATCTAGCTGCTTGGAGGTGAGTGTTATCGCTCTTACCGGTTCACACTCCATGCCGCGTACGCTGCTTGGACGCTTCTTCTGCTGTAGAGAGGGAGAGGGGTGGAGCTTGGAGGTGGGGCATGACTGAAGCAGAGAGGGTGGGGGAGTGGCGTGAAACCTGTTTTTCTTCAAATTTTCAGTCGAAGTCTGCTCTCTTCTCAATGTTACAGACTGCAGCTTTAAGGAAAACCAGCTGATTGCATCGACTCATTGACTCGATACCTCACACCAACCATGCTTGTAGTGACAGTGGAGAGGAAAAACTTCCTTTTAACAGGAAGAAACCTCCAGCAGAACCAGGCTCGGGTGTGAGCGGCCATATTTGCTTGTTATGTTTTGCTTATACTTTACTTTTATTTATGTTTTTAGTACTCTTTGATCTAAATATAGTTAAATGTAAGCTTCATGTACAATGGGGTGATTTTTGTTCCATTAATGTTGCAAATAAATGTTATGATAATGGACATTTGAAAAGAAACACAATCTAGAAATTAAACACTGAAAAATTTTCAATCAAAAAAAAGAATATCTTTGCTGTTTTCTCATATTTTATTTTAGAATATTTTTTTATTTATTCTATTTCTTTTTATTTTCCAAAAATATTTTATGTTTTTTTTTCATTTTTTTTTTTAGAATTATAATTTTTTTTTTTTACATATTGCATTCTTTTTAAATACTGTTTTAGAGATTCCTTTACTTCTGGGGGCGGGCTTCCCTCTGGAGTGAGAAGCAAAGACATTTCTATTGGTCCGCTGGATATTTTGATGATCAAGAGTCATATTGGATTTAAAGTGAAGAAAAGGGGGTCTGTAAAATTAAGTTTGAAAAGAATTACATTTGTAAAACTCAATTTGAAAACAGAAATAAATGTAAAAAATCTGAAACAAAATTTTTGGAATTAGAAATATAAAAAAAATTATTTGGAAAGTATTACATCTGTAACTTATATTTGGAAAAAAGTCCAATATTTTTTTTATAAAATTTAAGGATAAAAAAGGGAAACATTATATATCAGCAGTGTCGTTGTCACAGATAAACAACAGCAGCATTCAGCCTCTGTTATCTGCCTTATTTCCATCCGAATGCGACTGACTTGAAGGAGGAAAATTAAACTTACTGACTGCAGCTTCAACAGCCATAAAGGTGGTGGAGCTGTTTCTAGTTTACAGCTCAATAAGGATTATCATAAACACCAGCTTAGATGTATAACCTGGACAGGTTTATCTGCTCTGGTCTAAAAAAAAACAAGACAAACCACATGAGAGAAACTGTAATGTACCTTTGGCTTCAAATACAGACAATCTCAATGTTAATGGAAAAAAAATCACAAGGTGGCATTTCACTTAGATCAGTTTTCTTGTCACTTCTGCAGAAGCAGCCACTTGATCACATTTGGGTGTGAGGTGACAGTTGGACCTCAATGACATTTTAGAGCTGGATATAAATAGGACTTTAAAAAAAAGGGAGCTAGGATATAAACTGTATTAGTTTGAAGAGTAAAGGTGTAAAAGATGAACAAACTAGACAGCTATTCTGGTTGGATGAGTGTCAGATGGATGCCGGTGTGTGAGGACAGCCTCCAGCCTGCTCCCTGATGAAGTGAGCAGGCTGCTGGGGCTTCTGTCTGACTCACAGGAAGTTTGTCATGCTGTGCTGCCTGTCCAGACCTCAGGACCAATAAACAGGTTTATTTTTGACCTGACTCCGGCCCCTCACGGTTATTTTGCAGACTTCTCACCCAGGTACTCCACGATGTCCTTCACGTCAGTGACCAGGCAATCCAGGTGGTAACTCTCAGGGGAGAGCGGCAGGTCGGATTCGCCGTAGCCGCGCATGTCGACGGCCACCACACGGAACTCGCTCTTGAACTCTCGCAGCTGGTAGCGCCAGGAGAACCTGAGGAAGCCAGATATGTACGGTCAGCGGTGACGGCTCGCTTCTGTTCCAATCTAATGCAAAATGAGTGTGCCAGAACAGACTCCATGTGAGGATAGGAGACAGCAGTTAAGTTGGGGAAGATTCTCAGTCATCCAGCTCATAGTCATTCCAAAAACAAGTTAAAAACAATCCACTGGACTTTGTTTCCAAGTCTGAAGACGTTTCACTTCCCATCCGGGAAGCTTTTTCACTTCAAAATGACAGAAATAGCGTTGAGATCCAGGTTTTATACAGACGCTCAAAAAAGCCTTGTTTTTGATTTGAAAACATGCAAATCGCAACAGACGAACAGATTCAACCTCTTTAGAATGATGGTAGTTTGGCTTCTTTTATTAGCCTGCACTGCCCTATAACCATCTAAGAAGCCAAACGACCCCCATTCCAAAGGATTGGACCCGTTCATCAATTTCTATTTGCATGTTTTCAAAACAAAAGCAAGCCTTTTGTTTTATTGTATAAAACCTGGAACTCAACACTATTCCCGACATTTTGAATTACAAAAAGCTTCCTGGATGGGAAGAGAAACGTCTTCAAGCTTGGAAACAAAGTTCCGTGGATTGTTTTTACCTTTTTTTCTTGGAAGAAATTAGTTAAATTTCAGCTTCACTCTCTGTAGGGTCTTGAGCCATTTTGTAAATAGGAACAAGCTGAGTTTCCTCAAACAGTTTGTCCTCCTGGAAGTGCAGTGAAATGTTGGTCTCTCATTAACGCCAATGAAAATATATTATATATATATAAAGAAGTATTCAGAAGTATTCAGAAACGCTGAGGTTTCTGAATACTTCTTTAGGTACTGCAGATACCTTTTTTCTAAAAGTAGTGAACAGATTTCAAAAAAGAAGGGGGAATTTTTCTGACGACCTTCAGCTCAGTTCATCGTTCTAATCAGGAAAATGGAGAGAGAAGCAGGAACGTCTCCACTCTACTGTTAAATTAATCCGTCTCCGGCCCTCAGCCTACATAAAGTCCTACAGATATGGACAGGCTTATAGCTCTCTGGCCCCAGTCCAGGGCGCAGTGCTCAACATCGTGTCTTGAACGCTTTGGACCATCCATGCTAAATATAAACCATGTCTGTGAATCAGGCTGGCATGGATTTGAAGATATTTCCCAGTCACAGTCATGATATACTGGAGTAAAAAGAACTTTTAGCAGATACAGGAGTTTTTTTCCTCCCCTCAAACCTACCAGAACTCAGGGAAGCCGTGCAAAAACAGCATGAGGGGCTTTCCTCTCTCCCCGGCAGCGACGTAGTGGAACCGAAGGCCAGACTCCTGCAGAAAGAAAACGCACACAAACAAAAACTGGGCTGACAATTTTATCACCAGCCAAGACCTACCAGCTCAGCACTTCTGCATGTATGATTTATAGAAACTCAAGTGTGAAAATGTGCATCAGCAAATGTTAAAGCTTTCAATTCAAACACACATTCTTATCTTGCTATATGTAGTGAGGACCATATGTTGATTCCTATTGATTTTCAGTCATTTTCACCCCTATCTATGCTCTAACCCTGTCAATAACCATAAATATCCATAACCTGTTCATGCCTAAGCCTAACCTAAAGGTTATGTTCTACACCAAACTATGAGCCAAGCTTAGTTAGTTTTTATTTCTATCCATATTGGGACTTTACATTGACCGGTCATTCGTTTTGGCTCCTGCATTTACCCTAACCCACTGATCTCTATTTAGTCACTGGTTTTGCTGATTGCCCAAAAAAAGTGAAGCCACCGACCGCCATGCTGGTACTCCCTAACCTGACTCCGCCAGATGGATTTGCTCCGCATATCCATCTGGAAA
>JAGKQL010000017.1:3267992-3308796 GCA_018398635.1 Cyprinodon brontotheroides | reverse complement strand
ATGCGGAGCAAAGGTCAGGTTAGCGAAATCGCTCCACGCTCACTCAAAATTTCAAGAGAAGGCATTCTCTGACATTTTTTTCTTCCTGTAATGATGCCAGGGCCCTGGGACACACAGCGTTTGATTTAATGATGTGACCGATACGTGTGTATTGTCTTATATAACTGGCTGTTAAATTATCGCACTATTTCCCAGCTGTGAACGTAACACCTCGCTTTATTCGTGTTGCTCCACGTTTCCTGTTTAGTTATTAATTTATTTCATAGCGAAGTGAAGCGAAATCCTCGCTCCGGCCTTGGTGCGCTCCACCATATTTCTTCCGCTCCACAGCTCGTTCCACGTCCCACTCACATGCTCTGCACCTGAACAATCAAATGTTGCCAATGCCCCCAAGCCCAATAAAAAAGCGTCTTCACTCCACAGTCCAGAGGAAAGCCCGCCCCCAGAGCCGAGGAAGTGATCTGGTGAATGTTTGTTTGAAGAATGCAATTCAATGTAATTTGAAAAAATAAAACTTAAAGCTGTTGCAAGTAAATATGTTTTGCATTTGCAACAAATGCTCAAATTTCCCTCCATAGAATTGTGTCTATAGTGGCCACCTGCTCCTTTCAGCGGGCTCCGTCTCTATGGTTTTATCCGACTGTTTCCTCTTCTGCACCTTCTCCCGTTCCTCCTTCTCTATGGCGGCCTTACGGAACAGCTGAAAACTCTCTTTAGAGGCTTTGATAGCAGCAGGAGGGACCGACTGTTTCCCCAACTTTGCCCAAGACACAGCATTTTTCAGGATAATGTCCTGACAAAAAAAAGAGAAAAAAAAACATATTCTTTCCGGTTTTAAAAACTTTGATGTTAAGTTAGAACATTTCCAACCTTATGGGAATCTGACTGAGGTGCAGTTAAGCCTGAGGACTGGGATGCTCTGTGTGACCAGCCCTCCAGGGTCCTAGTGTCTAACTGCATAGGAGAAGCAATTTATGATTTTTTCTAGGCTTTTTATCACTCCTGTAGACAGACACAGATTTAATCCAAACCTTTCTGTAATAAATGTTAATCTGGTGTAGGTTCATTTATTCATTGTTTATGGAGTTTTAATATCCAACAGTTTTGAGTATAACAGTTAAGTCTAATATCCAAGTGTCATCTACATCTGAGTGCAAGGACTTGCCTAAAAGGACTGGAGGATGACCTGCCAGTTGGTTTTCACCACAAAGATCTTTAACACATTCTGCATATTTGTGCCCTGGAATGTATCTTGGCCAATCTGGATCACTGACAACACCCCCACTCTAAATCAGTGGAAACAAACTGTGACTGGTATTGTTACATTTGAGGCTTTTTCTATGGCATTAAAAGGACAAACCCTTTGTATTCTATCGGACCTGCGACCCATTTCTGGACTACCTTTATGTCTCCAAATCTTGCAGGTTGAAGCCAGGGCTTGTGGACCTGGCCTGGGAAAAGACCGAGGGTTATAGTGTGACAAGCTATCATATTTGAGTGGATATTATTTTATATTTTTTGGTCTCTGTTTTGTTTTTCTTCTTTTGTTGACACTTGTTTTTTTTTTGTCTTTGTTTTATATATTTTGGAGTTAAGAAGCTGAGGCGAAGGCATTTGTTGCAACAAATAAGGTTCAAATTTATTTAACGTCCCCGGACGGAGAGATGGTGCTCTCTGACTGATGCATTTACGTACATACATTTATTCCTTACAAAATCCGACACAATCCCCCCAGGGGAACGAACCCACCCCCTGCATAAAGAGCTTTCTTATACTTGAACATTTGGTTATTCCCAAGAAACTACAATTCAATTCATCAAAGACATACATTTTAGCCAGATAAACACTAAGAACAGGTCTCCCGTTCGTGGAACGAACGAGGCTGTGTGATTCTTATCTCTCATGACCCATCCTTCAACCATGTCTAGAGTAGAGAGGCAACTGCTTTCCATCGTCCCCAATCTTAACTCCAGTGTACAGACTGGTACAAGACTTATGAACAATCACGCCTATTTAGGCAGAGGAAAGGTACATATAGGCCAAAGAAAAATATGCTTCCACAATACGATGTTTATGACGCCTGAATGTCTGTATTTGTTATGCACTTTGTGCTTTGTTTGCCGTTACTCCTGTTGCAAGAAAAACTTTCATAAAAAAAAGGTTGAAAAAAAAAAAAAATGTCCAACCTTTTTAGGGATCTGAGATTTGTCCTCCTCAGTATATGTAGATGTAGTCTGACTGTCAGCTATGTTGCTCTCCTGAGGGTCAGGAAAATCTCCAATGTTCCTGAAATCTGTAATAAGAGACCTTAAAAAAAACAGAATCTTCGCACAAGCCTAAAAAAGCCGACGTTAGAAATGGTGTTAGACGAGAAGCTTACAGCACCCCGTCTCTTCTTTGAACAGCAGTGGGCTGCCTGTGAGAGGGGACAGCACTGGAC
Source organism: Cyprinodon brontotheroides (assembly GCA_018398635.1). Taxonomy (NCBI): domain Eukaryota; kingdom Metazoa; phylum Chordata; class Actinopteri; order Cyprinodontiformes; family Cyprinodontidae; genus Cyprinodon; species Cyprinodon brontotheroides. Next base: position 3,306,356 of record JAGKQL010000017.1, on the reverse strand, counting down.
CCTGTTGAACAAAGAGAAGAGATGCCATTTCTGCGCCAGCAAAGTTTCCTTCTAAAAAGGCCTTTATCAGGCCGGAATGAACTACCTGGAATATGGCAGCGGTCAGGTCCCTCAGCTCTTCAGGAGAAGCCATGGGGGATAAAAGCGTAGAAAAATCTGCTGACAGTAAATTACACCATTAATCGAAGACTGAGGGGAGAAACAAAGGTTTACACACAATCCAGAGAACAAAACCAGAACTGAACCAACATGTTCTCTTGACAAAGAATACAAAGAGAAACATCTTAATGGTTTTAAAATGGCTCTGGGGTGTTTTCCTCATTTCACACCTTAAAAAGTAAATCCTGTAATGATTTTACTCCAGAACATTTTTTCCTGTGTTCTTTTGGACAGTTTTACACCCACAACAGGAAACGGGCTAAAGAGAAAAGACTGACCAGACTGGCTTGGAGCATAGAAGCTTTCTGGAACCATGGAGCTGAGGGGCAGCAGAGGATGACCGGTTCTGATGGAGGTCTTTGCTGATACCAGCTTATGGTCTGGATTCTGAGGATCAACATTCATCAGTTACTGCAGCCGAGCCAGTTGTTGATCTGTGAGCAAATGTTTTTACCTGTTGGTGGACTTTTTGACAGGAATCTTTAGATCTTTTCTTCATGTCTGGAACTGTAAAAAAAAATTTAAAAAAACAATCCGTCTGTTAAGGTAAATATCACTTTTAGGGCTGAAACAATTAATCGGCTTAATTGTGAGTAATCGAATTATTGAAATAATTGTCAACTAATTTAGATTGTTAACTGGAGTATAGAGACGCTAAAAAATGCCCTTAGCTGACAGAGCAACCAACTTAGAGCAGTAATTATGCAAAGATTGTAAAAAAAAAAAAGATATATAAACACAGACCTACAGAACTCCTCAAGTGGAAAAGTTGAAGTTTCACCTGGTTTAATTTCATTAAAAAAAACTCTTTAAGGAACCTTTGCCTATTAATTGAAAATATAATAGACAGAATAATGGACTTCCAAAATAATCGTTAGTTGCAGTCCTAGTTAGATTATTGGTTCTAAAAGCAAATTTTGCTCTTAGGATCGTTTTCCAAACTGCAGGATTACATGCATCCCAAAAGACATAAAGTAGGAATGATCTATTAAGCAATTTTATTGTTTCATAATTTTTTTTTACCCCCTCGGTGCCCCCTGTAGACTACGCCAACCCCAACGCACAATTAGGCTGAAAATTGGAACGAACGAAAAAATCTCACACGACTAGAAAATCGGCCTGCAAAGGGCAAAAAAATAAAAATAAAAAAACATCATACAGTGTATGCCGGCTTTAATCCACCTAATGCCTTTTTGTTTATCAGTCAGATGGGTCGAGCTATGCTCATCAACTTTGCCCACCTGTGCAACCAGATTTCACTCAGATGAACGAAAAGACCATACATCATTTTATATCAGAATTTATCTCAGACACTGGAAACTAAAAGATCGATATATCAGGCAGTCAAATATCATGATATAATGCCAAAACAATTTTTTTCCACATCCCTAATAATTAGGGCTGGGTACCGAACTTCGGTTCTTTTATGGTACTGACCGAAATGCTTCGGTTCTACAGAGTATCAAAACATGCCTCGTTTTTCAGTACCAAGCTCGGTGTTTGGTTGTAACACTTAGCGTGATTGGGTCATCCAGAAAAATACACAGGTGGTCACGCCCTACAGCCAGGGTTCATGTGTATCTATTGTGAACTGGTTGCAGCGTCGTGGAACCCCTTTAAAATACCCCAGGTCAAAAGTGCGGCTTCCGCTTTATTAAGACTGATGCCATTGCGGTGATGTAATGCAATACATCGTGCCGCGGAAACAATGTAAGAGCAGAAAGTTGCTTTCGATGTGTTTGACTGCAAGAAGAGCGGACGCAGCGGTGGCGACCATCACCTCCCCTCAGCAGCCGACGGGGAGAGCAAAGCCAGAAGCGGAGTGAATAATGCTGCTTTCAAGCAAACTGTCTGCTGCTTCCCTTTTTTGCTGCTTGTACCAGCTTCTGATGCGCGGCTGAAGAAGCTTTGCTGCTCTGGCTGCGCCGGGTTGAAAAGATGTACCATGGCGTTCTGACGCACATGCTACTCTATCCTTTCTCTCGCCTTGCAGCTATATTTGCTGTGATCGTCGGAATAAAAGTAGTTTTAATATGTTTTAAGTGGGAAAAATAGTGCTTAATCAGTGCAGTCAGTTCATCCTGCGTCTTCCAATATTTCTGTGGGAGCCGCTCAGACCCCCAGCCCAGCGGTCTTAGCTGTCAGTAGGATCCCATTCAAGCGGGCTTGTTTGTCACACATGGTAATTTTTCTAAAGGAAAAACTGCTAAGTCTAAAAGGTCCTCACAATGTAACAGTGAATATTAGACACTGATTTTTTTATGTAAGAGGAAAAATGTTAATGGAAAAATCAGAGCTTAAAATAAAACTTAAGATTTGTACTTTTTTATGTTGTGTAATTTTCTTTTTCTTCGAATTGATATTATAAAACTGGTATCGAAAAAAGTATCGATCAGGAACCGGTATCGAAGTGAAGGTATCGGTATTGGTACCAGAACCGAAAATCTTTGAACAATACCCAGCCCTACTAATAATGAATCCTTGTATTCTGCACCATTCTAGACAAGTCTCTCTCTTTAGAGCTTTTGAAAAATGTATTGATTTAATAAAAAAGTTGTAGCTTTAAGTATTTTTCTGTATTTATGTATTTAAAAAAAAAAAAACAAGAGTAGGTCCCCATCATCTATCCAGAGTAAGAAACCAAGACGTGTAATGTGGCGCTAACACCAAAAAGCAGAGTTAGGCTAACCTGATTCAGTGTCGCTGTCATCACTAGAGCTACAGCTACTAGAGCTGCTGGTGTAAGAGCTGAATGATGAGGAGCTGCTGCTGCTGCTGCTGTTGGAGGGTGACCGGTGGCTGTGGTTAGCAGAAGCCTCCACTTCAACAGGCCACAGTAATAAAAATAAAAAGAAAACAGACATTTTAAAACTAGACATTGACTCAAATTAGGAAGCAGATGCATGAAATGTGTTGGATTGATCCAGTCCTACCAAACAGCTTCGGTTTCTTCTTGTTCCTGCTTAAACCTTTTCCTCCTCCCTTTGCTCTTTCCATCTTCAGTCCTCCTTTGGGGTTAAAACTTTTACCTTCTCACAAACAGATCAGAGAGCAACGGGCAGTCAGTGATATGTGGAGCAAAATCAAGGAAAAAGATCGATCCATATATCCTCTCTGCTTCCTGGGTAAGTAAAGCCAGGAGGTGAACTTACTGTTTCTGCTATTCTTGTGCTTTTTCAGACCAGAAGCCACAAACTGCTGTAAGTCTCTCAGTGTGGAAGTTTTGAGATTTTCCAAGTCAACTTCAAAGTCTCTGGATGCAGACCTTCCTGCACACGGCTCCCTGCTCTTAATCAGGTTCATGAGATCCATCAGTTTTTCACTGGGCAGGTTGTCAATACCCGACTTTAACTGTAACTTCTCCTGACTAGTCAGCGGCATCGATGAAACCTCGTAACCTCCATGCCTGGAAACCACAAATACAGCCTTTAGAGTCGTAGGGAAACGGCTGTTTCAACCGTTGCATTTCCGATTTTTTTCCCCAAGTTGTGCACAACTTTACACGGGTCAATACAGTGAATGTGATTGGTCATTTATCAAGGGGCGGGATCGTTGTGGCGGAAGGTTCGCCAAGCAAGTTTGATTGTGGCTGGTTTGTCGGCAGCATCTTGCTAACCAGTTTGCATCTTAGTGCTAGCAGGTTCCCAATGGGAAATTCCATTGGGACCAAGTAGCACTAAATTGGTGAAGAAGCGACGCTGTCAAGGAACGCCATGGACAGCGGAAACATGCAAGAGGAGGAGAGTTTAGTGTCGGAGGTCGTGGATGAGTCTCCTCCGTCATCCATTTTTATTTAGAGGAGGAAAGCGGGGACGAAGATGTTGTGGAAGAGGGAGGCGCCAGGGCGGCAGAAGCTTGGTTTGGTGTAGAAGGCTTCCAGCCGTACATGTTTGAGCCCTTGCCTCGCAAGCGCTGCCAGTTCTGTTAGCTCTACGCCTGCCTAAGACACAGACATCCATCCCCGTGAACACTGGGAAAAGAAATTATTCAAATTTTTTTTATTTCATCCGTTGCGCATATTAGCTGTGACATATGAATCAAGATGCCATGACCGAAAAATGTTATTGACAGATGACCGTTGATATATAATTGGCGAGAAGTTAGGTGTTCAGGCTGGCGTATAAATAACTGGCCTGAATAAGATAAAGGGGGGGGGACACAGATTTTAAAGACAGGATTTTTTTTTTTTATAGAAATTTTCTACATTTTGGCACAATATGGTCTGATACAGAGTACATTTATATAAATATTTTAACCTTTTAAAAGTCATAGGGAAATCGTGTTTAACTGTCAAATTATTCTGGCTTACTTTGTCGCATATTTCAAAATGGAGTTCAGTTCTAGCTCAAGGACAAACAAAAACAATGACACATTAGCAATTTTTTTTTATACTTACGCAGAGTTGTTCTTGTATTTTGAAATCATCTGTAGTATGGAGTTGTATTTGGCAGAAATGTTTTTTTTAAGACGAGCGAGACCCTTTTCATTGGATCGCTTTTTCTTTTTCCGTTTTGCTTTCCTCCCGGGCTTCAGAGGTGCTTCGGAAAGCCTCTTTAGCTGCTCTCCGACTTCCTTCAGCTGCCAGGAGGACCAGAGAGTTAGAGAAAAATCAGCAGAAATCTGTGAACTTGATGCTCCAGTGATGCCAACCCTGTCCTCCAGCTGAGCCAACTGAATGGCGACCTCATCCGATGACCTATCCGACTCGGACGAGTTCATACTGTCTGAGCTCTCGGAGGATGAGAGACTTCCAACTTCGCCTGGTTTCTCATGGTTACCACACTGGAGCGACACTGAGCTCCCTTTAGGCTCTTGGAAAATATTCATATAACGGCTTTCAAAGACGTCCTGTTAAAAATCAGAAAAACACACAAAAAAAAAAAATGCATTTAAAAGGGGGATTTGTGTTTGTTGAAGCTTATTTAAGAAGGAAAGATCAGCCATTCAATCTAATACTATTGGAAAATCTGTTTGAGTTCCAGTAAGCTGTATAATTTGCTGTGCAGAGGGGATTAGGTAGGATGTCAACATGGAAAATAAAAACTATAAGATCTTGTTTATTCAAGCCGTTGCTTGAAGTTTGAAGAGAAACAAGAACTGTGTTGGTCATGTACTATACTAATAAAACCCCATCATCTTTTGAGTCTGAAAATGATTTTTGCACCAGGCAGGATCAGCAGGAATAATCACTGTTTAAACTGTGTTTAAACAAATCGCCACCTGCAGGTAGTACTTTGGAAGGAGTAATTCTGTTTTTTTTATTGTTTTAAAGGAGAAGACCAGTTAGCAAGGAATAATCATGGATCATATTTATTAAAAAAAACTAATACGCCCGGGGTGAGTTAATGAATTTAGCATCGTGATTTCATCGTGATCACTGAGTCTGGGAATGGCCGTTTTTGCCCAAATATAGTAACCCCTCCCTCCTGCCATCTTCCAGCAGTGACGTCACGGTGCGGTAAGCCTAGCGCCATTCTCCCCGCTTTACAAGCTAAATCAATGGGAACTACTAGACACATCTGCAATCAACAACAATTATTGAAGATTTCCAGAGGACTTCACCATTGAAATTCACCAGAGCTATAGTGAAACTGACAATGCCCACGTACATGGCAGCTGGATGCTGGAATACATCGGGTAAAAGAGAAAAAAAGGAAGGTATTTCACCTTTCTATTTCACGATCCTCAACGGATGGTTTATCGTTGGATCGCCAACTTGAAGAGGGAGGATTTGCCATCGAACTTCTGGCCAGAGAAAAAACCCGTAATATGTAGCCAACATTTGGAAGAAGAATGTTTTTATCCAATGCTATTATCCAAGATGACTTGGATAATAGGCGTTGTGACAATAGCAAACACCAGATACAGCACTGGGACTTGATCAACAGCCGATACCGCACCGTGACGTCTCTAACCAGTAGGTGGCAGTAGTGTTCTTTGACAAACATGGATGCCTCCAGTAAAGCACATTCAAATGAAAATTACTCTTAATTAAAACACTGATCATTATGTAATAATTACATATTTAAAGTTCTTTTAGAAGTTTAAATTCTGAATAAACCAGACTTCTCCCTTTAAGCAAACATATAGCTGCTGAAATCTCTGACAACTCTGAAAAACTGCTTAACAAAAAAAAAAAAATAGCTTCTGAATGCATCTTTACTGTTTTTCTTTATTTTCATTTTTTTCCCCAAAATTGTTTTTATATTTTATTTTTAACCTAACACCGACCTAATATAGGGTAGTCCTTGCCTTTTTTTTGCATACCCAAATGGAAAAGCAAATAACTGAGGATCTGTAAGCCCAAATTACATGTGTGATACATTTTGAGAGCTAACACCTAGTTTCTTAAAATAATAGGTCTTTTTTGAACAACAGTAATAGAAAACATGCTTGAGAATCGGCATGTTTCATTGCACTACATTAGTTCTACATCATGTCAACCACACCTGCAGAAAATTTCAGACCTCTAATTATAACAGTTCCAGAGCTGCGGGGCTTTGCTTTGGGTGTCATAAGCGTTGAGTTATTGATTGTAAACGCTTTAAAAATGGTCGACCACGAACAGGTGAAGCAATACCGAGCAAGGAAATGGCATTTCCTGGGATTGTTTTTCCAAAAATTTATTTTATATTATTTTATTTTATGAATTGTGTTCTTTTTGAATAGAATTTCACTGATCACATTCTTATTCCTGCAAATCCAACAAGAATACCTGCTGTTGACCCTGGAAAAGAAAGCAGTTTGAAAATCCCCCCCAAAAAAAAAATAAATAAATAAAAACAAAAATGTTTTTCAAAGTTTCATTTCTGGATTGCATTTTTTGTTTTTTTATTTCGACTAAACCATATTCTTTGCTTGCAATATTGATGGAGCAATATTCACGGCAAACAACTAAAAGCTATATTTATGGTCAAATTGCACAATCCTCTCCTCTGCTTTACTAACTAAAATTACAATACAAAAAAAAATGATATATATGATAAGTGTATAATATCGTAAAGGTATTACTTATTTCAATGGCAAAAAATACTCATTCCATTGGCAGATCTTATTGACCTACAAAATTAAGGGTAGGTAGACTTAAGACATTTTTACTCATTTTTGTATTGCTTTTTGGACTGTGCTAGACAGAAAACTTGCCTAAGGATACAGGAAAAAAATAAAAGTCATGCCAGATTATTCCCAGCATACCATCTCCAAAACTCAGAACGAAAAGCACACCTGCAGTTTTCTTGCCATTAGAACCACGTGATACGACGGCGGGTTGTATTTGTAGCAGTTTGAAAACATCAGGCGCACATCAGCTGCAAATTCCTTGGGGTCTGAATATTCTTGATGATCCATTTTTTTCTAGGAAAAAAAAAAAAAAGGAAACCTCAGGTAGGAAAGAACCTAGAGCTTTAAACGTGTATAGTTATTGGCTTTCTACGTACGTTTAGATTTTTTCAGTAGTTTTACCTTGATGGTGCTCAGGTCCATAGGCTGCTTGATTATATCATGGTAGTCATGCAGACCCAAAGCCACGGCATCCACTGGTGTATAGAAGGGCCAGGCATACGCATAGTGCCTTTTGGAGAGCATCTCTTTCAGGATATTGCTGCAGTACCTCAGCTGTTCCGTCATTTTGACCCTCTTTTGCTCAAAATCAGCCAAATCTTTCTTAGGAGGCTTAATGGGTCTCTTGCCGCTTGTTCTGGACAGCAACAAGCAAGCTTTGGAAGGATCCTCGTCAGGGGTTACCTCAGGGTTTGGGCATACAGAGGTAGTGGGTATTGCCATGTCAGCTCTCTTCTTACAGGTTTTTTTTATCTGCATATTCAGATAGCAGAAGTCTGTATCATCATTCAAATCCACACTCAGGCTATCGTAATATCAGGAGATTTAACGCTTACAGTTCTGTGTGTTTTTGCAGACTGTTGATTGGTTGGGTCCATTTGAGCCACATGTGGAGGATGAACTGTTACCATCTGATGGAAAACAAGCTCTGACAAACGACTCTTGTGCTTTCCTGCATCTGCTTCCAGGAAACGGGAATTGTTAACATAACCAGGATTATGTTCTTTGAAGGTTTTTTCACATGTACTGCCACGTTTTTCCCCCACCTGTGTTGTTTTTTTTCACTTTCTCTGGCTCAAGTGAAGACGTCGTAGCAACCACTTCATCCTTTGGCATTTGAGACAATTTCTGCAAAAAGGCTTTTTCCAATGTTTGTGCCATGAAAACAATGTCATCTCCGGGCTGTAGGAGGGGGGACAGGGGCAAATCAACAGCAAATCATTCTCAGGAACGTTCAAACCTCCGAGGGAGACGAGAAAACTGCCTCTGGGCCGTTTACCACTCGGCTCATGCTAGTGGCAGTTTGCCATTTAAATCTGAAGTTATATACATTCAACCAAGAGAAACATTTCATGGCAGAATAGATATGGTCAATGTGCATCGCCTTTAATCAAATTAACTGGACATCTTGCTTTCTATGGCTCTTGGATGTTTTACAATCACTAGAAAAAAACTTTCATTGGAAACAAACCCTGATTCCTGTTGACCTTTTCGCCTTGTTCTTGCGCCTTCACTTGCCTGACCTGTTTCCAGTCATTTGTGTGGCCAAATGGGGACAAGGCTTCACTTATTTCACTGTCATCCAATAAAATTAGCTTCTATAACCTGCTTGACAGTTTCAACTCAAGGTGGCGAATTTTCCATTTATATTTCTGACGTTTAGAGAACCGATGCAAACCGCGGACTTTCAAGTCTGTAACCTGACGTTAGCCTGTCTGCAGCAGCCAGGGCTGCCGTTAGCCCGACTGCAGCAGCAGCCAGGCTGGTGCCTTGCCGTGCAGCAGCCGGGCGCTACGTTAGCCCGCCTGCAGCAGCCAGGCTGCAGCCGGCGTTAGCATTCAGCCGCAGCCAGGGCTACCGTTAGCCCGCTCTGCAGCAGCCAGGGCTACCGCGTTAGCCCGTGCAGCAGCCAGGGCTGTAGTTAGCCCGTCTGCAAGCAACCAGGGCTATCGTTATTGCCAAAATGCTGCAGCAGCCAGGCTATCGTTAGCCCGTCTGCAGCAGTCCTCTCTCTGCATAGCTTTTTGTGAAGCTCCCCTGGCTCTGATTGTGAGTTATATATTTTTTTGGCAAAATGTGCATTTGATTTGTGTTTATTATTAATAACAGGAGGAGAAATGCATTTCCAGACTAGCCGAGCATGTGGTGACGTCACAAGTACCCTGCAGCTCCAATTGAACCATATTTATGCTGCATGCTCACGATCTTCCCATACTTTCATGTGTTCTTCTAAAGAACATATTTGGCGAGGACCCGAGTTTGTACTCATCTTCCTGTAAATTGAGAAACTGCCTTTTTTTGGGGGCTTGAAGCAAAGAGAATGATCTGTGAAACGCAATACGGCTGAAACAGTAGGATTAATCAATTATTGAAATAATCGTCAACTAATTTAGTAATCGATTAATCGTTAACTGGAGTATAGACTCTAAAACTTGCCTAAACCTTTCTAAAAGGGGAAAAGTTTGAGCTTTACCTGGGGTAACGCTATAAAACAGTCTTCTTTAAGGAACCTTTTGCCCTATGCAAGATTATTACTCGAAAAAAGTAATTGACAGATTAATTGTGTTCATGTAAAAATAAATTTTCAGAGGGCGCAATTCAGAAAAAAAAATAAAAAATTTCAGATAATGAATTATGAAAAAACTGCTCGACCAGATGCATCATTTGTTTTTCAGTGTGAAAGGAACATTATAGTTACAGGCAAGATTTCATGTTACGAATATTTTCGTGTTTTTTGCCGTCTCCTAATCTTTCCAACACCTGCAGGAACACTCCAAAACACAAACGCCGTTTACAGCCAGAAGAAACGCATATGTTAAGCGCCTGTCACACATTGAAAATTTAGACCAGCATATGCCTGACGTATGGAAAATCTGGCAAAAATACTGGCATATTTTTAATAAGTTATGGGTAAGTTTAGTATAAGTTCTGAGTTAAGTGTAAATTACTCATAAGTCGTGGCGTCCAGCTTATCCAAAACCTCTGAGTCACTTCTTCAGTCTGCATTTCCATCACAGAGCAAGCGAGAAGCTGAGTGTGATGGATCCTCCCTGCGTTCACACCAAAGACCAACAAACTTCCTAGCAGACATGACGCTGAATCAGCTGCATTGCAAATCTGTTTTTTCTATTCTTTTTTTGGTGGGAGGCATCATCGCTGCTCCTCTCTTTAACTGATGCTGCGTAATGCACATGAAATAACACTCCCATAAGTTACGCTGTCGTTGGACATTGTTATGGACTCATTATAAATACTCTATGTATATGACCAAAATTGAAAAAAAATAAAAATACATGGAAAGTTCAGTGTCCAGGGTTTTAGGAGATTCTGGGATGTCGGGCGTACGCTGTCTAAGTTGGCAAGGTGTGACAGGGCCCTGAGGAATCGCTCTAAATCAGGTGCCAAAGTTCAGTCCTCGAGAGCTACTATCCTGCAACTGTTTGATGCGACCGTTTTTAACACACCTGAATCAAATGAGAAGCTTGTTACCCTGCCTCTGCTGAGCTAAATGAAGGTATTGGGGCTTTAGATTCAGTCATGTTAGAGAAGAGATGCACTTAAGGCTACGTTCACGATGTTAATGCTTGATTTTTTGTGAAATCCGATTTTTTTGCGTTGCTATTCACATTTCCAAATATATGCGACTTGTATGTGATCTCCTGTGTGAACTGAATTCATACAACGCAATTGTCCCGCAAGAGTGGTAGAGCACGCAATGACATCACAAGCAAGCGTTCTCTATGTTTACGGGAGTAAACAATGGAAGGTAGAGGCAGAGCGAATCTAGCAATTTTTCCCAACCCTGCATTATTATCCACCCTTGTTGTTGTTCTTGCCACTCCTGCGTAGCCAGACCCAGAATAGTGACCTTTGTCGGGAATTAATGGAGTTCAGGTCGAATGGATGCGACCTGGCCGTTCAGACACGGGTCGCATTTGAAAAGATCCGATTCGTAACGGATTCAGGACCACAGACCTCTAAATCCGGTTTTAGGTGTCAGCACGTCACTAATATGTTTAGGTTCTGGAAAACGAGCATAGCACATGGTGTCCTTACCTTGTTGTACATGTAGCAGTTGGAGAACATGGCCTTAAAGTCTTTCACACATTCACTGGCCTCCCAGTAATACCTGTTCTCCAGTCGCTTCTTGATTGTGCTGAGATCCATAGGATAAGTAATGATTTTATAATAATCCTAAAACACAGAAAAAGAAAATGTTTTAGTTCCAGCTCTCCTTTCTGATTCCTCCCCACTTCCTCCGACACCCTTGAATAAAATCCTTCCCTGACTGGTTATAAACCCGTGAGCATTTTGGGATCTTAGGTTTGGATGAGTCCATCAGGAAATCCTCACAAGCCGGGCATTTGCCAAACATACAGCACCTCTGGAGGAGCTGCACGAATCTACAGTTCAGGTGGAGTTTGCTATTGTATATTAGTTAGTGTGTTAAAAAAGAAACCAGTGGACTTTGTTTTCCAAGTTTAAAGATGTTTCGCTTCCAATCCAAGAAGCTTTCTCAACTCAAAATGTCTGGATTAGCGTTGAGTTGAGACATGCACAATGTCTTCAAACTTGGAAAACAAAGTCCAGTGGGTTGTTATTGAACTAACTTTTTGGAAGGAGTTCAGGTGGAGGACTCTGTTAAAAGCAAAACTTCTAGACTCTAGACTTTTCCAAGGGTTCTGCTGTGCAGTGATTGGCCATGGGAAGAATGAGATGAGATGAGTGTGTCCTGGAAAATTAAACTGAAGAGTGACTAAATGAATAAACTGAATTAAATCTAATTTTTTCCAATCACAGATCATATACCAAGCCAGAATTTTTATAATTAAATTAAAAATGTACAATTACAAAACCCTTTTCAAATAGAATTTCTAATTGTATGATTTAAATGTTAAAAACAAGTAGCTGTTATTGTTTTTCAGTGCCTCCTGGTCCTGCATTTATTAACAAATTAATAAATCGTCCCCAAAAGAAACATATCTGCGGCACTAATACTTGTAAAAGTTCGGAAAACTTAAAAACCTAAAGGAGGTTGAATCATTTCCAGTTGCTGTAACAGTACAACACTGACAGGCGAACAACTTACAGGAAGACCCAGAGCGACCGCATCGACAGGCTGGCGAAAAGGCCACGAATACTGATGTTTCCACTGAGCTTTCATGACCACCTTCTGCAGGTAGAGCAGCTGATTGGTTACGCGCCCAGGCCTCTGGTGATTTATGACCTCTGGTGGAGGTGGATTCCCACTCATGGAGAAGCAGGCTTTCAAGTCGGCCATCCTGTTTAAAAGCATGAACTGCATTCAGAGGGGGTGGGAGCACTGGCTGAAGACCACCTTACTGCAGCTCACAGCTCATCTTATACTTTCCTGTTGAAGACACAATAATGTAGCTCTCAGTGCTTTAATCAACCAATCACACGTGTTCATTATGCCTCCTTAAGCTTACATTTCACTGAGAGAAATGTTCTGCATTTTCCATTAAAGATAAACGGTTGGTTAGTGGTAAAATAACCATTAACCAACAAACAGGAAATAAAGTAACTAACACTTTTAAAATAAAAATGAACCTAATTTTAAATAGAGACACAATATGACAATAGTGAAATTATGAAACTGTATTGTTGAATGGAAGCTAAAAGAGAATTTTATTTCGGTATTAAGATCCATAACCTTAACTCTGACAAACTAAAGAAACAGCTTGGAAATAAAATAAGACCTGATTAATTATTCAAGGTAACTTGGAATGATTCATTTATTTAAGCAGAACCGCAAATGGAAATAACATCTTAGCAAGCTCTTCTGTAGATGGATAATGGCGCCACCTACTGGATATTTTCAGTGAGCAACAACTCACATGTGGACTTCATGTTTAGTCCCATATATTTCAAACTCTTTCAAATTTATCCGATTTAGCCTCACAGTACGCCTGAGAAAATAAGGCTTTTTCCTGAATATCAAATCTGTATGAAGGTTAGCTGAATGCATTTTGTGATCGTAAGCAATATATAAATATTTAAAACATGTCAATAAAATGTTAACTCAAATGCTCATAAGATTCCTACTGCAGGTATTGTGATGATTAAGTGGTGTGCTAAATAAAACTGAAACAGCCATCAAGACTGAGTTCAAATATTTAATTTATTGCTCAGAAACTAAACATTCCACACTTAACATTTCCTTTGGGTTAGATGAGAGGATGAAGAAAGAAAAAAAAAAACTTGATTTTTGGATTTTATTTTTCCATAAAACCAATAACAGGACCACAGAAAGCTCTGCTGGAACACAGAAGGATTCTGTAAAAAAAAAATGGAGCCATGCATAGCACATTTGCAAACTTGCTCTAAATAATGCATGTTAGCTGAGTTCGTTCATCAGTGTTTCTATGAAGTCCAAAAGGTTCAGTCTGCTGCTGCCCTGAGCCCAATTACTGCTTCATGTGGATCACTTACGTCTAACTAATCAAAATTAAGATAATATGAAACCATGTGTTTATTAAGAACACATCAAAACACAGGTGAAGGCGGCCACCCTACAAGATTTTTAAAAAATCTGGTGCCATTCCCTGAAAAAAATCCTGGAATAAGTAACTTTTAATGTTCTTAGAAATAATTTCAATGCAATTAACAAGTATCCATGTCTCTCATATATATATATATATATATATATATATATATATATATATATATATACATCTATATTGCCAAAAGTATTTGCTCACCCATCCAAATTATTGGAATCAGGTGTTCCACTCACTTCCATGGGCCAGGTGTATAAATTCAAGCAATCTAGGCATGCAGACTGTTTTTACAAAACATTTGTGAAAGAATGGGTCGCCTCTCAGGAGCTCCAGTGAATTCCAGCCGCGGAACCGTGTATAAGATGCCACCTGTGCAACAAACTCCAGTCGTGAAATTTCCTCGCCTCCTAAATAGCCCCGCAGTCAACTGTACCAGCTGTATTATAAGAAAAATGGAAGTGGCCGGGGATCTTACAGCAACTCAGCCAATGGTTAAGTGGTAGGCCACGTGAACCGACGGATGCCGGAGTTGTCAGCGGATGCTGACGCCAAGCATAGCGCGCACGAGGTCGCCAACTTTTCTGCAGAGTCTTCACCACCAAGCATTAGACCTCCAAACTTCATGTGGCCTTCAGATTAGCTCAAGAACAGTGCGCAGAGAGCTTCATGGAATGGGTTTCCATGGTCGAGAGTTGCTGCCATCCAAGCCATACATCACCAAGTGCGTAAAGCGCCGGATGCGTGGTGGTGTAAAGCACGCCGCCACTGCACTCCTAGAGCAGTGGAGACGCTGCTTTCTGAGTGACGTAATCGCCAGCTTCCATCTGGCAATCTGATGGACGGTTCAGTTTGGCGGTTGCCAGGAGAACGGTACTTTGTCTGACTGCATTGTGCCAAGTGTAAAGTTTGGTGGAGGGGGATTATGGTGTGGGGTTGTTTTTTCAGGAGCTGGGCTTGGCCCCTTAGTTCCAGTGAAAGGAACTCTGAATGCTTCCAGCATACCAAGACATTTTGGACAATTCCATGCTCCCAACTTTGTGGAAACAGTTTGGAGCTGGCCCCTTCCTCTTCCAACATGACTGTGCACCAGTGCACAAAGCAAGGTCCATAAAGACATGGGATGACAGAGTCTGGTGTGGATGAACTTGACTGGCCTGCACAGAGTCCTTCCTGACCTCAACCCCGATAGAACACCTTTGGGATGAATTAGAGCCGGAGACTGAGAGCCAGGCCTTCTCGTCCAACATCAGTGTGCGACCTCACAAATGCGCTTCTGGAAGAATGGTCAAAAAATTCCCATAAACACACTCCTAAACCTTGTGGACAGCCTTCCCAGAAGAGTTGAAGCCGTTCTAGCTGCAAAGGGTGGACCGACGTCATATTGAACCCTATGGATTAGGAACGGATGTCACTTTAAGCTCATATGTGAGTCAAGGCAGGTGAGCAAATACTTTTGGCAATATAGTGTATATATATATATATATATATAAAAACGGCAAAATCCCTCATCATCTTTACCATCCACAAATGTTGTTTTCCAAACAACATTTTACGATCAATAAAGAGCAGTTCCGCGCAAACACGCGAAATCATTTATATCTGATAAATCTGATGAAAATAACGCATTTTAAATGCCAGGATAATCACATTTAATTAATTTTAATGCCAATTAAGGCCTTAAGCTAACAAAATTATAATTGAATGACTTATTTTTGATGACCTGCGGAAACCCTGTTTTATTTCCAATATGAAAGGCTGCTGCATGTGGTCAGTAGTGAGATTATGTATCTTATAAAATCCGTAACAAATTATATCCACTCTGCCCAAACAACAGTTTAATCAGCTGTGTGTTGCCAAAGCCATGATGTGTTCTCCTCCCAGAACATCCAAAGATGTCTCTCTCCTCTCAATAATCCTAATAATCCATGATAATCAAAATAATGGGGAAAAAAAGACTTTACATTTCTATTGAGGTTTCCCTTTTTGAGATAAGTTACCAAAATAAACCCTTTCACAACATATTTAGGTACCTGCAATTACTCCAGTGATCAAGTAATTGCACTTATGTTTTTGGAGCTGCTAATTCAAGGAGTTTTAATCATTTTACAGTGCTTTATCCAGTTAAATCTGATTTAATTATTCTTTGTTAGACAAAATATTGTCAAAAATATTTATCAGTTTCAGATGAAGCAAACTTTATTAAAATTCATTCTTGGAAAAAAATTGCAGAGATTAAAAAAGCAAATATGCAGCTAAAATATATATTAGTTCAGATAATTCTGCTTGTATTTTAGCGAATGAAAGCAGTATGTATTTAGTAGCTTGTGAAACAGAGCTTCTCCCATTGCCTCCATGATGCAGCTCGGGTAAAGATGGACGGTTGGATAAACGCTTAACTCTAGAAAGAACCGACCTGTATGACGTTGTACAAAAGAATCAATCTTATTGTTGATTCAATAACTTTTTTTCAGACTTCTAAACCAACATGTTCTCAGGTTGACGCAATTTACATCTGGAAATGCGCGCAAAAACGAAAATAAAAGGTTTTCCGGCCGCGCTAACGTTGCTAACAGCTTGCTAGCACTTCTTCTACTGAATTAAATTTAACTTAATGCTTCCTTTGAACCGGTTACCTTGTACAAACTAGCTTATTTTCTCTGAAAAAACAACCAACGATCATTCTAAAAAGAGCTTTGGGCTGAAAACATTCTTATTTAGTGAGCTGGTGGTTTGCTACATACCTAAAGAACCTGTGAAATCCTGGGAGTCCCCCTGAGTTCAGCTCCTAACTGGCAGGCGTCTCCAGGGCCACCGCCTCATATTTATAGCCTCTCCCTCCATAACTGATTTGTCTGCGCGTGAGAGCTAGCCTCGCGCGCCCGATAATGATTCATTTTAACGCTTTTGGTAATAAAAACACTGCTAGTATCGGTTGTTTCTATTAAAAATCGGGGCAAGCATAAATAGTTAAGCGGGAACAAAATGGCGGCTTCCCGTCTCCACCGGCTGGAGGGACGCTGACTTCAAAGCCCCACAAACTGAGCAGCGCGTGGCCTTGCGGGGCTTTCCCTCTGGTCTGAGGAAACGCAAAGCAGGCCTGGGATTATAGCTTTCACACAATTAAAATAAATATTAAGAGGATATATTTTATTGCAAAACACCTAATTATTAGTTTTTATCCTTTATTTGGATTATTTATATTCAAAATTAAAACAGTTAATAATTTATATTTCACAAGTTCACTGAAAGTACTCTGAACCGAAAAACGGCCACCTTTATTATGTCTTTTTTTTTTTCAAAAGCTGACTTATTTTTTTCACAATCATATTAATCTTATTTATATGGAAGCCCATTTCTGCCACATGAAAGTTTAAAAATGCCAAATAGAAAGTCATAATTTCACGTTTCAAAGTCATAATTATAGGATATAAAGTCATTATTTTGACATTCAAAGTCATAATTATGAGAAACAAAGTCATAATTTCGACATTCAAAGTCATAATTATAAGATACAAAGTCATAATTTCGACATTCACAGTCATAATTATAAGATATAAAGTCATAATTTCAACATTCAAAGTTATGATTATGAGATTATAAAGTCATAATTTCACGTTTCAAAGTCATTATGAGATATAAAGTCATAATTTCGACATTCAAAGTCATAATTATGAGATACGAAGTCATAATTTAACATTTCAAAGTCATAATTATAAGATACAAAGTCATAATTTCGACATTCAAAGTCATAATTATAAGATAGAAAGTCATAATTTCGACATTCAAAGTTATGATTATGAGATTATAAAGTCATAATTTCACGTTTCAAAGTCATGAGATATAAAGTCATAATTTCGACATTCAAAGTCATAATTATGAGATACAAAGTCACAATTTAACGTTTCAAAGTTATAATTATAAGATACAAAGTCATAATTTCGACATTCAAAGTCATAATTATAAGATATAAAGTCATAATTTCAACATTCAAAGTTATGATTATGAGATTATAAAGTCATAATTTCACGTTTCAAAGTCATTATGAGATATAAAGTCATAATTTCGACATTCAAAGTCATAATTATGAGATACAAAGTCATAATTTAACGTTTCAAAGTCATAATTATAAGATACAAAGTCATAATTTCGACATTCAAAATCATAATTATGAGATATAAAGTCATAATTTCGAAATTCAAAGTCATGATTATGAGATATAAAGTCATAATTTCACGTTTCAAATTCATAATTATGAGATATAAAGTCATAATTTCGACATTCAAAGTCATAATTATGAGATACAAAGTCACAATTTAACATTTCAAAGTCATAATTATAAGATGTAAAGTCATAATTTCGAAATTCAAAGTCATGATTATGAGATATAAAGTCATAATTTCACGTTTCAAATTCATGATTATGAGATATAAAGTCATAATTTCACGTTTCAAATTCATAATTATGAGATACAAAGTCATAATTTTGACATTCAAAGTCATAATTATATAATTTAATTATAAAGTAATGTTTTCATGTTTCAAGGTCATAATTATGGAATACAAAGTCATCATTTCGACTTTTAAAGTATGAGAGTCGAAATGATGATTTTGAATCACATAATTATGACCTTCAAATTGGCATTTTTTTACTTTCATGTGGCGGAAACGGGCTACCATATATTTAGCATGTACAGTTTATTTATGAATTTTCTTTTTTCGTAAAACCATATAAGACCTGAAGCATCCTCCATTTTATTTCCCAAGTATAATGGCATATTCCCTTTAGATCTGACAACATTTTAGTTAATGTTACAGGGTTTTATTATTAAAGGACAACTGATCCAGGATATAGGATGAAATCTGTATTGAGCAAGCCTGTCAGAGCCTGGTTTAATTGGTCTCATGGATGTGAGCCAAGCTGCAGGGAATCATCATAATCAAGCCAGGTTTGAGCAATCAAGATAAAGCAGATTTATTTTGAAAGACGTAAAAGTCAATAATTGATTAACTGATTCAATCATAGAAAACTGTTGGCTTTTTTCATTACTTTTAACTTTTTTGTACACCTTTGAAGTATAAAGGAGCGATACTAAAGGAGTAAAAACAAAAGAATTTTTCTTAATTAACACTTTGATCAAAACAAGTCAAAATTATCCAAAAGTATAAATTAATTCTATTCTATTTACAAAAACGCTGCAAGCCACTTAGGTTCTTTAAACTTCTGGTTAATACCCAGCAGGGCTTCTTTTTTTTCACATAAAGTTCTGTATCATCATGGCCAAACCCTGGTTTATAGGATTTATTGTCCTACATGTTTTTAGATGTTTCCTGCTTTAATACAACGGAGTCAGATGGTTAAATTATCTTCATGCCACCAAGTCCTCAAGAAGTTTGTTGTTCACCAGTTCCATAAAACCTGCTTCAAAGCAACAGGTAAACATCCCAAGAATAATGGAGCCAAAGTTCACAGCTGGGAACCCCGACCATAAAAGATGCATATTGAATGGAATTTTGTCATCTCTGTCATGTCAATAAAAACTTTTAAATTAATTTAACAAATTAAGCACAAGATTGTGACCACTGTCAGGTGGATAAGACAAATGACACCTGTCAGTAGATGGGATATAATAGGCAGCAAGTAAAAATGTTATTCTCAAATTTGTATTTTAGAAGTATAAAACAATGTGCAAGCATAAGATTTTAAGCAGATTTTATGAAGGCTAAACCATGATGGCTTTATGGCTGGATCAGAGGTTCTTCAAATGGGAGACCTAAGCTGGTTTTCCTGAACTATAACTGCTCAGATTCCTTTATATGCTATTAGCAGAGGGAATAACAGTAAACATCAACAGGCTCAGGGCAACCAAGGCTGGTGGCAGTTATCACTCAACAAATGAGCTGCTATAATATTAGATTACAGAGGAAAGTAAAGCTGGATCTGAGAAAATAGTCTTAGAGTGCATACAGCAGCAGCTATTCAAAATGGCCGTTCACAGTCAGACGCCAGCCGAATGGCAGCTAACTTCCCTCTAACTCCCAGCAAAATCAAATCCAACTTCCAGCCACTGGAGTGACCCCATCTTGCATATTTGTTTACTCTGACTCCACCCTTACACTGATTTACAGGATCTGACCAGGAGATGACGCTTTTATTTAGATCTTAAAGGAATAGTACACCCATAACATGATTAGCCTTCATTTTCTACTCACCCCCATGCTGAACAACACTCTGGAGTACTCCTTTTGATATCTCAAATGCATCTATAGATCTGGGAGGCTTCAGGCAGTCTGCTGACATTCAAATAATGGAGGTCTATGGCGCCCGAGGGAAGATTAAAAGTCCACAAAATGGCGTGTCAATATTCCTCCATACTGCTGGGTCAATGTATTCCAAGTGTCCTGAGTGGGTAGCATCCAGAATTTACTCGAAACAAAGTCATTTTAGAAATGTTTTAGTGCATAAACAGTAGTGTATAGGATTTCCTGAAAGCTGCTGAGCCTCGCATGTTCACGACGCTTACGGAAACCGCGGCAGACCGTAAAACCAGATGAAAGTGTGTGATTCAGCGTATGCTCTGCCGATAATGCAAGCGTAAGAGAAGAAGAAATGTGCTGTTTACCTGTGCAAAGAAAGAAACAACGAAAGAAAAATGTCTGAGGACTTCAGTGTTGAGGAAGAGCATGAGTTCTTTGCCAAGCTGAATGCGCACTTTTCGCCTGGTTTGGTCTGCCGCGGTTTCCGTAGACTCGTGCTTTCGCTTTCAGGAAATCCTATACACTACTGTTTATGCTCTAAAAACATTCTAAATGACTCAGATTTCGAGTAAATTCTGGGCGCTACCCACTCAGGACACTTGGAATACATTGGGCGAGCAGTATGGAGAGGAATATTGACACGTTTTTGTGGACTTTTATGGACCTTTTCTGTCTCGGCCATAGACCTCCATTATTTGAATGTCAGCAGACAGCAAGAAGCCTCCCAGATCTCCAGATGCATTTGAGATATCAAAAAAAGTACTCCAGAGTGTTGTTCAGCATGGGGGTGAGTAGAAAATGAAGGCTAATCATGTTTTTGGGTGTACTATTCCTTTAATGCTCCACAAATCATGACAGAAAGTATATTTTAGTACAAAGATTGATATTTCAAAAGGAATTGTAGAGGACCATCCAGGGACCAGCCAAGGGCCAGCCAACGACAAGCAAAGGGCCCATATAGGAAAGTGGGGAAATTTTGAATGGCTACAACAGTACAATAGAGCATTGCAGATTATTAATTGGCAAAGGACAGATGGGGTATAACACAGGCCTGACCCTAACTGAAATGCTTTGGTGGAAGCTAGGGGGAGCTGTGTGGAAACAAGCTATTGTTTGAAGACTGGGCCAGAAATTGTTCCAAAGCATTAAGATGATGGGCCTGTTTTTCAGTCTTTATTCCTGTTTTCTTCCTACACATATCTATCGGCTCAGCTTTTGCTGTGACCAGGCTCAGACTGGGAACAATTTTCTGCCCTGGCATTTTTCCATCCACAACGACCCACTTATGGACTGGGGCATGACATTTACTGCTGCTGCGTAACGTCCACACTCACCACATCAGCAGGGTTGCCAGATGTCACTGATTCACGTTTTCCAGCCCAAAAAATCTTAATAAACCGCCTGCATATAAAAAAATCTTGCCCAATTTTAACTAAAGTCTATTGATCTCTGAGGCCATAAATCTAAAGAAAACCATTTTTTTTACCCATAGACGGCCATCCAAAACTGCCAGATTGGGGAAACATCCCAACCTGGCAACAATTCACGTAAGACAGGAAACGTTAGCCTTTAGATGCAAAACACCATCATGAGGCGCAAAATATTTTTGCTAAATATTCAAACATAAATTTGTCAAATATAAGATTAACATCGTAGTTTGGTTTAAAGAAATCATTTTAGTTGTATTATTTTCATTAATTTAGTTTGTTGCAAGGATTGTACAGTTTGAAAAAATAGAAAATGACACCATATGGCAACCGTCACAAGGATGTGCATGACAAGGAAAGCGCTATATGTGCTGCATGCATCATTTAGGTAGTTAACATTGGATTACTTGAGCTCCTTCCCAGTTATTTACTGTCACAGGTACAGTGTTGGGCACGTTACTTTGAAAAAGTAATTAGTTATAGTTACTAGTTACTTCTCACAAAAAGTAACTGAGTTACTAACTGAGTTACTCCACAATAAAAGTAACTAGTTACTAGCAAAAGTAACTATTGCCTTACTTTTGCGTTTCTCGCCCCCGTAGCCCTCACCACCCAGCCCCCACCTTCATCTCGCGTGTGTTTCCAAAGCCAGCTGAATAGACCGGACGACAAAGACAAGAACCTGCAGAGAGTTTAGCATTTATTGCAACTCAATGTAAATGACATCATGTGAAGTTTTTTAACAGGGCATTCAGATCTGGTGAAATTAATAACTGGGGATGTCTAATTCTGAAATCCTGTGTGTTTGGGTTGTTATAGATACTGCAACATCTATCTATCTATCTATCTATCTATCTATCTATCTATTCATATCTAGATCTATACTCTGTGTGTGACATAAAATATGGATCTCCATCCCTGCCACAAAGGCCATCAAATAATGTTTAAAATAAAAAATACAGTAGGTTGAAAAGCCAGAGTATCCATCCATCCATCCATCCATCCATCCATCCAATCCATCCATCCATCCATCCATCCATCCATCCATCCATCCATCCATCCATCCATCCATCCAGATTTTCTCCCTTTCATTTGATCCTTCACTCTCTCCATAGTTCCTCTTGTGGTAGCGAGCACAGGGCTTACTGTTGCGCCGGTTTTAGCGTACGTTTCCTGTCGCCCTCGCGCTGATTGAATCGTGCGCCCTGCGCTGTGCGGAGATGCAGGGGAAACCCGTATCTCTGATGGGGAAACGCGGCTCCTGACGTAATACCGGTATTTCCACGTGGAAAACGCTGTTTTGCTGCTGAGTCCTCCTGACTCTCCATCTCTGTGTGTGCTGTGCGTTAACACCCACCAGCAGAAACACACCCACCTACCCAACTGACAGACGGAATCTCACTATACATCAGCCATTCTCATCCTCCCCTCTCTCATGACAAGGCGCGCCGCGAGTCCTATCATGAAAAAGGTTAATTGTGCGACCTGAGTAACGCTGCAGTAACGGGTGTCTGCAATGGTAACTGCATTATAGTTACAGTCAAAAGTAATTAGTTAGATTACTCGTAACTAAAACAAGGTAACGGCGTTAGTAACGCCGTTACTTTCAACGCCGTTAGTCCCATCACTGCACAGGTAGGAGTTTCGTCCGGAGAGTAAGTGTTGGTATTATTTAAGGTGGGCTAGCTCTTGCACGCTGAAGTTAGAACAGGCACACCAGGCAAATGCCCGGTATCACAGATTACCAGTCCAAGCCTGACTGTGACTTACTATATGGGCTCTCCTTCATTCATTCGAGCTGAAAACCGTGTCTGTTTTTCTCCTAGAGACAGCCACATGTGGATCTAGTATACCACTGACTCCTTTAAAATAGAAAGTACCTACAGATTGGCGCTTCTAAGTTCGGCTTTGTGTCTGCCTCTGTCTCCTTAAACTACCAGTCTGCCTCAGCTGAAGGCCGCTCACACTGACCCTGCTCAAATATTTTTCCTGCAAAGTTATATTTTTTCCTCTCCATTGTTGCTGCATGCTCAGGGTGAGGGAATGCTGTAGACTCATTGGCACAATGCAAGCGAATGTCTGTTTTCACTCGGTGCTCATCGAAGAGGTGTACATTTTGCAAAGTAAACAGCTCAATGCATTCAGCTAGATTTCCTTAGATATAAAGTTTTGAACACATCTGTCTAGATGATCTGATTTTATTGTCTTTGCAGAGTACCTGAAGATGACGTGTTGTAAATTGAATTGAAATCGTATGATAAACAGTTTGATATTGATGGCTCTGCAAGCTAATGAAACATGGGGTTTGCATGGTTTTACTACTCACTGTAAAGCCATGGTGTATTTAGCTTCTTTAATTGTATATGCTCATCCCTTGAGTAAAGCCATAGTCAAACGTAAGTTAAATCTGAAAATCCTGGCTTATTTCCTCATTTTGTGGAAAAGAAATTAAATGTAATTTTGCATGTTTGAGTTGGTGAATCATATGATTTACATAATTATAACACATCTTGCTTTTGTTTTCTTTTTCATGGCATAGTTTGAGCAGGGAAGCAGCACACAATGAGTCAAAAACAAAGTAATGTTTTTTGTAGTTTTTAGTGGTGACCACTAGATGGAGCCAAAAGCAACATAATGTATCTGGAAAAGGCTTTGGGCGCAGCGGGATGACACATTCAGACTTTTTTTTTTGCTGTTTCAGAATGTTAATTGTGAAATTTTATAGCAAACACTACGTACTACATGGGAACAGATTATTTAAGATGTAAACAGTGGTCAAACAAATAGAAAATTATTTGTTTAGGATTGAAACATGATTATTTCCAGCCATTGCATTCAAAGCCAGATTTGGGTTCATGCAGAAAAGGAAAAGTGTTAGATGGCATGCTGAACTGGCTTTAATGTCCTGGCAGTAAATATGGCCACAGAGAGAGAGTGTGTGTGTTCCTGTCTAGCTCTCAGAGTGAGGACTATTTTTCCATTTTCACCATCAAATTGATGAACAGTTGTTGCACAGTGAGGACATTTTGCCAGTCCTCACATGCTATTTTGCTAGGTTTAGGGCTAAGCTGTCAATGGGTTAGGGTTAAGGGTGATGTAGGCATTGGTAATGATTAGGTTTATGGTTAGTTTTAGGCTTAGGGCATAGAAAGGGTTAAAAATGACTGAAAATCAATGGAAGTCAATGAGGAGTCAACACATGGTCCTCACTCTATATAGCAGAATGAGTGTGTGTGTGTGTGTGTGTGTGTGTGTGTGTGTGTGTGTGTGTGTGTGTGTGTGTGTGTGTGTGTGTGTGTGTGTGTGTGTGTGTGTGTGTGTGTGTGTGTGTGTGTGTGTGTGTTTGGCTGACAATAACAGGAAGCTTGTTCACATGGGAGGAGGTCATAAAGGAAGGCTCAGCCCCCTGATGTTCCAAAAGTGAGGAGTTGCACTGGTTATTTTCAAAATGGATGAATCACACTCCTTAGCAAACAACCATACAGGGTCTGATAACATGAACAACTTAGACTGAGGTTGATTTTAAATGGTCCCTTTCCTTCATTTGGTTTGGTTCTTACCATTAAGCAGGGTAATTATGAATAATGATGGAAAAAAACATCAAATATGAAAAATACTGTAATTAATAGTTTCTTTGAAGTGTTATAATGTTTTTGACCTGCTTTCCAACTTTTGAGCTTATGAATAGTTTAATTCTAATAATCATTAAAACAGGGATTAGATTAGAAGAGCTTTATTGATCTCACAGGCGGAGAAATTCACTTTCGTCACATATTAGCATAGAAGGGTAAAAGAAGGTGCAAACAAGGAGGGAAAAAAGGTGCATTAAGAATAAACAATATATATACAGTATGTCATGTTTTTTGTTTTAAGGTTTCTAACCCACATGCAGAACACACGGACTCAAGGGAAAAAGTTCAAGGTTTATTGAAACAACACAGAGAATAAAGAACTGATCCAAGGGGTTATTAGATCCAGGACTGGTCACGACTGGGTTCACTGCAGAGGTGGACAGAGTGGTTAGCTGAAGTCCAGGTAATTTGCAGAGTTAGAGAGTGCAAGTCTGTATCTGATCTAGAGTTGAGCAGAGCGGCAGAGAGGGGAACCAGGAGGGTCCTGAGGCTGTCGGCAGGCTGAGGGGGCTTGGCGGAGAGGCAGAGCTTGGTTTGAGAGTTTGCAGGTAACAGGTTTGAGTTTCTTTCCGTAAAAATTCAAAAAATCCACTGGACTTGGTTTTCCAAGATTTGAAGGCGTTTCGCCACACTCTCAGGAAGCTTTCTCAAATTCAAATGTCTGGATCCGCAGTGAGTTTGAGTGCTTTATATAGACAACGCCTTGTCGCTTGGAAACATGCAATGGTAACCGATGAATGGGTAGCGTTAGTTCCATCGTTAGCCTGCTTAATATCTGAACCTGTCTATGATTCTAGGGGTCGGTCGTTAAAGGGGGGATTGCCATTAAGGGGTTAGTTGTCTCCTGTAATACCTGAAATCCTGTCTATGATTGTTAAGGGTTGGTCGTTAAGGAGGTATTGTTCACCGGCTGGGGTGGGTAGGTCCCTCGTTCACTCTGTGATGGGGTGGGGGTTTGGTGATATCACGGAAGGGATCATGTCTATGATGACTGAATTGTATGTTTTGGAAGCTGGAATCTGAGTCCACCACTCTGTTTAAAGTTGGTTTTCTCTGCTTAGCATAGATGGCTTCCCTTACAGCCCTTCTCAAACCACCTATTTTCTTTATCCAGAATATGGACATTCTGGTCCTCAAAAGAATGTCCTTTGTCCATAATATCAGGTGTGGAATGTGCCACAGAGTCTTGTCCAGAGGCGGCGGCTGCTGCCCGTGTTGGGCCATGCGTCTGTGGAGAAGGTTGTTTTGTTTACGCCAATATAAAGATCAGAGCATTCCTGCGCTGCACTGAACAACATATACTACTCCAGCTCATATTCGGTCTGGGGGTTTTATCTTTGCAGGTGCATGCCTCTAGCCTCTTATTTAAGGGTTTGGTTTGGCTTGAAATGTACTGGGATCTTGTGTTTTGGAGAAAATCCTCTTGGGCTTTTCAGACACTCCAGCAACATAAGGGATTGTGATGTTTTTTTCGCGTTTAATTTTTCCCATAAGCTGTTTCAGGAATGCTTCTTTTTTCCTTGCTGATTTGATAAAAGCGGTTTGGATATCCACAGTTTAGGAGAAACATCTGATGTGTTTTGCTGTTGCTTTTTGTTTCCCATCTCCCCGAAGTAGGGACATGTTCTGCCGGTGTTGTAAGGTTCTGATGACTGAGTGTTTGTTCCAGTGGGTGGTGTGAGTTTGAAGGTTTCCCTTTCAGATTCTTCTGAGAAGCTGGCGGGCAGGTCTTTGGCAGGTTTGGTTCTTCAGGGTTCTTCTGAGATCAGACTGACAGATTTCCAACAGAGAAACTTTCAGGTTTGCAAGCAGGTTCAACCTGGGAAGCTGAGAGGACTAAAACAGATTAGGTTCAGGTTCAGGCTTTCTGGGAGTCAGAGATTCAGGGGACAGGCAGGTTGGCTCAGGCTTGCTAACCGTAACTGGCAAACAACACTCTGGCGCTGGGGTGATGTCCTCTGCCTCCTTATATACTGGTCTCCTGATGAGCAAACGAGCCGCAGGTGGTGAAGTCAGCTCCAGCTCCAGGAGACCTAGAACGCCCTCTCTGGTGGAAAAAATGAAGACGAACCTCCCGAATCCCAACACAGTATATCCAGGTATATACAGTATATCAAGATAAATAAGGATTAAGCTACATAAGAAATAAGAAAATAAGAAATAAAAATATTTACAATCCGGATGGCTTATATACAGGTGGATTTACTTTTACGTTAAAGTGTAGTAGGTAAGGAACAACGGTGAGGTAGTGGTATGACTATTCTATTCTATTCACATATATTGCAGGGATGTCAAACTGGTTCCAGAAAGAGCCGTGTGGTTGCTGGATTTCTTTCCAATCAAGCAATAGCTCAACAGGTTCCATCAGACTCAAAAATTCAAAGTTCAATTATTCATCTCATCAAGTCATCATCTTAAGACTGGACTGGACTGAGATGACTGGAACCTGGTGAGCTATTGGTTGGTTGGACAGAAAACCTGCAGCCACACGGCCCTTTCTGGAACCAGTTTGACATCCCTGATCTAAGAGATGTAAATTTCGCTGAGTGAGTGACTCAATGCATTAAAGTGGATTTCCTTAGATCTAAAACCTTTCATAAATCTGACTGGATTTGATTGAATTGTCTCTGTAAAGTGCCTTAAGTTAATGTATTGGAAATCGGTGCTATGTAATTAAAGAATCAAAATCGTATAATAAAGAGTTTTGATATTGATGGCTCTGCAAGCTACTGAAACATGGGGTTTACTCGGTTTTACTCCTGACTTTACTGACAGTCATGGTGCATTTTCTTTCTTTAAGTGCATACGTCTGGTCCCTAAGAAAAGCCATATTCCATCGTAGGTTAAATCTGAGAATATTTCCTCATGTTATTTATTTTCTATGTAATTTTGCATGTTTGGGTTAGTGAATCATATTATAGCACATATTTTTTCTGTTATTTGAAAATAATTTTTTTTTTTAGGTTTCAGTATAACCACTAGATGGAGCCAGAGGCAACATTATGTTTTTGGAAAAGACTGGACACAGCAGGATGTCACAGTGGAACATCATCTTTTATATGCATAGATCATTTAGAGTTTTTACTATTTGAAAATGTTAAATATGAAATTTCCATTTTGTTGTTTCATTGTATAGTAACACAACGTAATACATGAGAACACATGATTTAGGTAGATGGAAACAGTGGTGATACAAATAGAAAATGATATGTTAAGGCTTCAAACATGACTATTTCCAGCCATTGCATTCAAAGCCAGATTTGGGTTCATGCAGAAAGGGAAAGTGTTAGATGGCATGCTGAACTGGCTTTAATGTCCTGGCAGTAAATATGGCCACAGTGTGTGTGTGTGTGTGTGTGTGTGTTTGGCTGACAATAACAGGAAGCTTGTTCAGATGGGAGGAGGTCATAAAGGAAGGCTCAGCCCCCCGATGTTCCAAAAGTGAGGAGTTGCACTAGTTATTTTCAAAACGGATGAATCACACTCCTTAGCAAACAACCATACAGGGTCTGATAACATGAACAACTTAGACTGAGGTTGATTTTATATTGTCCTTGATTTGGTTTGGTTCTTACCTTTAAGCAGCCTAATCATGAATAAATGATGGAGAAAAACATCAAATATGAAAAATACTGGGGTAATTTATAGTTTCCTTGAAGTGTTATAATGTTTTTGACCTGCTTTCCAACTTTGGAGATTTTCAATAGTTTAATTCTAAGAAGTAACCTGAATTTATTGAAGCAAAATGTTAAAAAGTTACATATTTCTTATAGAACAGCTCTAGTAGAGCTGATCTGCCACTGATGACAACATAATCCCTGTGTTTACGTTTTTAGAAGTTACTCTCCAGTGCTTTTACTCATAAGGACTGACCTACTGTCTACATATCTGAGGAATCTCCTGAAACATAAAGATTTATACCAGGTTATATAATATACAGACCCCTCATAGTTCAGTGAATTTCACTATGCAGAATATTTTGATGCGTCATAAACCAAGACTTCAGAGGTCACCTAATTAATGAGAATCAAATAATTTAATCTCATCATATATGGTTACAAAACAACTTCCAAAGCTTTGAATTTTTCATGGAGCTTTGATCAATGAATTATTAAAATGAAAGGAATATGGTCAACTCCAAACCTTTCAAGAATAGAAGTCTAGCCTTTATCAAACAAAGCAGGCTGGCGACTCTGAATCTGGCCTTCAAAGAAGAGAAAGCAAGAAGAAGGACACATTTTATGAAGTTAAAGAAGATCCTATGTTCACATGAACATTACCTTTAGCATTAGTGCTAAATGTGTGTGTGGAGGAAAGGTAGCAATGAATGTGCTGCTGAACACATCATGCTCACCTTAAAACATGGTGCTGCCACCTTTATGTTTCAAACATGTCAAGAGAGTTGCAGCACCATGCTTTGTAGGTGCAGGGACAGGGAACCATGGTTATCAATTAAATTCAAGAATAAAAATATGCCAGAGGCTGCAAAAGAACACAGCAAGCATGGAGTTCACCATGCAGAAGGATAAAAACTCTGAACATACAGCCACAGACCCAGGGGAATGGTTTAGATCAGTGATTTTTTAAATCTTTTTTGAGCCGCAGCACATTTTTTACATTTACAAAATCCTCGGGAACACCACCTGAATTTAATAAATTAAATTCAGTTTATTTGTATGGCACCAATTAACAACAAATGTCATCTCAAGGCACTTTACAATTCAACTTTACAATTAATACAGTCAGTTTTTTTCAAAGTTTTCTATAAGGAAAACTAGCTGATTAGATCGACTCATTGACACATGCTTGTAGGGACAGTGGAGAGGAAAAACTCCCTTTTAACAGGAAAAAACCTCCAGCAGAACCAGGCTCAGTGTGAGCGGCCATCTGCTGAGGCCGACTGGGGTTCAAGGAGACAGAAACAGACATAGAGAAGATGCAGAGATTAAAAAAAAGCTAGTATATAGCATCTTTCCCAACCCTAAAGGCACAATCTTTTCAAGATGGTTAAATATGAACTACTCTCCCCATCATTGTATGCCATGGTTGATGTTTTTCTTGCCTCTGCGCAAGACCCATAACAGTGACCTTTGTTGGGTATTAATGCCGTTCAGGTTTGATGAATGCGACCGGCGCTGGACACAGGTCGTGATTTGAAAAGATCAGAAACGACGATGATCAGGGCCCACATTACGGCCAAGTGGCTCAAGGTCGCATTGTACCGCATCTTATCTGTGTTGCACTGCCATGAAAAAACCAGATGGCAGTGTCCCAATTGGGCAAAAAACGGAATTGGGCTGCTGTGTGAACGTGAAGGCCTAACACACATCCCCAGGTGAGTGGGAGAATAGAGATAGAGGGAAGCAGTGAATAAATTGAAAAGGTCCCCGTATCTCTCCAGAAAGCAGCTCCATAAGCTCTTTTATAGCAGCATACACTATAGAGAGTAGCCTTCCAGGATAAACCCTGATTTCACTCAACTATATGCTTTATCAAAGGAAAGTTTTAAGCCTAGCCTTAAAATAGAAAGGGTGTCTGCCTCACGACTAAAGCAGTACATATTATAGATATAGTTAATAATATAGTGTTTTAAAATGTATTTATACCGCACTCTAGCGTGAAACCTGGGCCTTTTTTCGAGGAATTTTAGTCCTAGACGTAATAAAAAAAATGTGGCTGAATATGTTTTGAATCCTGCCTGTTTGGCTGTATTTGAGGTTGGTTAACTTGGTACCTTGGAACTACCTTTTACTACCTGGAAACAGCAGGTAGTAAAAGGAGTTCTGAAAAGCCTTTAGCCTTATTGATGTCATTATACAACAAAAATGCACATGAGCGAGTCAAATTGGAACTAAAACCTTCTAGAAAGAACTACATGTCAGGCTCAGAACAGAAGGAGTCCATATTCAAAGGTGGACAGATTTCTTTGAACGTTTATTGATAGCAGAATCAGAGTAAGCCGCGTCAGCGTCTAAGGCAGGAACCTCTGGTCTTATGGTTCAGTCCGAATCAGAGATAGACTATTGTGCCAGCCTGCGGACAGCCAATGTAACACAGCGGCCGTCACTCAGGGAGTCCCAGACGATTATGTATTGGTGGTCGGAGAACAGGCAGGAGATCAGAGCCAAGGAGACGAATGTAGGCAGGATGATGCGAAAGGTGAAGCCAAAGTAGATGTTGGTGATGTGGTCGGTTGTCAGAGCCAGGAGGTCAGAGATCCGGTGAGGCGCCGAGTCACAGTTACAGGTACAGTACAGAGGGCAGGCAGGTTACTGCTGGTAATTGGACCTTATATCATGATTTTCTTTTTGGAAATCCAAACCATTATGCACAAACGATTTGGTTCCAGAGTTAACTTTATAAGAGGAGAGATTAAAATTAAATTGGGATCATAAACTTAAATGCAGGTATATATTATTAATCAGCATCTGTTATTAGCTTTGAACCGGCTTGTTGGTTATTACTTCACCCCATATGCAGTTGGTAAAGTTTAGAAACATGATGTTTGGATTGTTCAAAGAGCAAAGAGCACACTGTGGGTTTTTAAAAAGGGAATTAAGATGAGAGGAACCACTTTAATGTGCTTTGAAGTGTGGATATAAATTATTTATCACTCAATACTAATTCTAATATAGTTATGGTGATAAAATCTTTTCTCATCTTCCCTACTGCTTGCTTCTGATGTTTTCTGGTTTTAAATGTTCAATTTTTTCCATGTGGCTTAGTGGAGAGTAAGCACTAAATTTCTTCTACACTTAACATTTCTAGTGATCAAATTTGAGAGTATTTGTATTAAATGTTGAAACGTTCCACACAAGTATTTTTTTTTCTGGAAATTTAAAGATCATTGTTCTGTTGAAAGAACTCCCTCCGATTCAGATTTAACTTTCCAGTGGATGAGTTTCTAAGAACCAGGTCTGTCCTGAGCTATCTCTATAGTTATGCTGCTATAGGTTTAGGACTTCTGGAGGACCCCTATTTCTACCACATAGCGCATGCCGCTAAGACTCGAGCCTGCTAAGTTCTGCCGGAGGTTTTCCTCTTAAAAGGAAGTTCAATCTCTCCCGTACTGCTCGCTCTGCTTTTTCTTAGTGTGAGGGAGTTCCTTTGATTCAATGAGTCGCATGCAATCAGCCGGTTTTCCTTAGATAGAATACTTTGAATCAATCTGACTGTATGATCTGGTGAACTGGAAAGTGCCTTGAGATGACAGCTCCCAACACTTCTGAACAGAACCCCAACATACTTGGACTCCACTACTTGAGGCAGGAACTCTGACATGAAGGAAACAAGCCACCTTTTTTTCGGTCAAGGTGACTTAAAGGCAGTAGTGTAGTCTATTTGATCTCAGGGAGGAAGGATTATGAAATAACTAAACGCTGGCACAGATTAGTAAGAGATAATTTTGGATTTTGAGTGAAGTATTCCTTATTCCCGAGTCCTTCCACATGAATGACTCCTATTCTCTCACTTAGCAAGTCAGTAGGTCTTTTTGTTTTAATGTCTCTTTGAACAGATGATTCAGTTAACAGTTAGTGTGGCCACCATTAAAATTAGTATAACTAAATCAGGAGCAGCTTGTTGGTATTACTGGTCACACAGGCAGTTCTGCATGGATACGTAAAATACCAAATGAGGCAAACATGGGGTTTCAGTTATTTTTTAAACATTTATTAAAAATAAAATATTTTAGGTGTGAATTTGACATCCTTGTTCTATATTTCAGCTTAGATTTAAAAATCAAAATCAAATCGTATCATACAAATCAAAGTAAAACAGAAAAGATGATAAACCAGACATAAAGACTATTTTTAGTGTAACTTATATAGGGTATGGCGGGTATGGTTAGGGATGGAAATCGGTTTATGAAAATCGTCCCGAACCGTTCGGTTCGACTGTCTCACTGCGGTTCGCGTGTGTTTCGTTTTAACCATGCGCGCTTGCCTTTTTCTCATAAAGCCGCCGCTACACTCCAGAGCAGAAGGTATGTACTGCACCAAAGCCAACCACCAGTAGTAAAACAAGAAGAAGAAGAAGAAGGCTTCAGAGCAGCAGCGAAGCCGGGTGTAGCAAAAAAATCAGTTGTTGTGGAGAATTGTGTGGGTATGGCTAGTGGCAAAGAACAGGAGTTGGAAGACGCTACCAGCAGCACTTTATAGGTCTGCTGTATGGGGACCATTTTGCATTTAGAGTGACCTACGCATGACGGGCGCGGAAAAGAAAGTTGTGGATAAAAGTGCAACAGTGTGCAAGCATTGTGCAACATGTTTATTTATGCTAACAGCAACAATGCACCAACATGTCAGGCTAACCCTGAAATCCCTCATACTCCGGCCAGCGCCCCGCTAAGCCAGACCGGATGCTCAAAGCAAAGCCTCACAGTCTCCTCGCCGTGGCGCCGGTCCGCTCTCGCTCTGAGTCCCTTTGGAGATGGTAGAGGGCATGCGCCAGATGATTAAACAATCCATTATTTTTGGGGGGATTTTTTCATTAATTCCATAAATTTTTATGGGATCATTATTGAGCATAACCAAAATCAAATCAAAAATATGCAAACACACTGCTGCAGGAGTATAACCAGCCCGTTCCTGCCGTTCTGCCTTATTCCCGCTTGCCTGACCTGTCTTCACTCCTTCTTGTCTCCTTACAGGGCGGCACCCGTAATACCCCTAAGGGCTCCCATCTTGTTGGCAGCCACTGACTGGACCCACCTTGTTTTCTGGGCATGGACTGAACTTGTCGTTCTGCGGCAGCTTCATTCCCATATTCTTCCGCGCTTTACGCGTTTTAGTTTACCAACCAAAGCTCTCCTGCAGCCTCGCCATATTTAGCTGCTGGGCAATTCATCCCAACAGTTTTTAATAACCTTTTTTTTATACCACCGTCTGTTCTGCCTGAATACTGAACCTGAGTCTTGACACACCTGGCTAACTGTCACTATTGTAATGCAATAACCCCGGTATCACAGTAGTGGACATAGAGAAAGCCTGAACCAAGCATCAAATACCCTTTACTTAGTGTTTTAATTTTGTTTTCCAACTGGAGCCAAAGGCTGCAGATTTTAAAAGATTGCTGCTATTTGTAAATCTGAATTCAAATTTGTTATGCTGTATAACAATGGTTAATACATTTTGAGAAGAACAAAAGTTGGTGGATCAATTGTCATCAATGCAATTACAAAATACAATTGCTCTGGTACAAATAATTTCATTTGTTATCCAGTGAATGCTTCAAAATGAGTTGGACATGCAATAAAAAAACAGACTGGGTTGGTCTCCGGTGGAAATAGGGGGGCTATAAGACTACCATAAAAAATGGAAACAGCTGAAGAGTCATTGAACACAAAATACAGTGAGGATTTAATGTTTTTTTTGCCAGCAAAAACAAAATTATTATTGTAAAGAAATGTAGTTTGCAATCACAAAACAGCTTTTCTGGCTAGACTGCATGTATTTTCTACATTACGGTAAGTCAGTATAGCTCAGGGCATTCTATACGGGGAAAAAAAGCGAACAACAGGGATCAGCGTAACATGCCACGCAGTCTTTAAAATTTGATATTTTAGCATCTTGAAATGTATTTATACATTTTTTTGTATGTGTGGATGCCTTATATAATGTGTGTCCACATGTAACTGTTTTGATATGTTGCATAATTATGCCACTACTCATAATTTATTGTAGGTTTTATGTATTCAAACACATATTAATAAATAATAAAAATTTCTCCCCATATAGATAAATCCTCCTTTCATCTCTCTCCTCAGTTTTTGGGTCTGCCTCTCTGAAGTGAACTACTGTAACACCGGATTTCGCATTCTTCAGTTTTCTATAAAACAAAATAGATTTTTAGTGCCGTATAATATTGATTCACAATGACCTGTCTTTAATAATGCAAGCTGTTTCCCGCCTGAAATTAGCAAGGTGCCCTATGCATTTCCAACATCTCTCTCCTCACAAGAATGACCTGATGATGTTCCACTGTCCACTAAAAATGAGAATCATAGTTTGGGTTATTGTTGTAGTGCAACCTACGGTTTACATGAAATAAGTCCAATGGAAACTACAATCACAACCAACGTCGGCGTCTTGAACACACTCACAAAATCAATGAAACTGGTTACGAAAAAGCTGAACATTAAATTTATCCCCTTTCCATTCTGAACCATAATGCACAGATAGTAATACAAAAGCTACAATGTAGTGTTACAGATATCCTCTCATTCCTCTTCAGCTTCTTCAGCCTGCTGTCGATCTGATTCTTCGTCTGATGGTCCAGTTTTTCCATCGGCTGGATGAGCAGCTTGCTGTTTCTTTATTTTTCTCTTTCTCGTGTGCTGACAGCCCACAAGTGACACCACTGGTGACTCATTAGATGACTCTGAAAAGCCAGCTATTCTGCAGAGCCGATGCAAACTGAAATTCCCGCTCTGGAACCTCTTTTGTCTGGTCAAAAAGGCGCTTCCAGGAACTGGAAAGGGCCCTGATCCACATCCGTGGAAAGGAGAGATTAGAGTGACTCAACATAACCAGTCTTTCCATTGTTATGCAGATGACCTTCAGATTTATCTTGTAAACTGAGGTGACAGTTATATTCAACATTCCCTCTCTGATGTATTTCTTTATTAAACAGCAAATAAACCCAAATTTACTTTTTTTAAATAAATAAAAAACACCAGTTAAAATTTGATTGGTGAGAATACCATCACTGATGTCAGTGCTCTTTATGCATGATAAGAATCTGTGTAAAACAATACTTTTGTTCGATTTCATCATTACAGAAATAACTGCATAATTCCTATGCTGAGCCAATAGAGGTGTTATGGCCTTTAAAACTAAAAATTTGTCTCCAAAAGTTGCCTCAACTAATGAATGCTTAAGATGGCTGAAAATAAAGTTTTCCTATAAAGAGGTAAACTGTAAACTGTCACGTCCTGATTGCGGGACGTATGTGGTGCCTACGAATTTGCAGCCTCATTCGACCATAATAAGCCTACTGTTTTCCATTACAGCAGTTTTATATGACAGAGGAGACCCTCCCAATTAAAGAACAGCACCTTATTTCATACAAATTGTCTTTAGGGATTTTGGAGTGGTCAATTAACAGGTTAACTGTTGCTTAAACGTATAGAGGATGATCATTTATTTCCGGGTGGATCATCTAAATAATTCGTCCTCCTAATTGTCAGTCATTCTGGTGATATGTTTACGTAAGGCCGTTCTACATGCTCTTTTACTGCGCTTGCGCACTTCCAGGCGTATATCTGTGGTGAGCTATGGTTCCAGCCAGTCATTGAAGCTCACCTTTCTCACTGCGGTTTTTTGAAAATGGCCGAGGGTCATATGAGAATAAGTGTCTATGTAGTGTATGAGAAAAAAAGAAAGGCCATAGAGGAGGCAGATATATCCCGGAATGCTTTGCGAGGAGATCTCGCTGTTTGTGTTTTTTTGTTTGCTTGCCTGAGGAAAAAATAAACGGACAAAACTAAAGGAGTTTCCCTGGAACATTTTTATTTTGCCTGCGTAAAATAAGTCCATGGTCCATCTTTGGCCTTTATGGACTTACACCTTTTCGTGTCATCCAAGCTGGGTCACAACATACTTAATTAAGCCAGAAAGATTTGACATTTAAATATGATTTCCCTACGACTTTAAATTAAGTCAAAAATATGTAAAATTCCTAAATTTTGAATGTATTTTGACCTAATAAGACATAGAATATCAATTAAACCCAACTGAATAGAAATTTGACTCAATGCAACGGTCTTAATATATTTAAATCCCTATTTGAATCCCCTTCATATGGAAGAGGATGAGGGCCACTGGAAAGAAAAGTTAACTGATTTTTAGAATTTTATTTCAGTTCAATATGGGAAAAAAAGTCAGAATTCTGACTTTTCGGAAATTCCTGACTTTAATCTCAGAATTTTGGATCTTAACAATGCAGATAGGCACCATGAAGGAAGAGATGTGGAGCACTCAGCTTCACTGACTAAGATGTGAGTTGTTTGAGAAGACCAGTGACACATTGGTGGAAAATGACGGAATTAGGCAATTTTTATGTACCGGTGGGGTCCCCTCATTATTAGAGAGGAGCAGAAAGTCATTAAAACAAGAGAGCTAGTTTCTCTAAAACAGACATGGCTATTGACTTGATGCTAACATGTTTGTTAGCTGTCAGAATTCTGAGAAAAAGTCAGAATTCTGGATTTTTTTACCATATTAAACTGAAATAAAAATTTAAAATCAAGTTAACTTTTTTTTTTCCAGTGGCCCTAATCCTCTTCCGTTACTTTTATTGCTTTTCTGTTCCCCCATGAAAACACTCCCTGGCCCCCTCCTGGCCCCCTGGTACATACTTGGTCTAGAACGGCCACCCACTGCTGCTGAGCATCATTCTCTGTGACTATCTTATGTTTGCATTCTCAGCAGATCACAGTCATACCACCTTCATAAAGTAGCAGAAGCCCTCCAGCAGTCAGTCTGACCTACATTGCAGCTTTGACAGGAAGTTTGAGGTTTTACATGCTAACCTGTCGCACATGCGCGTTCAACAAATCAACCCCTAAAATTTCTAATCTGAATCAAATTCATGACATAAATTGTTTCTCATTAATTGCGCTCTTTGGATCATCCTGCGCGCGAGGAGCGGTTTGGGGAGTCCTCTCTCTCTCTCTCTCTCTCTCTGTCGCGCGCTCAGTCCTCCTCCTCCTCCCCTCAGGCCCCGCCCCTCCATGAAGCCCCTGCAGTAAAACACAGATAGAAGCTCCTCGGATTAAAAACTTTCATTGCGGGGCGTTTGTCCGCATTGTTGTGAGGCGACAGCTTCCCCAAACCAGCCGCTTTTCTCCGCTAAGGTCGCCGCTCTGTGCGTAAAGCCGAGAAACGAAGAAGGACTCTGATGTTTTTGGACTTTTTTAGTTGACATCAACCGGAGCGACTTCCTTCAAGTTTTCAGGGCATTTTGAGAAGACTTCATGGTACGTCCGCTTCTTTTAGGTTAGACATATACATTTTCTCTCTTTCTTTCTTATTTTTACTTTTTAAAACTATACTCAGAAAGCTTTCTAACTATAAAACATCCTCTAACCCTCTTCATCTGCCAGTAGTTGTATTTAAATCCGTTTTTTAAGTTCTCATTCCTGCTGAACATCTGTTCTGACATGATGAAGCTCTTCCTTCTCTCACGCATTCTGGAGGATTCACGCACTTTTTCTTACGTCCTTTTTTCTTCCGTATGTGTTCCTAAAAACCAAAACAAATCCAAACTCAGATAAGGATAATGTTTTCCTAGAGTGGCATTCGGGGGGGGT
>JAGKQL010000017.1:3213394-3242992 GCA_018398635.1 Cyprinodon brontotheroides | reverse complement strand
TTAACGGAGAGTCTCCAGACTGATCTGCGAGTGAAACCTTGAAAGCTTGCGAGATCAGGATGGTCTCCGCGAACTACTTAATTACGCTAAATTCATTAAATAACAGCAAACTTATTAGTTTTAGGTATAAATAATGATCCATTGGTTATTCCTTGCTGAACGGACTTTTCCTTTAAACCCAGATTAGATTTATTTTTAGAATAGAAAAAACATTTTATTTCTAAATCAGCTGATTGCCAAAACTGGAACCCTTTTAGCCTAATCTGCCCCGATCTGTGACCAGTCAGTCCGAAACATTAAAAAACAAAAAAGATGGGGTTTTTTAAGGATATCTGTGAAGATTCTCAGTCATCCAGGTAATGGTCAAGCTTGAAAAAGTTCAGTCTCAGCAAGTGGACGTTAAGTTTTTTAGAAAACGTTTAGCTTCTTATCCAAGAGGTGAAACTGAAGGAGCCTCTTGGATGAGAGGAGAAACTTCACCTACGGTTTAAGGATATTAAACCTCTTTTTTTTTATCTACATCAGTCTAACCGTTCCCAGAAATGTGCTTTTGCAGAGTTTCTCTTCCTCCATTTACACGATTTAAAACGACAAGGGAAAAGAAAATTGAATCTCCATTTAAACAAAAATAAACATTAACAATGAATAGCAAACAAACCTGTGGCAGTATGGTTAGTTCTTTGGTTTTACTGTTCTTAAAATAGAATGAGAACAAAAACATATAAACTGTTGGCTATTTATTTATTTATTTTTTGCTTTAAAATTAAACTCAGAAAAAAAAACCAATTATATTCTGAACGTCTGATGCAGTACTTCATCAATACTGACAATACTTCATCTGTCACCCTAACACGTCCCCTCCGTATAATTATTGCAACATCCCTGGTATAAACACTGATGGAATGTAATTAGTAGTACTAGACGCTTATCACTAAAGAAAGTTTAAAAAGTAAACTCAGACATTTTTTGGTTTTAATGTAACTAATCCCTGACTGATCACAGCAGGAAGGCTTTAAAAGAAACCCTTAAAAAAAGAAAGTTAACCTGAGCCTTTACTGGAGGTTCATACCAGTTTCAAAAATGGAGAAAGTAATATTTTCCTAATCTGGTTTTCCTCAGGTCTCTCTGGATTGTATTTGTGTTTATTAAGGCATAGTTTGCCTATTGTCTCATGTCTCCACAGACATTGAGCAACAAAGTTGGATGAGAGGGGATTTGGATCACAGTGGTGCTTGCACATATAGACATAATTTAGTTGTTCTGCTTATGCATGCCAACTGACAAACTTCTTCTACACTCAGCAGAAAAAGAAAAAAAAAAGCTGCAGGCTGCCATAAACAGAGAGCAAAATCTGAAACAATGCAGAGTTTCTGTGCCAGCGTGACGGAGCCAGAGGTGAAAGGGGCCAAGGCAGACGCCACTTTCACACAGCAACTGGAAAAAGGCCTCATTCCTTTGGGCTTCCTCGACTTTATGAAAAGGGAGGGAAAAGAAGAAGAGTGGCTTGTCGGATGCCATTCTTCCTCGTGTGTTAACACGTACGGAGGAGCTGGGAGGACCTCTTAACTGGACAGTTAGCAAACGCAAACAGTGATGAATGACAGGCGGGTCAGAACAGGCTCCAGACAGCAAATAAGCCCGGAAGAGTTTTTCTGTCAAAGACAACAAAAATCCAGATTTGTAAATATGTCTAGATGACATAAAGGATAAAGAAAAACTACAGAGGGATATGTGGGGGTTTTCAAATGATGTTAATCAGTAACAGGTCCTAGGGGCGGGCAATATGGACTTAAAACTTGTCACATTACTTTGTGGCTCCATTGTACTAAGGATAAAAGTGACAATAAAAAACTTAGCAAACGCTTTTGGCATTTACTAAATCATATTTAATTAATTTAACACAATTGTTTTATGTCCTACCCTGCTAACATGAAACAATTGTGTTAAAGTAACTAAATATTATTAAGTAAATGCAAAGAACGGATGCATCATTTTTTTCAGTACTGCATACCAGAAGAAAACAGAACCACAATCAAAAATACAATTCTTCTATGTCACTATTTACATATTGTGTGATTTTTATCTCTAAACTGCAAGTAATAACCCCACTTCATCATGCTCTTTAAATTTCTAAATGCTTGGTTGAAAAAAAGGCAAATAAAAATAAAAATTCTGACAATTCAACATTTTTTTTAACTTTTTATGCATCATTAATCAACATTTATTATTTAAAAGATCAAAATTGTTATCGTGACAATGTTCACAGATATGAAAACTGTCCACCAATAACAGGTCCATTACATTTATTAATTAAAATCAGTTTATTTATATAGCGCCAATTCACAACACAAGTCATCTGAAGGCACTTTCCAGTTCACCAGTTCATCCAGTGAAATGGATTTTCTATCTAAGGAAAACCAGCTGATTGCATCGACTCATTGACTTTTCAGCAATCCCTCACACTAAGCATGCTTGTAGCGACAGTGGAAGGAAAAACTCCTTTTTAACAGGAAGAAACCTCCATCAGAACCAGGCTCAGTGTGAGCAGCCATCTGCCGCTGGGGTTCCATTTGTCTAACAATGTCACATTATTAGACAAATGGGACATCGTTGTGAGTTTGGGGATGTGAGATTGCAGAAGGCTAACGGCTAGTATTTTTGACCTGGTTTTATGGGTTTATGACACATAGAACTTATAATAATAATAATACATTTTATTTGTATTGCACTTTACATTTAAAAAAAATCTCAAAGTGCTACAAAATTCATAGTTAAAACAAAACCGTACAATAAAAACAGCATACATAGTTAAAACGAGACATTACAATAAAATAACATACGTAGTAAAAACAAAACAGTAAAATAAACATAAAACCACACAGATAAAATACTAACTAATGTTCAAAGGCCATTTTAAATAAAAAATGTCTTGAGGCCTTTCTTGAACGCCTCCATACTCTGTAATGGGACCCTAAGGGACTCTGGGAGGCCATTCCAGAGTTGTTGGGGCAACTGCCTGGAAGGCCCTATCTCCCATTGTAATATTATTAAAATTTGGGATACACGTCTTTATTGGATGATATTCCATTACAATCAGAATCGACCAAATGTTGACATTAAAATTCCGTAAAAGTTTTAAAAACAATCCACTGGACTAGGTTTCCAAGATTTGAAGACGTTCCCCTCCAGGAAGCTCTCTGGAGGGGAAGCGAAACATCTTCAAATCTTGGAAACCTAGTCCAGTGGATTGTTTTTTAAACTTTTACGGAATGACTTTGACCAGGATGACTGAGAATCTTAATCAGCATGTTGACATTAAAAACAACAGATATTTATTTACATATAGTTGCTGTCTGAGGAGGAAGGGAGTTGATTGGCAGGTGATACTTGTTTGTTCACATGACTGTGATTGTTTGGGTGTGGGTGTTTAATTAAAACAGAGAAGAAATATCTGCACCATGGTCGGTCTTTCTTGGTATCCAAAGGGATGGGAAATATTTGATTCATCAGCCAAAAAGGCTATAATTTTAAGGAATATTGGTATCGGCCCAGATTTTTAAGTTAGAGCATCCCTAAAGGCCGGGTCACTCCAGTTGCATATGACTTTTTAACCTGCAATCCAATTTATTTCCATGTCCCATTTACGGCGTATACAGTAGAGAGTCTCGGACTATGCAGGGTGTCGGTGTCTCATATTTGGCTGGGACAAATTAGTGTCAAAAAGATAAAACCAGAAGATAACACTACAATAATAAGTCATAAATAAATACATAGCGACAAAAATGCTGTGTGAGACCCTCTGAAACTAATGAGACAACGGGAGTTAAATGGTGTGCATAAAAGGTACTAGACTAACAAAATAAAACAGGGAACTGACATCTAGGAAAAAGAAACTCAGTAGCTAACGTCTTTGACACAGAAATATCAAAAATTTAGTGGGCAATTGAAGGTGATGAAGGCCCTTTTGTTCAGATTGGTACAGAATCCTTTGGTGTTAATGATTGGCAGACCCTGCCCTGTGATGGAGTGGGGTCCTGTCCGGGATGGACCCCGCCTCTCCCGTAGACAGCTGGAGATAGACACCAGCAACCCTCGCAACCCCAGCGGGGATAAGCGTGAGGGAGGGAGGATGGATGGATGGATGGATGGATGGATGGATGGATGGATGGATGGATGGATGGATGGATGGGCCGGACTGATTGTGGCCGGACGGTGTGGTGTGAGACAGACGGACGGACGAGATGTTTCAGACCCATCAAAACTGACTAAACATTTATTGCTTTATATACTCTTTCTTCAGTAAAACTAATACTTATGTTCAGCACCATTCTGTTCTATGTTCCATTAGTGTATTATTTAAAAAATATTCATCAGTTAAATGAAAAGTTGTCACTATGACCTTTGAAGTGCATTTCATAATAAATGCAAAGAAACGATAACATCTGTCCAATCATCTCTGCTCTGAGAGTTGAACTTTAAAACTTTTTGATTTTTCATCAGGTTGTCAGCAGTGCAGCAACATCTACAACGGGACATTCCTGTTCTTTTCCAAGCCTTGAAGCTTTTTTCCCAAAGGAGCAACAATAAGCGACATCATAGGGCATCAACTGGGTTAATGTTAAGGTTATATATCGGATATTGTCTGGGTGACAAACCATGGGCAAACCTCTTAACTAGTGAAGGTGAACTATTCACCTCTTGCTATTTTAATATCCAAAATTCAATTCTGAAACACAAGTGGAAAAAAGACTGGTGTGTTTTTTTTTTTATCGGGATATATCTTATCTAAGGACATCTAATAGGGACTGGCTGTCATTTATTGGACAGACGTTGTGGTTTTCCACAGAGCTGTTCCAAAGAACTTGGAGCTGGTCTTTCAGCAGAGCTTGTCTGGTGGAAGCGGAGTGGGGAAGGTGAGGCCCCAGGAGGGGGCCCACTTTGATGAAAGATACGACCAGAATGCCCCGAGCTCACATCCCTTAGCAAGCCTCTCAGAGTCATGCAGAAAACTAAAACTGCAGCTGATAAAAGTATCGTGATGCTGAAAACAGTTTCCTTTCAAGGTTACCTAAAAAGTATTTTGACTTTTTTTCATACCAATCATTTTACAGCACATATAACTCTACTGCTCGTACTCCACAGCCTCAGGACTCACTATTTTTCCACAGGGCCGATGAACACAATGGAAAGCACACTATCACCCCAGCTGTCTCCTATTACTGGCTCCGACCAAAATCATTTACACGTCTGTTTACTGTAACCAGGGAGAAAAAGAGCGAGAGAGGGGGGAAATGGAGAGAGACAGAGGGGAAGGAGGGTGGGATTCAGTTCACTTCTTCGGATTTGCGTAAGCATCCTCTTAACAGGACGCTGACAAGATACGGCAGTCCTGCAATCTCTTCGAAGGAATGGGTGCTGCTTCCTCTGCTCATGTTGATGTGT
This sequence comes from Cyprinodon brontotheroides, assembly GCA_018398635.1. Classification (NCBI taxonomy): domain Eukaryota; kingdom Metazoa; phylum Chordata; class Actinopteri; order Cyprinodontiformes; family Cyprinodontidae; genus Cyprinodon; species Cyprinodon brontotheroides. Next base: position 3,237,550 of record JAGKQL010000017.1, on the reverse strand, counting down.
GTGTTTCCTCATTCAAGGAATGTTTAAGTAGAGAAAACACAATAAGCCATCTATTATTCACTTGACACATTGCTGCTAGATAGAGTGGGGTAATGGGAAGCTAAAGGAGTAGCTCTCAAACAGAGAGGGCCCAGAATGAATGTCTCCTGCTTGACAGCGCTGTTACGATAAAGGCCTCAGCATTGGGGCACAGCAGACCTGTAATTAGACACAGTCAGGACTCCCGTTGCTATGTAAACATCCCGACCACTATGCCTAGCAGCGCGGCCGCACCGCTCCGGTTCCTCGGCATGAATCACACAGGCAACATCTGGTTTAGCACGCTGGAATGGACTTTGTCGGTTTGGCATGCTGGCCGTGTGTGGAGTGTGTTTCGATCAGGACCAGACGCCCCACGCCTGCGCCTGCCTCTCTACGCCTCCTCTGACTGCGCCGAACGCTCAGATTACAGCGGTTGCACAATACGTTCTGGCAGCGCCAAGTCTCTGGCCCCAAGAAAGCACTGTGGACACGGAGACAAACCTTTTGCTCAACTGTGGTGGAGGGGGAGGAGAAAAAAATACAACCACTTCTGGCATCTCTGGGACTTGTGTCTGCCAATAATACACAAAAATCCAGACAGAAGGAACTTGTTTACTTTGCCGTAAAGCAGCAAGGAAAGCATGTGGACTGAATTCTGAGCAAGCATCCAGTGTGCTTCATGTTGTGGCTGTCAGAGGACAAATCTACCTCCTACATATACATGCAAACAGTACTTTATGTTCCTACTGGTCAAATATTTTAACTTCCCTTCAAGCAGCATATTTCTAACCCCTTAATGTCTGAAATACCAAGTTGTACATTTTTTTTACTCTAACATTACATCAGAAATAAGTCTAAGTTTAGGTTTGAAGCTAATTAGCAACACTAGGCTTCTGAGATACAACACAAACATTTCGACTCAATCAGTTTATTTCTATAGCGCCAATTCACAACACACGTCATCTAAAGGCACTTTACAGATCATACAGTCAAATTGATTCAAAGTTTTCTAGCTAAGGAAAACAAGTTGATTTCATTGAAGGCATCCCTCACTAAGCATGCTTGCAGCGACAGTGGAAGGAAAAACTCGCGCACAACAGAAGGAACCTCCCTTAGAACCAGGCTCAGTGTGGCGGCCATCTGCTGAAGCCGACTGAGGGTTCAAGGAGACAGAAGCGAACATACAGAAAAAGAAGATACAAAAGGCAGCTGCAAAGGCGGCCCGTCCAAAGTGACACAGCCAGGCAGGCCAGGCGCCCATGTCAGAGGTGAAGAGAGCACATCCAGTTAGTCACAGTCAGAGAAACAGGACTACACTGTAAAAACAGGCGATCTCCAACATCTATAAACAAACGTGTTGATGGCAGTAGCACAGCTGATATTTCACTATCAGTATCACGACTGTTAATTAATGATATTTTTGCTCAGACAAAACACATTAAGTCAAAATGCATATTTTTGAACAAACATTGTTACGTTATTGTTTCCAAATGAGTTAATTTGTAGAAAGCTGACTCTTCCACGCAGTACCGAGACGTGCTGGGCCCTTCTTTACAATAAGACCACAGTGCTAGAAATTAAACAATGTTAGTTATTGATCTACAACTTCTTTTGGGGTTTTATTCATTAAAGTATTCCAAATTGGCAAAATACTATAAAAAGAATTTGCTTCTTATTACCACAAGTTGTTGTACCATTTTATGCAATAACAAATCAGTGTTAGAAATGTAATAAACATCTGCTTTTTGACAACATTTGCTCTTTTTTTTTTTTTGCCCAGTATTTTTATAAGGTAACTATTTTTTTTTAAAATCACTTTACTGTAAAGTCCTTTTATCCACATGTTTTTTTTTAGATCAATCTTGTATTTTGGTATGGATTTATGAAATAAGTTATTATTTTTGTGAAACACAGATTGAAAAGAGTTTAATTCCTAAAACTCAATCTAAAAACAAAGAAATAAAGAAAAGATAAAATATGTTAAATTAGAAATAATTGAAATCACAAAAACTGAAAATAAGACAAGTATAAAATCAATTGTTTGAAATAGCAAAATATGAGAAAAAAACTATTACTCACAAACCCTTTTTTGTATTAATTTTGTTTTTTCTTGGAGACTTAGGATGGGCAAAAATATTTTTTATTTTCCAAATTACAAAATTATTAGAGAGAGAAGCTGTTTTGTCTATTTAATGTTTAATGTTTGTCCACATGAAGACAAGTTCTGTATTTTTTCTCCAACGGCTTAGAAAAAAAAATGGCATCCACACAAGTGCCTACAGCTCCATGCATGAATCTGCAGTACATATGCCAGACCCTTCGGGGACGCTGTGTCTCTGCTACAGAATTGCACCAAAACTTCTTATCAAAAAACAACGTGCATCCGCAGACAGTTAATGCGGAACAAGTTAGTCGCGATAATGGAGGGACATGAGGGGCCAAAAAGTGGGGATCCAGGTGGAAAAAGGGTCCCAGCGTTCTCGTGCACCTAGCTCTTCTAGCTGTCCATCTTCACCAGTCTTTTCCACAATTGGCGGTCATACAAACAAAACAAGCGGTAAGAGTACCAAACAGGAAATCACATAGTGTAAATGGCGGATGTAGATTTGACCAATCAGATGCCTCTGTCTGCGGCACTGTCTGCAGTCAACTACAATTTTGGAGAGGTGCACTATTTTTGTATCGTGTGATTAGCGTTCTTTTTGGCCTAGCACACTTTGTAGTTTTTTCACATGCTGTCGCAACAACTAGTAACGGATCTAGTTAGATCTAGTTAGACCGGAAACAAAACATCAGGCATGCTGCAACCACACTTGGGCCATTTAAAGAGTTGACGTTACATTTTGAGTGGATGGCTAGCGTGAGACGCCGAAATGGATGGCGATAGTATTCTGAATGGAAAGTTTCTTTTAAAAAGTTGCCAAATGGTTCCATTGACAAGACCAAAGTGATCTGTGTGTTTTGTTGTTGTGAACTGAGCTATCATCGCAGCACGACCAGTCTGAAATACCACTTAATGGCCAAGCACTCAGCTGATTCGAATTCTCCGCCCCCTCGTCAAAGCCAGGTAACAATGGATGATTTCAGACAGAAGCGTATGGATACTTTAACTAAGAATAAACTTACTGCAGCCATAGCTAAATGTTAAATATTAAGCCATGCTTTAACTGCACCATAGGCTGAGTCCTATTTTACATTACATGTGCACTTTGTAATTTAATTTTGTATCGCCCTGTTTTGATCCCTTAAAAAGGGCTGTTGAAGGGGCTGTTTCTATTTTTTTCACCCTTTTACTAATGGACAGTGTATTACATTGTGAGAGAGATTACTGCTCCAAGTGAAAATGTTAGTGACATTGAACACTACAGTATGCCAATGTTGTTTTCAATAAAAAACATTTGCATAAAGCAACCCCATCTACTTTTCCATATTCATAAGAGCATTAAAATGAGAAAATAATGTGAATAATGTGACAAAGAAATCAAGGGACATTTAGAATAGATAAAAATGTGTGATTAATTGCAAGTTAACCATGACATTAATGTGATTAATCGTGACTAAATATTTTAATCGTCTGACAGCACTAATAATATTTTATGAACACCATTGCTTATTTTATTTTTCTTTTACTGATATGTACAGCACTTTGTTGAATAATTTATTTTTAAATGTGCTTTATAAATGAACTGGATAAGATTAGAATGGTCTACTCTACCATAACTGATCCAAAAATATGTAAATATGTCTTAAGATAAGTGTGTTTGCCCTTAATTTGATTAGGTATATAAAATGATCTGCCAATGGAATTAGTATATATTTCCCTTAATATGAGATAATTAGATGTTATGCACTTGATAATGGAGTTTTTTTCTTATTTTAAATGTGAATTGCATTATTCCACTGGCAAACTGTCTCACTTACCTCCCCAAAACAAGAGAAAATACACTCGTTTCATATTTTGCAGTATGCTGGTAACGTTACAAAGATGTGAAAACATTCAAAGGGTGTGAATACTTTTTCTCACCTCTGTAATATCTGGCATGAGTCCTGAAAAAAAAAGCTTCACTTCCTTGCAAAGTGCAAACTCAGCCCAAACGTCTAACACATCCCCTCCCAAAAACTGTGATTAATAGCAATCTGGGGAGAGGCAACCACAAAACGGCAAAGATTATGTGGAAAGAAAAAAAACAGGCAAAATACAGACGTCAAGAAGCTCTCTGACTGACTTTTAGGAGTTGTGGGAGGCTCGGATCCCAGGTTGCATTACACTGAGAGCGGATTCATTGCAGGCTAATCTAAACATTACATAATAGCTCTTCAGACTAGTTTAAAGGCAGATAGGAGTGTTTACACAGATGCAGCAACGTAATCTGCAATAGAGGTTGACTCCGATGTGACTGCGTGTTAAATCATTTAAAAAGAGGAATGAGATATTTCTAAAAGGACTTAGAATATAACTACTTCAAAAAGAAAAATGAAAAAAGCCCGTCTGGTCATTTGATTAGTACATTTAAGAACGTCTAAATAGCTCATAACTGCCAGTGCACTTTGGAGGAAAGGGCACTCGGTGGTCTGACTGTAAATATCTGTCCCTTGCGACAAAGTAAAACAATGCTTCTTGCTGCATGAGGAAGAATTTAGAGGGAAACTTCATACTGGACTTCATTGTGTTCCAGATCCTGGCATTGTGGGACGTTGATGTTTTGCTCTACCCACAACACAAACCGACTATGCCGCTTTTGTTTTCGTTAGAGCAAAAGTCAGCTCCGAGGAGTGCCGTTCGGATCTCTAGAGAACAGACGGGAGCTCTCAAATAACAACCTTTGGCGGGAAAAAAGACTAAAAGTATGAAAAAACGCACCACAGCGTTTATTTATGTTCAGGGCTTTTCTTAGAAATCTTTCTGGTAACTATTCCTGTGCTGCTGAACTAAAATATTACTATGACATTTTATGAAACTGACATCCTTCAGTTTATGTTTGCTTTGCATCATGTTCATAGCTATATTCACTTTTTCTTTATCAAAACATGGACCTGGATGTAAGAAGATGCTAAATTTAAAAAAAAGAAAACACTACTTCTTTCTAAAGACGTGATGCTTCCTAAACTCGCTCCACGTTCGGCCATCCATGAAAGAAACAACCACCATCTCCACAAATGATGTGCCGTAAAGTCTTCTCTCTAACTTCTGGAAGCAGCAAATTCATTGCAGATGTTGCTGGATGAGGCATGATGAAACCTAACTGTGGTACTGCCCTGACTCTTCTTTTCCCTGAAGTTGATAATAATCTGGATTTCTAGAGGTTTATGAAAGGAATAGTTCAAACTTTGTTCTACTAAATCAAAAATATTGGGTAGTTGAGCTTTTAGATGCTGGTTTTTAGGCTAAATCCTGTCGGTCCATCAAAGTCCTTTAATAATTATTGAAAATTTGTCTGATTTACCGTCTTATCTGCAGACGTTTTACAATCTAAAAACAGCTTTTCACCTTTCATTTTTCAACCAAATATAGACGTCATTTGGGCGTAAATCTTGTCGTCTTTTCAACCTATTTTTGTTTCGGTGGGTTGGTAGATACATTTTACAGATTTTGCTCTGAGCATTTGTTGAGTCACACACTTACCCAAAACACGCGCACACACTGGAAAAAAGATCTAAAAATAAGTAGAAATGTGCTTAAATTAAGTGTATTTAAGCTTAATTTGAGAATGGAGGTACATGAATAGTTTGCCAATGGAATGAGTATTTTTTGCTCTTAAAATAAGATAAATTAGAAAAAATGCACCTAAAATAAGACTTCTTATTTAAGTGTAAGTGTCTTGTTCCTTGGCAAAGTCTCTCTTTACCTACTAAATCCAGAACAAATACCGCAGGCCCTGTCCACCGCGAAGTCAAAGCGAACGAGCAGCTAATATTTTCAAGAGTTTGTGGTAAAGAGCGGAGAAGTAAAATAAATGTGATGGAAGCCACACGATGCATGAAAACGCTGCATAATGTATGCCAGGCCTGTAAATGTGGCGCTGTGGTGCCAAAGCAAAAATAAGCGAAAACGAGCGAGGAAATGTTGGGCATGCGCACTAATATTTGTACATGGTTGCCCTGCGTGGTCCATTTTGGTGGTTCAGTCAAATTCAGGTGCTGAACTATGTGATTACGATATTGCTCTGTTCTTCCTGGAGATATTCCAGAAGAAGAAGATTCTGTTGTAAACCCGACAGCAGGGTGAAGTAGCATGAGCAGCAACCATTCAACACAGTGCGGCGCCATTGTTGTTTGTGATACTGTGTTGCGCATGGGTGTTTTAGAAGCTGACAGCTATGGCGCTGTCGCGTAAAAGAAAAAATCTTGAGTTAGACCTTAAAGATGGAAACCCGAAAATCGTTTCGAAATCTTCCCCACTCTGAAGGCAATATAAAAAGATCGTTTACAGACGAAGCAGCCGGCTTACGTATGGATGAGAGCTGGTTTGGTGAAGAATTTCAACGTTTAGGCCAGGGTTTGACTTAGTGTGGAACGGGGCCTTATTTTAAGAAAAACAACTTATCTAGATTTTGTTTTCCAGTGTAGTCCTTAGTCTTCGTTGTAAATAACTGAAGATTTTTCTGTAAATGATGATAATCCGTCTGCAGAGTCAACGGCAGAATGCAAACTAATGTTTAGAGTCTCCACATGCTCATCCAGGGGCAGCAAATCCTGCAAAGTCAATGACTGGATGCAATAAGCTGCTTTTTCTTAGATGATTTTTAACCGAATAGACTGGATGATCTGATTGTATCTGCTAATTGTCATGAGATTGCATGTGTAGTGAATTGGAGTTATAGAAATAAACAGATTTAAGGAACAACAAAAACTCCTCAGAGGGCCACAAATGGCCCTGTACTCTGGACGCTACTGATTTAGCTGTTTAAACAGTAAAGTTTAAGTTTTTCACATGTGAGACCTCAATAAGATGATATCTTTAAAAAAAAAAAGACCTCAGAAACTAAAAGTGGATTTAGTTTGGGCCTAAAACTAGATCTATTGGTCTGCTGGATGTTAGCAGCATTTCTATTGGTCTGCTGGATGTTAGCAGCATTTCTATTGGTCTGCTGGATGTTAGCAGCATTTCTATTGGGTCTACTGGATGTTAGCAGCATTTCTATTGGTCTGCTGGATGTTAGCAGCATTTCTATTGGTCTGCTGGATGTTAGCAGCATTTCTATTGGTCTGCTGGATGTTAGCAGCATTTCTATTGGTCTGCTGGATGTTAGCAGCATTTTAGCAGCATTTCTATTGGTCTGCTGGATGTTAGCAGCATTTCTATTGGTCTGCTGGATGTTAGCAGCATTTCTATTGGTCTGCTGGATGTTAGCAGCATTTCTATTGGTCTGCTGGATGTTAGCAGCATTTCTATTGGTCTGCTGGATGTTAGCAGCATTTCTATTGGTCTGCTGGATGTTAGCAGCATTTCTATTGGTCTACTGGATGTTAGCAGCATTTCTATTGGTCTGCTGGATGTTAGCAGCATTTCTATTGGTCTGCTGGATGTTAGCAGCATTTCTATTGGTCTGCTGGATGTTAGCAGCATTTCTATTGGTCTGCTGGATGTTAGCAACATTTCTATTGGTCTACTGGATGTTAGCAACATTTCTATTGGTCTGCTGGATGTTAGCAACATTTCTATTGGTCTATTGGATGTTAGCAACATTTCTATTGGTCTGCTGGATGTTAGCAACATTTCTATTGGTCTCTATTGGTCTGCTGGATGTTAGCAGCATTTCTATTGGTCAGCTGGGTGTTAGCAGCATTTCTATTGGTCTATTGGATGTTATCAACATTTCTATTGGTCTGCTGGATGTTAGCAGCATTTCTATTGGTCATGTTAGCAGCATTTCTATTGGTCTGCTGGATTTAGCAGCATTTCTATTGGCTGCTGGATGTTAGCTATTGGTCTGCTGGATGTTAGCAACATTTCTATTGGTCTGCTGGATGTTAGCAGCATTTCTATTGGTCTGCTGGATGTTAGCAGCATTTCTATTGGATTCTGCACTGTAGTTTAGCTTAAAACTGTGTGGGTGCATTATTTAACAGAACCTTTAAATAAAAAGACAACCAAGTCAATTGAGACAGTTTCAATGTCAATAATTTTTCTTGAATGTAAAGAATGGATAAAAAGGAAAAAATATATATTTGAGTCTGGACCGTTGTGCAATAATAATAAAATAATCAAAAGCGGGACGTGTAATAATTGGTTTTAAATGGTTTCTATGATCTTTAGAGCAAACTCACCTGCAGACGTCAGGCAGCATAATGCCAGAAGCATCGAAGGAATGCCGGATCTTTGGGCCATCTTTTCTGTTTTTTCCTGCAGCCTCCGGTAGGATGTAGGTGGGTGAGCTGCACAGCTTTCTCTCTGTTTCACGAAGATTTTCCTCCTGTAAATAGGTCTACAGGAAGTCACCTTCAAGCTCCAGCTGCAAAGTGAACAAAATAAAAAAAAAAGGTGTGAAACAGGGAAAAAATTCAAACCTTAGAATGAACAAGCAGCGGGGGGAACTAGGCATTGCTTTGTCTATGCGGCAGGAGCGCTGAGATGAGACAAGAGCAGCAGTCGGTTTGCAGACCGAGGGATTAATTTGGGGGGTTAATTGGGGGTAACACACGCTTCAAAGGGCCATGCTGCAAACAACTCTGTTGCAGGTCAGAGTGTGTAAAAAGTGCAGGAGTCACTTAATTGGTGGGTGTTAAACTCTCTGCAATACACCGCGGATTATAAACACACTTTAATTTACAGCGTCCGGAAACACAGCGACCTGCCAGTGGGGTCTTAAAGCAAGCAGCTCAGAACAACCACACAAATCAACACCAATTTCCCTGAAACTTTTACTTTCTTAAGGTAAACCTGAAACCATAGGAGGAACATTCAGTGTTTTCTGCACATATAAACGAATCAAACAAGTAGGCCTACTTATGATGTATTATAATAACTACTTCAGTGAGCCACAGTAAGAACTGAAACTGAAAAACATTATGCAATAAACATAACATATCCAGTTATTCACCAACATTATAATAAACGCAGCTAAGCAAAAGTAAAGAGACAGAGAATTGCAGGTAAACTGAACATCACCGCGTTTTTTAGCTCATCATCCTGATGTCATGCAGCCCTTGTTAAAAGTAATGAGTATAGAGTGGATGCTTACAAAGCTAAAATAATCTCGATGTATTTACCTTGATATACCTGGTTCTGTTAAAAAAATGAAATTTATCCCAGCTACGCAGAAATTCAGGCTGCTACACTTTTTTTTACCATGAGTGACATCTGGGCCCCCTCCCACTAGGGGTCAAGCGCATTTCAGCACCTATGCTGGTTAAACTGAAAGTTTGAAATCTCTTTGTTAATATTCTTAGTTGTTGATAACCTGAGAGTGGGAGTAAAGGAGACATGAACGTTCAGAACGCAGACAAACATCCATCCATTCATTATCTGACACGCTTGTCCCGAGTGGGGTCGCGAGGGGTGCTGGTGCCTATCGGGCGAGAGGCGGGGTACATCCTGGACAGGTCGCCAGGTCGCCTGGACAGGTCGCCATCGTAGGGCAACACAGAGACACACAATCATTCACGCACTAAGGACAATTTAGAAAAGCCAATTAATGGCAACTACACAGTCCAATTAATTATTAAATTGGACTGTGGGAGGAAGCTGGAGTACCCGGAGAGAACTCACACATCGAACCCAGAACCTTCTTGCTGCAAAGCAGCAGTGCTACCCACTGCACCACTGAGCAGACAAACATTTCCAATCCAAATGTATCCGATTTAGTACCACATATGGAAGTGGGACATGTCTGATTCATTTTGGAGGGGAAAAGGCTTCGACTGCCATCAAAAAGTCGGATACATGCAAGAGACAAAACGATCCGATTTGAGTCACACTTTCCTGCAGTTTTTCTTTTCCTTCAGTGTTCCTCTTCCAGTCTGGTTCGTTAGATTGCTGCAGTATTGCTGCGTAACCAGTACTAAACAAGAAGAAGAAGAAGCGAAGCAGCGTATTGTAGCGAGAGGTGTAGCAGAAAAAAAATCAGTTGTTGTTGGCGAATTGTGTGGGTATGGCGCAGTGGGAAGGAACAGGAGTTGGAAGGCGCACCATGGCGCTTTAGAGTGGGTCTACTGTAAGGGGACCGCTTAGTACTTAGAGTGATTTACGGTGGGCGTGGGAAAGAAAGCTGTGGATAAAAACAGTGTGCAACGCGCTTTGTTTATGCTAACAGCAACATAACCAACATGTCATGCTAACCCTGAAATCCCTCATACTCATTCGCGCTCCGCCCCTGCTGGCGCTCCAGACCGCCTGCTCAAAGCAAAGCCTACAGCCTCCACTGTGGCTCCCGTCCGCTCCGCTTCTGAGTTCCTTGGAGATCGTAGAGGGCATCGCCAGATGATTAAATTCAAAGCAGCAAAACATCGCGGAAATGATCCAGGGTTTCCGTGGATCATTAAAAAATAATTACAATTCATTAATCTTTTTGGATTTTTTCATTAATTTTAAGGGATTTCGATTGTAAAATCAACTTATACCGAACCGAACCGAAAACCGCGTGACCACGAAAACCGTGAACCTAACCGGTAACCGTGGATTTTTTAACCCGTTCCACCCCTAGATTCTACTAAAGGCCCATTCATACCTCCCGCGTTTAGCCTGCACGTCCGCGATTTCTGTCCGTGACGCTTCCTATCCGCTGACTCCTTCATACCTCCGTCCGTTGAGGTGCGCAATAACCCGTGTTATTTCCTCTAGGTGGCAGAATCCCCGCCATTGTTTAAAGCCCAGAATTCTAACCTTCTTTGTGATTTTGTTGACATTTTGTACTAAAACTCAATAGCTTCCCCACCGCTCCCGGTAGTATTGTTTCGTATTGATCCGTTTCGGTCCGTAGTTTAAGCTCCCAAATTCGTTCGTGTCAAAGTGCGGACGAAATCGACGGTTAGAACGTGATGAAACACTCCACACGTTATCCGTATCCGTCTTTTACGTGGAGGTATGAATGGGCCTTTGAGTCGATGTGAAGGACTCTTAGGGTGGGTTGGGATGAATCGGAATCTGTAATTTCATTGAAGTCTTGTTTTGTCATAATATAAGAAAAGATGAGAATCATCTGTCAGTTTGCATATTAATGCTACAGCAGGCAGGATGTAGCATGCAGCTATTTATCCACTAAATAACGGTTGTTTTTGGTAATTCGTGAACAGAAGGTAAAAAAATGTGTTGTGAGAAGAAAGATGTGTTGACAGTGAAAGACAGATACAATCAGATTTCTGCCTGTATGTCTGTGTCTATTGTTGGACTCAAAACGAGGAATAAAATGTGAATTTGACAGCAGCAACTGAGCTGCAACTTCTGGTGGCTGTCAGGTTTTTGGGGCATATTTTCTGCAGACCCCTAATAGCATTGAATAGAGCCATGCGGTGTGTGGCTACTCTGTCAAAGAATGTTTTTTTTTAACTTTCTGCTACCACGTAAAGTACCTACTTGCTGTAACCCACATTCACGCTGTCATTTTACATGAAAGGAAAAAACCAGACGAGACGTTCAAGGGAGCAGTTGTTTCTAACAATGCTGCTCGTTCGTGTCAGTTTACCACAGTGCAGCGATGTCTCATTACAGAAAAAAAATTACTCTGTTTTTTTTTTTACTTTTTACTTTCAATAACAATTTTCATATCCACACATACATATATCCACCCTTGTCACATCTCACAATTCACATCTTAACATCTTTTTATAGATCATTTTAGATCTTTCACCTACGTCAGGCATACAGTCTATTCCAGCTCCGTTAACAGTTATAAAATAACAAAAAGAACCTCCAAAAACGACAAATAAAGATGCATTTCCTTCAGATAGACATTAGCCCAATTAAGAGAAACCCATATTCATGAACAACATCCATTGACTTATTAATCACAATGATTACGGTGAAACGTACAACAGTAGGCACACTGGGAAAACAGATTTAAGAGGCGTCAAGTTCCCAATATGGATTTAGCTATAGGTTTCCACTTAGTTTCAAAGGTCTCCAGCTTAAACTGTAGCCTTGTTGTTGTTTTTTTCCCGTAATGTAGACTTTTCTAATTCTATCTCTCCACTCTGATGCTAGGAGGTTGTGGCCTTAGCCATGCATATGTTATACACTTCTTCGCGATCAGAAGCATGACCCTAATCAAGTATTTATTGTCTTTTTTGATCATGTCCGTGGGAATTATTCCTAAAATATATACAGATATATCCAGATCTAAATAAAAAATGACTGTTTTAAAGATTTTTGTTAGTGTTTTGTAAAAATGTAGCGCAGACATGTTAGAGAAGAAAAAACTGCCATAAACCTGATCAGATTATTGTTTTTGTTCACTTTTACTGAACAGTTATCAGTTAGATAAATAAAAATAGGCCTTTTGCAACATTAGGATTATGAAAGATAAATAATTTGACATTTAGTAAATCCATTACTCATTGCAGATGTAGGTGTGTGGATTTTGGGGCTTACATTCCTGCACACACACAGAGCTGCTGGGATAAAAAGAAGTAAGAGTAATTAAGAAGCTAGAGTTCTGCCAAAATGCAAACACATAATAAAAAAACTCATATGAGCAGTTTTATATAAAACACACACAAGTAAATGACTCTCCGTATGCGTGGACATTTTATTTGTGCAGAATCAATAACATGACTATGAAGGACCAACTCTGCCATATTTAAAAATAAATACAGAAATAACAAAGTGAGACATAAATGTATATAACTCTTAATTAGCTTTTATTTATTTGCCTTTGTAATATTTACCTTATTTATTTTTCTGTCCTTTATAATCTTCAACTTTATTTTTAATTACTTATATTTTTAAGTATTTATTTATGTGCATGTTATATTTTGTCTGTTTTATTCTTCCTTGTATTTTTTACCTTAGTTATTTCTTTTCTTCCTTCGCTATTTAATTCTCTCTGCTTCTCTCTGAAAGATCGGGTTTCTTCAGCTCTTTATTTCATGCATTTCTGTCTCATTATGCTATGTAAATGTCGAAATACCTTCTGCTCATTGCTTGGTTTTGGCGTTTCATCTTCTTGGTTCCCACCCAGAGTTTCAGCAGAGTACTAAGTTAAATGTTCTATTTTCAGTTGCTATTTGTTCAGCAAAAGTACGTTTAAGAATATTTGAAGGCGGCAGAACCTTATACTTTTTAAGCATCACCATTCTGACGGTTAATTCACAGATTTAATGCGTATTGAATTTAAAAGAAAATGAGCAAAACGAACTTGCGGCAGGACATTGGGGTCAACCAGCAAAGCTCTCGAAGACCGTGTACGGCTGCGCTAGGTCTACAGCGAAGCCCATCTGCAGCGGGTGGCCCTCTCGGCATCGGCCATGTTTGTGTGAAGGCGTGTTGGTTGGCATTTTTTACCACATCGGTTCCTTTGAATCTACCCAGGAGGAGAGTCTGATGTCGAGGTCTGAAAGTGTATTAGAACTTGAGTAAGGGACTTTGCCAAACTTTTGCCAAATACTGAACAAAAAATCGACATCATAGCCTGGCTATAGACCTGGCTGCAGGCCTGGCTTGCGTCAGCAGACTCACTGGTTGCCAGAAGTTCCTCTCAAGTTCGTCACATTCCCTAACTGATTACGCATTAAATCTGTGAATGAACCATATGGTGATGCTTGATAGCAAAAGGTTCTCGCCTCAAATGATCTTAAAACGCACTTTTAGTGAACAACAGCAACAGAAAAGAGAACATCATTTAAATTAGTACTCTGAGCTCTGTGAGTTAGAAAGATAGACAGCCAAGCCAACCAGCGCAAACGAAGTTAACTCTCGTAACCCTCACATTGCATAATAGAGGGCGAAAATGAGGTAGAAAATGTAAAAAGGGCTGAGAAGAAATAAACAACTGAGAAAGAAATAACTAAGGTAAAAAAATTAAGGAGGAATAAAACAGACAAAAATATTATAACATGCATAAATAAATACTTAAAAAATATAGAAGTAATTAAAAAATAAAGTTGAAGAAAAATAAATAAGGTAATATTACAAAGGCAAATAAATAAAGAAGCTAATTAAGAGTTATATACATTTATGTCTCACTTTTTTGTTGGCAATTAATTGTATGCTTATACATTTATTGAGCATTTATTTATTTCTGTATTTATTTTAAATATGGCAGAGTTAGTCCTTCATACTTGTGTAGTCTTCTGCCCTGTTATCAGGTATATCTGACTGTGTACAATAGGATTTTGAGCAAAGTTTTTACCATTAAATTATGCAAAAGGTGTCAGACGCAAAACATTTCAGAAAACGTATGTATCAAATATGATACATTTGGCATTATAGGGTTAAAATGTTGCTGAAGCGTCACAGACATCTAGCAAACTGGATCCAAAGTTTCTATCTAAGGAAAACCAGCTGATTGCATCGACTCATTGACTCCTTCACTAAGCAATCTCACACACTAAGCATGCTTGTAGCGACAGTGGAGAGGAAAACTCCCTTTAACAGGAAGAAACCTCCAGCAGAACCCAGGCTTGGTAGCTATATAAATAAACTGAATTGAATTGAATTAAAGAGAGGAAGCGTCTTAACACCACCGCCCTTATGCAAAAATCGTGGATTTCTGGAGAAAGGCAAGGTAAGGCAAGGCAAATTTATTTGTATAGCACAATTCGGTAAAAAGACAATGCAAAGTGCTTTACATGATTAAAAATACAGGAAGATAAAAACAGAATCAAAGCAAGTAAGTAGGAAAAAAAAAAAAAAAAAAGATAGTCAAGCGTTTGAAATTCAGTCGGCCGTCATTAAGGTAGCTCGTGGGCAAATCGCTCAGTGCGCAAACAAGTTTTCTTCTTCTTCTTCCTCTCAGATTAAAACACAGAAGCATTGTGGGGGTGTGAGCGAAATTGAGTTATTCCTATAAAACTGTCAGATCGTAGTAGCCATGTTTGCTCAGCTATGTCTTTGTCCAAATATGTTGTCGCCTTTTATTTTTAGAGCTTTCAGCACAAAAATTGCAACAAATTGCCAAGGCAGCGCATTTCACTCCCAGTGAGCTTCATATTCCTCTTCTACTGGTTTGGCTTCTGGATAGACGAGTCCGAGTAGTGCCATCTCACTGCGCGGAGCTGAGTCCCACCTGGTTTTTAGTCGTACAGTGTGAGCAGGTAGATCGTGCATCAGAGAACAAACATCGTGGAGCTGCTTAACTTTGCAAAACCCTGCAGTTTAAAACCGTACAGTGTGAGCTGGGGAAGCTGCGTGCAACAATTGAAAATATCGCCCGGCTTTACCGCTTACTCAGTTGATCGGGTATTAAGAACCTGCTGAATTTAGCCGGACGACAGACGACTTTACAGATGTAACGCTCATTTTGTACGACTTTAAGAGCAACAGAAAGAATTGTTGATATATGCCGCAGGCGGCCAAAAAACAAGCTTGTTTCTGATTAGTAGGGTAGTCGTACAAATGCAATATGTAACCCACACAGTTGAAGCTTTCTGAAGATATGCCTGTGCTTTGTTACTATAGCAACACAGTGCACAGAAAGCAGTCATGATGACAGATGTAAGCCAGGGCTTTAACGCAGAAACCACCACAAGTATGTAGTTGGGTTTCAGAGAACCTTCCTTCAGGGCTCTCCATGTTCTGCTGCTCCTTCCAAGATTTTCTTCAAGCAAAGTTTGGCCCCAAACAAGAATCAGCTTCTTAGTGAAAAGCTTTTGTGGTAAAAGCCCTACATTTTTCTCCAAATGAGTTAAAACAACAAAGGAAGCCTGTGTAAATCTTTGAATATAACAGTATAAAGCAGGGCCAGCTTGTCTCTAATCTCAAATGCCGCAGAAGAGAAGAACATGAAAGTAATTTGCCTTTGATTTGGTCTTTGCTTCCCAAAAGGTATTGCAGCACAGTCGTACTCTGTTTAGTTAGCGGGGAGGTGAATGTCGAGGAGGAGCCTAAATCAAACAGAGGGCTGTAATCCTGCCTGATGAGTTAAACGTGTAATATTTGTCAAGATCTTCCAAAACGACTTCACACAGTGAAAGGCCCTTTTGTCCTGTGAACGCTGCTCGCTTTGCAAAGTGATGCATCTAACCACTCAGTGCATCACTTCCCATGCACACTGTATGGTTCACGGCTGTGCACACATGTGAACATGTGCCTCCTCTTCACTGCCTTTCATTCTGGTCAAAGACGCAGCCTTTAAGCTGTGAACAAATGCGACTGCTGCTTCAGCGTTTTGTGCACAAGGATTTTACATCGCAGTGGTTACAGATACGGTTCTGTTTGCATGAAGGAAATAGGGATCTCTCGTATGACTTCCTCTCTGGAACACGTTTCTTAAGAAATGCTTTCGGTTGTGAGAGCAAAATACATAAAAAAGGTAAGAGTATTTAACGGTTTTAAAGACATGCTGACATTTCTGTCCTTGTAGGTTTTCTTTAAAAATTTTGAAAAACTAAACAGGTTTTCATGATGCTTTAGAAGTTTTAAGATTCATAAAAAAATAAAAAAAGCTACAATTTTTATGGTATTAGACCTTGGATGTATTGGAAAGGCAAAAACAGGATTTAGGGCTGAACAACTTTTAAAATTTAGATATTTTTTTGACCCAGTATTGTGGTTTTAGTTGGATATTCCTCTCCACCAACCACAAGCATGTTGATGTTTCACTCCGTGGTTTCAGTGTTTTCATGATCGTTAAAATGTGCTTGTCCAGACTCCCTTTTCGCAGAACATAACTGTTACTGTTGGGTGGAAAAATGCTTACTTCTAATCACCTGCATGGATTTTAGTGTTAGCTGCAGTTCTCTCTTTGTTTCTCCGTGCGATAAACCCACTGCAAGTTTATTAGCGCCACCTAAAGGACAAGAAGGGACAAGTGAATATGAGGCCTGAACGCCTGACACTATTAAGGCTACGTTTACATTGCAGGCCTTAACGCTCAATTCCGATTTTTTTGTAAAATCCGATTTTTTTGCGTTGCAGTTTACATTTCCAAATTTATGCGACTTGTATGTTATCTCTTGTGTAACGTGCATTCATACAATGCAAGTGTCCTGCATGCCTAGTAGAGGACGTAATGATGTCACAAGTCAGTGTGCTCTGTGTTTACTGACGTAAACATGGATGGTAGTGCTGGAGCGCATCTAGCGATCTTTCGCAACCTTAAAATCGCAATCTTTTCAATATGGTTAAATATAAATACTACTCTCCGCATTGTCATCCACCATGGTTGCCGTTTTTTTGCCACTTCTGTGTAGCAAGACGCAGAATAGTGACCTTTATGCGAGGGTATTAATGGCGTACAGGTTGGATGAATGCGATCTGGCTGTTCAGACACAGGTCGCAGTAGAAAAGATCAGATTCGTATCGGATTCAGGACCACATAGCCAAGTGGAATGGGTCGCATTGGAAGAACTCAGATCTGTGTTGGGCAAACTGTCATGAAAAGATCAGATCCAGGTCGCATATGGACAAAAAATTGGATTTAGGTCAGTTCAAGTTGCTGTATGAAGGTAGCCTTAGAGTCCAATCTGAGGAGAAATTGAATCGTTTGAGGTCTTAAATCTCAATAAGAACGTATTAGGGGTGGAACGGTTCACAAAATCCACGGTTCGGCTCACGGTTTTCGGTTCGGTATATGTTGATTGTTAGGAAAATCTATAATGTCTTGTAAAGTACAATACGTGTTGCACAATGCTTGCACACTGTAGCACTTTTATCCACAACTTTCTTTAAAGCGACACATCGAGGTCACTCTAAATGCAAAGCCCCATACAGTATAGACCTTATAGCAGTTAAGCATGCTGCTTTTCTCCAACTCCTCCTGTTCTTTTTTCTCCCACTCGTACCTACACACAATTCTCCACAACAACTGGATTTTTCCCTGCTACACCCGGCTACGCTGCTTCGCTTCTTCTTCTTCTTGTTTACTACTGGTGGTTGGCTTTGGTCGCAGTACCGCCACCTTCTGCTCTGGAGTGTAAACGCTTTGCCTATGAGAAAAAGGAGCACCGAACGAGACGGTCGAACCCGAGCGGTTACCGGATGGTTTTATAAACACCGTTCCATCCCTAGTAAAAATCTTATATAGGACCATATAAAGCAGGGTCTCCAACCCTGGTTCTCAAGATCTACTTTCCTGCAGGTTTAGATGCATCAGCACAGCTTAATCACATGAATGGCTTTTTACCAAACTTTTGCCAAACTGAAAAAGGTAATTCTGTTATTTGATTCAGCTGTATTAAAGCAGGGTTGCATCCAAAACCTGCAGGACACTAGATCTTGAGGACCAGGGTTGAAGAACCCTGCTTTATATGGTCCTATATAAGATTTTTACTATTGTTATTTAGTGGAGCCAGTGTGTCTACTTGTGCAACATCGACTCCCACGGTAATCCTGAATGAAATCCCTATATACTGCAGGTCAAAAGCTGTCGGAAACATGCGTAGGTGTCAACGTTTATAAAGGTGCACGGCATTCCATGCCCTATGGCAGATACTCAATATTATTTGTTTATTATCAACCTGTAGAAACGTGTGACATCACAGATTTTAAGGCTCTGTGGGGGAAAAAACTCATGGCATGGTAAAAAGGATTCAACTTTGAAGGTGGAAATCAAACTGACAGGTATAAGTAGGAGTTGACAGGGCAGAACAAAGGCTGGTTAGTATGTGAACTGAATGTTGCAGAAAAAACAGGAATGACAGCAGCTTTACATGATCTGACTGATTATACAGACAAAAAAAAAAGAAAGAAAACAACTGAAATGGAGCAGAACTGCAACAAAAGATCCTAACAAATGAAAGATGACATGATGGAACTTCAGACAAATTGGAGAAGAAAGACTGAAGAATAAACTAGAAAGTGTAAAAAAACACACCTATGGAGAAATGAACCGGTACGGCAAAACCCAAACAGAAAAAACTAACACTAGTATGTTAACAAGCTGAAGGCATGACTGAAAAACTCAAGTAAAAAGTTAAAACTAAAAGAAGCAAACAATGAACTCAGAAAGTAAAACAAAACCAAATAACAGAGAGAAACAGAAAACGAACACACAAAAAAATCAAAGAACCCCGAATCACGATAATTGCACCTCTTGCTTTTCTAAACTTTGTTTGGAAAAAAACAAAAACAAACTGAAAACCATATGATCCTTCTGCTACTAATTATGCACTTTTCTAAGCTGGTTTATTCTTTGTAAAACACATCAAAGTTTGTTGATGCACTGGAAAAACGATCTATAAATAAATAAAAATGTCTTATATTAAGTGTATTTATACTTAATTTGAGTAGGTGAATGAGATAGTTTACCAAAGGAATGAGTATTTTTATATTTAAAATAAGATAATTAGATAACGTGCACTTGAAATAAGACAATGCTATTGTTTTTTCTTATTTTAAATGAAAATTGTCTTGTTCCATTGGAAAAATGTCCCTTTTAGCTCCTAATTTCAAGAAAAAATTACTTATCTAGATTACGATTTTTTCTATTTTTGTCGGAAAAAATGTGGAGAAACTCCTAGTTGTATGAGTAGTTTTGTAGTTTATTTTTTAACCTTTTTTTCTCTCTCATAAATGTCATAAATTGCTATAAACTTCATTGGTTGTTGTCTCACTGAAGGGCCAGTGTCGCGCGTTCCGTGTGAGCTGCTGCCGGTCGGGGCAGGTCACCCGGTGCAAGCCGTGGTGCAGAGCTACGCTATCCTGTCAGGCTGTGCAACTAACGGCACCATGAGCCTGCCTGAGGAGGTGCACGTCATCAACCTGAGAAGACATGCCGCCGGGGGCCCAGACAGCGCTCCAGCAAGAGTAAGTCATACATACACCCAAAAAAAAAATAAAAAATGAACCTACATTTTAATAGAAGAGTAAAAAGTCTGATCTTCTGATGAGAGAATTACATTTACAAGCTGATTTCACCTTTTTAACTCCACCTTTTTATTCATCTATCGAGTGTCTGACAAAAGGTCCACCTCTCATGACCGGTTTGTGAGAAAATCCACACACCCTTTACATTTTGTAGTACTGCTGTGACTTCTTCACAGGTTAACACAGATGGGCTGTTTCTTTCTTAATGCAAAGCAGTTAGAATTGTTTGTTTGTCCAGTTCTCTTCACTGCACCTCTTCACACTCCCATCTCATCCCATCTCCTGCCATAAGGTGTTATGCAGCAGATCCTGTTGCTGGATTGCATGAATCATGTGTGAAGAACTCTCACGTCTGGAGTTTTAACACTGTGTGTAGCGCAGCATGCGTAGGCTTGCAGTTTGTCAACTCTTCTTCTCTGTCTAGTACCTGCTCTGCTAAAGTGTGATACAGGAAAAAACTGCTTCACTGTGCAAATATGAGGTCTCTGTGGGAGCAAAACACTTTGTGCACCCACCCTGAGCCGTTTTACAACATAATAGGTGTTTGTAAAATGGTAACGAGTACAAACGGTGATTACAAAGGATTTTCAATTAGCCTTGCTGAGAGATGTAGCTGTGTTATTAGATGATTCGATTTTCAATTCATTCACAACACACGTCATCTCAAGGCGCTTTACAGTTCACCAGATGGTGCATCTAAAACCTTTAACCCTATAATGCCAAATGTATCGTATTTGATACAAACGGTTTGTAAAATGTTTTGCATCTAACACCTTTGGCATAATTTAATGGTAAAAACTTTGCTCAAAATCCTATTGTACACAATCAGATATACCTCATAACAGCCAGTAGAAGACTGCACAAAAAATAATCTTGACTTATCGCATAGTAATAAATTATTAATATCAAAAATGTATTTCTGTTTTTTCTTTTTACATATTTTGTACTACTGTAGAGTTCCTTTTTTGCAGTTTTGACTCCTTACTAAACCTCTCTTGATCCAGACTAGAGATGTCCTGATCCAGGTTTTTTGCACTTCCTCCGATCCGATACCGATATTGTTTTTTTGGTCTTCCCGATCCGATACCGATACTAGCGATACCAGCCTATCCGAGCATGTATTTAAGTTAAAGTATTTAGCCTTAGTTGTAAGACTCACATGTTGAAAAGGGTTTTAGTACTCTTGATAACATCTAGCCAGCTGAATTAGGTGAGATTGAATAAAACACAATGCTTGGTAACAACAAACTAACCTGTTTATTAAGAGATAAACACAAACTTGACAAAATTATGAATAGCAATCTGAAATTGCACAGTGAACAGTAAAACCAGTAAACAGTTAAAGGTGCAAGTATTACTGTAAGTTTTAATAAAAATGCAAAACAGACAATAGTGGAAAATATTCTATTAACTTAGAATCAGGATCTCTACTCTTGAAAAAAGACACTGCTTAAAAATCAAGTGCAAATAATAGTGAACTATTACACAAAAAATGCCCTTATACTCCCCAATCTCCTCCAATAATAATCCCACATGACTGACATTTTCCCAGCTATCTTCCAATTCACACCTGTTTTAATGGTTAGGCTGGGAGACAGACTAAAAAAGACCTGTGGGTGTGTTGAGGGGAGTGTTCCTGGACTGGCGGATTGGCGGGGAACACTGAGGCATAAAATAATAGTGGAATGGATCGGATTTCAATCAGCGAAACTGGAAAATACGGACGGGATTTTATTTTTAAAAACTGGATCGGCATTTTTACATGCCTTGCCGATACGCATTTTTTTGCCAATATTGGCGTCCGATCAGATACAAGCCTAATCCAGACAGCTGTTTCCCTGCATGTGATGCAACTCCAAAGTCAGTGCATCCTGCTGATAGAGTGAAGTCTCTTTTCTTGGAAAGAGTTGAAAAAGAGATGATTTACCTGTTAAATCGGTTTTCTTTATCAACAGAGGAAACATAAACCATTAAACCAAATGCAAATGACTCTTCCTTTGTAAGGAAACTGATATCTGGGGAAGTAACTGATCTGTTGGTGAATGAATCCAAAGTGAGGCCATTATAATTTATCTTATAATAAAAGGATTTTTCCATATCATGAAAAGCTAAATATTCTTTTCTAATATGTAGTTAAGTTAAAGAAAAATTACATTATTACATGGGAATAATGTTGTGCCAGTTGTACTAGATACTGACTAAATAAACTAAAAAAACCAACATTTTAAATTGTATTTATATGATATAAAAAACCAAGAACCTATGAGGTAACTGAATACAAGAAAAGATTAATAAAATATGTGAAACTTTTTTAAATTCCATCCAGAGAGCTTTTTTTAATAAACCCAAATTAAAGCAGTAAAAAAGTGTTAAATAGTAAATTTTTATCCATAACATCATTACTCTGCATGAGATGTTTCATTCTCAGAGTCTCTGACGCTGCTTCTGCCTCCATCCTTCATGGCAGAAGGTCAGTCTGGCTTCAGCTGAGATTAGTGGACCGCAGCGAAGCTCATCGTAGTACTTAAGATATTTGCTTTTGATTAGATAAGACCCTGTGAAGGACAATCTCTGCCTCTTCCCACTCAGGTCCACCTGAGCTGTGGGCTCAGTATTGACTTTTCTGGACTTTTTTCAGCTGAAGTGTGCTGGAGTTCAGTTAGGCCCTTAGCAGTATCTGGCCCTGATCTTTCATGACAGAAGGAAGAAGAGATCGTTAAAGTAGATTAAAGGAATTATAGGTAAATAAAAAGAGATAAGGAGATTAAAGGGACCTCAAACATCCTCGGCCAAAAAACTTAAAAGGCTGAATTAAAACAATCACTTTGTTCTCCATTATTTAGCCCCGACAGCTGGGAGTAAACTGTTATTCCTGATATCACCGGATTACATTGTGAAAGAGTTTTCAGGTGCATCTCAGAGCAATTTGCTCCATCAACTGTTTACAATCCTTTCCAGGTTCCAGGACACAGCTTTGTGACCCAATCCAAACAATACAGGCATTTTTAAAGGTGCTGTGAGATATGGCTGCTCTGATTATGACAAAAGAATATCAAATCCACTTATTTTTTTATTTACTGACATTTGTTTGACTTTATACACCTGAACATTTGCACCATATCAAATTCTCTGCAATATAATTTCAAATAAACAATGAGCAAAATATAACTGGGTATTTTAGAGGAAAAGGGGCTGCGATGGATTGATACTCATATGATCAGTTTTATGGAAAACGCAGGCACATAAACTATATTTGCATTTTTCACACTTTATGAGTGCAGATTTAAAGGCATGCTATGCAACATTTTTCAGTTAATTATTGTGTTTCATAAAGTTTTGGATGATTAAATGAGTCATTTCAGGTCGAACAAAGGTTTTCTCGGCCGCCCTGGTGGTCTTTAGGGGAAACACCGTACTTGCAATTGCAGGAGCCCTCGGCCCGCACCCACAGGCTCAGAAGTCTCGTGCATCGCGAGAGTCGGTCTTGCTTTACGGTGAGAACTGCTACACGCCCCCAGTGAAAGGCATGCTTGTTGCTAGCGCAGTGGTGATATTTGTGCAGTTATCATGGCGGAACCAGCGGGAAAACAGCAAAAGCCCATGTCGGAGCAGGAAACTCCAACTTGGCTAACTACAATCTTTGTTATTTAGACACATGCATAACAAATAATGTATGAAAACAGGCTAAATTTTCAAACTCGAAAATTGGAACAAAATAGTCACTTACCGCAGTAGACATGGTGATTCGTTGCCTTCGCCTGTCTGCTAAGCTCAAAACAATCGCGCCTGGCTTGACGGAGAAACCAGGAGAACAGCTGAGCATATTTACGACAGTGCACTTTTACTTTCGCCCTCTGGGGGGAGCCTTGCTGGAAAATCAACACCGGTTTCATAGTATACCTTTAATACCATGAGGCTACTCTTCAGGAAATCCTGCCTCAGATGGTACAGTTTTTTTTTCCTGGCTTTTGCTAGTAACGGCTAGCCTCGTGAGACCATCCTGATCTTGCGAGCTTTCAAGATTTCACTCGCTAATCAGTCTGGAGACTCTCCGTTGAAGAAAATTTGGAGCCGTTCACCAAACGAAAGTCCAATCAGCGTTGGCTTTGAGGCGGTTTGAGGTGAGACGCAACGAGAAGCGCGACAGTTCAGTCTAAAGAACATGGCGGCTTCAGCCGATGAAACTAACGTTAGCGTGGCTATCGAGCAAGTTTTATCGGAATTACAGAGTATTT
>JAGKQL010000017.1:3158100-3198752 GCA_018398635.1 Cyprinodon brontotheroides | reverse complement strand
ATCCAGTTAGTCACAGTCAGAGAAACAGGACTACACTGAAAAACAGGGTTTCCTTGCTTAAGTGAGTTTGGATTAATTGCTGTGAACATCAATTCCTCAAATGGTGCCACAGATTCACAGCTGGATCTAGGGCTGCACTGCGACCCGATCTGTTGTCTTAATAAAGTTTGGTTTGAAGCGTTCTTCCAGGCGTGTTTGTATTTAACCTTTGGATTTTCAGGGGATCTTGAGAGAATATTTAAAGAAAAATCTTCAGCTGGTCTGGTGGGGCCCAGTAAGGTGTCTTTAAGAGGTTTAAACTCCCTGTCAGTTCGCCGTCCTGCGGGCAGGTGACCCCCACTCCAGCCTCCATTTAATCTGAAAGGCTTATCTTTCCCCGCCGTTATCTTTCTGGCTCACAAAGATGGAAAAAGTTAATTTTCGGTTTCATTTCACCAGAAAACCCTTTTCAAATTTCCTGCATCGTTGCGTCAAACGGATCAGGACTTCCTGTGAACAATGGCTTCCTTCTTACCACTTATCATTAGAGGCCAGATTTATAAGAAGCAGCTAATATCTGAATCTCGCCAACATAAGCTGTGGAGCTCCGCCGCTCCACCATGAAAACCTTCTTTAATTAAAGCTCATCTATACTGGAACAGGGACTTGGTGGCTTCACTGGGAAAAATAGCTCCCCACCAACAAGCAAAAACAAAATAAAACTTAGACTTTACGGCTTTAAATGAGCAACAGTAAATCTGCCAATGCAATAAATGAAGATTTTTCTATACATTTAAATTAATTTAATTGGTTTATTTGTTTATTTATTTGGATCCCCATTAGCTGTCAGTAATTTGACAGCTAATCTACATATCAAATGACCACATCATAAGAACATCTATACATAATTAAATTCATACATTTAATTCGATCTGATAAATTAAGATAAATGAAATGTTTAACCTGGCAACAAAAACTCAATTTGACTTAAAATCCACAACATTTGAAAGACAGGATTTTATGAGTCTTATGCTGGCGTTCACACCCGGACGCAGCAAGCGTGCCAGAAGCAGCAGGTTTACATGCAAAGTCAATGGTTGACGGCAACGTCAAGACGCAGCAAAAGGTCCAGCAGTGCGTCAGAGCAGCTCAAGCAGCTGGCGTCGGGCGCGTTTAAGCATGTGACGTGCATAGAGCGTGCTGCTGCTCAGAAAGATGGAAAAATTTAACTTTTGCTGCTTGACTCGACGCGCATCAACCAATCAGAGATGCTGATCTGGGGAGCTGGCAGGGTGACAGACACATCGCTGATGATGATACAGAGCGCTGTGATCACTCCTCTGAAACAGTTTTATTGGCGCCTAAATTAACTTAAAATGCAGAAATATGCCGACAGAATATGTTCGCTTTTATTATCCTGCTGCCTGCAGTTTGGATTATTTAAGATGAAAAACACCTACCAGCTGCCTTGATGTGAACAGCGTTGAGGAAGCCGACCGACAGAAGGCTGCTGTTGAATTAGTTCCTACTGACAGAGCACGGCTGAGGTATGTGGGGGTCTGGGCGGCTCCGACAGAAATAATATTAGAAGGCAGGATGGTAAATCACGGATGAACTGACTGCACTGATTCACGTTTTCAGTTGGATTTTCTCATCTAAAAACATATTAAAACTACTTTATTCCCCACTGATCACAGCATATATAGCTGCAAGGCAAAGAAAGGATAGTGAAACGCTGCTTGTATAAAATTCGGGGCCCTTTTGCGGCGCAGCTGAAGCGGCAGCTTGCTGCCCTAACAGCGTCGGTGTGAGCGTAGCATTAGATGCTTTAAAGTGATTTCCTTCACCTCAGCTGGAATACTTTTTCATAAAACATTGTTTTTTTTAAACACCAATTGTGACAATTATCTAGATTCAGTTTTAAAACATACTTATAACTAGAAAATATACGTTAATTAAGCTTTCCTGCCTGGGACTCTGAAAAAGTCATCTAAATATAGGAAGCATTTTCTTTACCTGAGTGTATTTGCCCTGAAAACATGTTTTCTGAAATATTTCACTCATTAAAATATTTATTTATAGATGGTTTTACTAAGCATTTGGTGTGCGGAGAGGTTTTACTTTCAGATGACAGGAAAATGCTGCTGAGATTGAGTCTAGTTGCAGCTTTCGCCAAAGATTTCTAACCTGTCTGCCGTGTTCCTTTAATCTTCATGACGCAGTTGTTCACTAATGTTCTTAAACAAACCGTCACAGAGCAGCTGGGTTTACACTGAGAGGGAATTAAACACAGCTGGACCGTGTTTACTGACCTGGAGGCTTTGGATTGGATACGGGAGTTTATGGATGAAAGTGTTTGAACACAATCGTAGGCAAAGATTTAAATATGTTGGAATGATCCTAGCTTTGCTCCAGTTTCGGTTTACAACGTATATTAAAAATGAAGCGTAGTGTTAGGTCAATTAAAGCTACCTATACCATCTTTAAAGAGGTGGATTAGTGTTCTGCTGTCGTCCCCATTTCACTGGAAAAAATCAAAAATCTGAATAAAGTCATTTTTTTTCTTAGAATAAGTGCATTTGTTCTTCCTTGGATTGAGGAGGTAAAAGAGACATTTTGCCAATAGAACAAGACAATTTACAACTTAAAATTAGAAAACCTAGTGCATTGTCTTATTTAAAGTTCATATTATCTAAATATCTGATTTTAAGAGTAAAAATATATATACTCATTCTGTTGGCAAACTATATCTCATTTACCTGCTCAAATTAAGGGTAAAATGCACTTAATTTAAAACATTTTTTAATTAATTTTTTTGATCGTTTTGCAGTGTTGAGACACTGCAAAAAATGGAAATCTAAATGAGTAATTTTTGCTTCAATTAAGTGCATTTCTTTCTTAAAATGAGGAGGTAAGTGAGAAAAGATACTTTATACAATGGAACAAGACAATTTACATTTAAAATAAGGAAAAAAAATTGCTTTGTCTTATTTCAAGTGCATATTATCTAATTATCTTCTTTTTAGGAATAATAATACTAATTCCATTGGCAAATCATCTTCTTTATCTACTCAAATTAAGGGCAAGTTCACTCAATTTAAGAATTATTTTACTTAATTCTAGATGGTTTTTGCAGTGCATGAATGCTGCACTGGAAAAAAATCGAAATCTAGATAAGTGATTCTTTCTTAAAATAAGTGCATTTGTTCTTGGATTAGGAGGTAAAAGAGACACTTTGCCAATGGAAAAGGACAATTTACACTTAAAATAAGAAAACACAAATGCTTTGTCTTATTTCAAGTGCATATTATCTAATTATCTTATTTTAAGCGTAAAAATGCTCATTCCGTTGGCAAACTATCTCATTTACCTGCTCAAATTAAGGGTAAATGCACTTAATTTAAGAAATTTTTTATTAATTTTTTAGATAGTTTTTGCAGTGTTGAGACACACTGCAAAAAATGGAACTCTAAATGAGTAATTTTTGCTTCAATTAAGTGCATTTCTTTCTTAAATTGAGGAGGTAATTAAGATACTTTTGCCAATGGAACAAGACAATTTACATTTAAAATAAGGGAAAAAAAATTGCTTTGTCTTATTTCAAGTGCATATTATCTAATTATCTTATTTTTAAGAGTAAAATACTCATTCCATTGGCAAACTATCTCATTTACCTGCTCAAATTTAGGGTAAATACTTGATTTAAGACATTTTCTGCTTATTTCTAGATCATTTTTCCAGTTTGTGCTTCAAACTGAAGACAGACGTTGGATAAAAGCAACAATGGATTTTATTTTTCAACAGTTTCCTTCACGTCCCTGAAAGCTCTTCCATCTTTTCCTCCTCCAGGTACCACGGGGCTCAGAGGTTCGCTCTAAGCAGGCAAACTTCTCCTTCCACACAGAGATCCAGGAGAGCCTCCCTGAAGGCAACGAGCACCTCCTCCGCTGGGCTAGGAGGAAATACGGGGCCGTCACCTCTTTCACCGAACTCAGGATCACACAAGACATCCACATCAAAGTTGGAGAAGGTGAGGTCTCCAAACACAGCTCGGTCATGTTGCTTTTTAGTTTATTTTTAAGGAGAACCAGTGAAACTTAACGTTTTATTTACAAAAGCTTTTTTTAGTTGTAGCCAAGAGGTTTACTTTCACTGCTTTGCAGAGCAGAACCCCCCACCCCCTGAAAAGAAAATCCAGCTCTTCACACTGTTTTATGGCCTGTTTGTGGTTTTTCTTAGTTTGGCCTATTTAAGGATCATTATACTCCCGAGGGACGGGGGGTTACTTTTGGCCAAACTACATTAAAGAGAACAATAACCATTATTTAACTGGTTTTAATGTTTCTGAAGGCATTCCAGTGGATACATTTAGCAGCTATGGAGTGACGACCGGTTCTACCAAAACCAAATGTTTAGAATTATGACAAATTCCGTAAAAATTCAAGAAATATCCACTGGATCCGCAGTGAGTTTGAGTCTTATATGCGGATCCAGACATTTGAATTGGAGAAAGCTTCCTGGAGAGGTGGAGAAACGTCTTCAAATCTTGAAAACCAAGTCCAGTGGATATTTTGAATTTTTACGAATGACTATGACCTGGATGACTGAGAACCTTCATCAGCAATTATGACAAATATTTAGGATAATAGTTTTTTACACCCACATTGACCAGATTGCATCTGTTCCAGAGAAAAGCCTGTCCTCAAACATTAAGAGAATGAAACGCAATTAAAAGAGAAAGCAATTCTAGAAGCAAATAGAATCTATAAAAAAACAATAAATAAAAAAAAAAAGAGAAAGAAAATAATTAGAAAAAAAATCTGAGGAAACAGCAAATTTTTTGGAAGTTTTTCAGTTTCATTAATTGATTTTTATTTTGTTTGTCTACAAAACATGTTTTGTTTTTTTTCGCTTGCAACAATAATGGAACAAAATTCACTCCATACATATTAATGCTCCATGCCGGCTGCTCCTATAAACAAATATAGCTTGAAAGGGTCAGATCTGCTCGGGGCCCCACCCCTTCTTATGACCTCAGTGTATGGCATCTCCACTCGAACAAACTGTATTGCACCCGTTTCTTAAGGATTTAATCTAATCCTATATTTGCTATTATTTCACATTTTATTGGCGATCTAAAGTAGCCGACAGTAAAAAACAAGCTGAGCTCTGCCAGGGCGGGCTTTATACGATGATGGACAGATGATCAACAGTAACGTAGTCAACCATGTGACCAAAGCGCGCTTGGGTGACAACAACAATGGTGCTATTAGGTCTGTTCTAGAAGATATCGACAGTAAATTAATTTTAAAAGAGGAACAGAGAAACGAGATCAAGGCTCATCTTCTTATTCTAGGCGTGAAACTGCACGCTTTGATTTTTGTGGACAACAACTATGCCTCGCAACATACGTCATACGCACTCCGTTGCTCTTATTGGTTGTAGGTCTATCCAATTGAGTGCAGAGGCATTTTTCCCTGGTTCGCTTCGGAAACACGCCCCCATAATCACAGCTCTATGGAGCAGAATCAGAACTCATATTCTGACTAGAATTGAGTAGGACTTCACGCTCAGGCTAGACTTTCTGTGCTCTAATGTCTAAAATTTGATGCAGAATATTTTGATTGGACAAACCATCCAGCTGTAGTCTGGCTTTACTGCAGATGGAACTGTACGTGACAGAGGTAGTGCTCTATGTGCAGAAATTCAGGGCAGATGTGTGACATTTTGATCTAAATAATGAAACATTTCTCCTTAAGAAATGTTGCTGGTGTAGTTTTCTTTGTTTAGGGAGTGTTTACTTTTTAAAAGAAGGACCTCAAATGTCTAAATGTTTCTGTAAAGACGGAGGAAAGAATGGAAGATCTGCAGCTAATGAACTCATCAACTCGCACACAGAAAATCCTGTATTCCCTGAAAGTCTTTGCACGCGAATGAAGCAAAGCCTGTGTCTGCTGCTGATTAGTGCGTCCTCTCTCCTCGTGAGGCTGCGGTGAACAGAGTGGTCGCTCAACCTTCAAGCGCTCCTCTTGTATCCTTAGAGGCTGTGGTCTGGCAAAGCCCCAAACTGACATGATGTTTACTCCACATAGACGGCTGTAAATTTCCACTCCTTCACCTCTTCTGTGGTGTTTTTATGAAGATGGACAGATTCGTTGGTTTACTCTTCAAAAAGTGGGTCTTTTACTGTGAAAAAAAACTGTTTTTTTAGATCATGTGTTCAGGTTTGTTGTGGTATCGCTATTTATTCCATTTTTACTCAGATTTGTTCCCAATCTGTACTGAATCTCAGTAAACTGCGTGCGTTTCAAAAGAATCGCAGCTGATTTTTATTTTTCCTGCTAATTTTTCCAATACCTTCATTCGAAAAGTAAATCTTGAAATAAGTAAAATGTCTTAAATTAAGTGTATTTATTAGGGATGAACGATATTGATTTTGGCCGATATCCGATATGCCGATATTTTTTAAAACTCATGTAGCCGAGTATAACCCATATCGATACTGATGTTAAAGCTGGACAAAAATAAGTAGTCATTGACAATAGCAATTGTGTACTAGGAAGAGGATTTAGGGCCACTGGAAAAAAAAAAAAATTAACTGATTTTTAGAATATTATTTCAGTTTAATATGGGAAAAAGTCAGAATTCTGAGATAAAGTCAGAATTTGACTTTAATCTCAGAATTCTTGACTTTTTTCTCTCAGAATTCTGACTTCTTTCTCAGAATTCTGACAAAAAAAAGTCAGAATTCTAAAAAAGTCAGAGATTTCTGAGATTAAAGTCAGAATTTGACTTTTTTTCCCATATTAAACTGAAATAAAAGTTAAAAAATCAGTTTACTTTTTTTTTTCCAGTGGCCCTAATCCTCTTCCATTGTTTTGTTATCCCATTTCTGACACTTTGAAAAATAATATACTCAAATATATTTTCATATGCTGATATCAAATAGATTTTTAAAAACAAATTATCGCATCTATTTTACTTTCAAAAATCTCGTGAAATTTCATCGATTTCTGTTACAAACTCTCGTGATATTTTGCAAATTCTTGTGAATTTTGTTAGTAAAATAGATCGACGTCCCATCAATCCTATCAACATATAAAAATATGGCAGAATTTAGTGAATTTTAGAGGGGGATTTCGAGTAGCATAACGATCATGACATATAGCAATATTTCATTAGTAAAAGAGATTGATATGGTGTTTTTAAATGGCAATATATCAGCATATGAGAAGATATTGGGATATTTTAATGGATCAATATTTTTTTTCTCGTCTTTAGAAGTTTTTAAGTCTGTAAAAAAGAAGTTTTTGAGGAAGAAGAGAAAGTAGTATTTATTTATTTATTTTTTAGACTTTTAGAGACTCAGAAGCTGATCCAAATATCGGGTTAAATATCGGTGCAGGGGTGGCCGATGTCCTGATATTCAGCTTTTAAGGCCCGATGCCGATAGGGGGCCGATTATAGCCGTGCATCCCTAGTATTTATCCTTAATTTGAGTTGGTAAATGAGATAGTTTGCCAATGGAGTGGAGTATCATTACTCTTAAAATAAGATAATTAAATAGAAATATGCACTTGGAGTAAGAGAATGCAATTATGTTTTTCTTATTTTTAAGTGTAGAATTGTCTTATTTCATTGGCAAAATGTATCTTTTATCTCTCGTCCAAGAACAAATGCACTTATTTTGAGAAAAAAATCACTTATCCTGATTTAGATTGTGTTTAAAGAAAATCCCTCCAGGTAGCAAAAACTATTTCTCTCATTTCGGATCCATCATTATCCGGAAACCTGCAAGATTAGCCCAACGTTTCCTGTCCTCATGAACTCACATGGGCGTCTATGAGGAGTCCCAGGATTCAAGGGGTTGCGTCCTGTCTGGACTCGACAACAGCAAAGAGGTCCACATCATCGAGCTGGAAGCCCCGAACTCCAACAGGTGAGAAACCAAAGCCTTCAAAGCCCACAGAACATGCCGTCACTGTTTATATTTGAGGGACAGGATGCGCTCATGTTTTCTCTGGAGAGTTTATTTTGGACGTGAGCGAACATGAAGGCAGAGAGGGGGCTTAGCTGTTCACACAGCGGGGGTTCCTTAGAGAAACAGACTCTGAAAGAATCTGTATCTCGCTGTGGTTCTATCTCCTCCCTCTGATTTTGTTTAGTTTTGTTCTGGGAGGACATCCAGCTTTTTAATGAGTTGGCCAGACAGACAGCAAACGCAGGATAACTCTGTTGTTGTTTTCTGCAGCGGTTTCCAGGTGGATGTCGCTGTGGATCTGAGGCCGCTAAAGGAGGACAGCCAGTTGTTTCGAGACGTCACCTTGGTTCTCAAATGCCTAAAGTCCGTCCAGTGGGTCGTCAAAACGCACAATGTGAACGGGCCTCTGCATGTTGTGGTAAGAAGAGACGTTCCTCCGCATCACTTCAGATTCTGGCCCCTTCAGGCACTTTAAATTTAGCCTTGTAGAAACCAAAGGCTTGTATTTTATTTAGCTTTTGCATGCAGACCAACTAGAGGTTTAACTGTACATTGTAGGTAAAAGGACAGTTTTTAAAGCACTCTGATTTTATACTGTACTGTAGAAAATAAAATCAAGGTCAATTTTCTGCAAATACATTTGTTTACACTGCAAAAAATCTAAATCTAGATAAGTCATTTTTTTTCTTAAGATAAGTGCATTTGTTCTTGAATTGAGGAGGTAAAAAATACATTTTGCCAACGGAACAAGGGAATTTACACTTAAAATAAGAAAACACTTGCATTGTCATTTCAGAATGCATATTATCTAATTATCTTATTTTAAGAGTAAAAATACTCATTCCATTGGCAAACTATCTCAAATTTACCTACACTCAAATGTCAGAGTAGACATGTACTTAATTTAAGAAAATTTGACTTTATTTCACAGATCGTTTGTTGCATTGTAACTTGATTTGAGGAGATAAATAAAACATTTTCCAAAGTAATAAGACAATTTATGTGGAAAACAAGGAAAATGTTTTCATTATCTTATTTAAATGCATAATATATAATTATCTTATAAAGGGTAAAAGACACGTTTTCCATATATTTTCCGGTATTTTCCATAATTGGATTGAAATAGATGGAAAAATGCAAAAAAATACATATCCCAGTCTGAAAATGATATGAACTGAAGTGAACAGCATCTTCCGGCATAAACTGGAGGCTTTTTACTTTTAGAGGATAATACATCTCATTGTTTTATCACTTGTAAACATAAATTGCTAATTAAATGTGACCTCTCGCACGCTCATTAAAGGGGCTGATTATCCTCCTGCAAAGCAGTGTGTCGCCAGTGAGCTTTAGTCGCGGAATATTTTTGATTTATGCCCAGTATTGAGCGTGGTCTGCGTTGCCCTTCCGCGCCCACAGCGCCAGAGGGCCAATCCCGGGAACTTAGCTGGCGGATTACAGATAATCTGACCCAAGGCGGTGAGGAAGTGGAGGCAAGTTAGTGCGACAATACCGGGAGGGACATGAGGGCGAAAAAGAGCGGGATCCAGGTGGAAAAGGATCCCAGCATTCCCGCACACCTCACTCTTCTTGCTCGTAGGTCCATCTTCTCGAATTCGTTTTCCGCGATGGCGGTCATACGAACAAAACAAGCGGTGGGAACCAAACAGGAAATAAGCATGGGTAGAGAGATTTAGATCACGACCCACTGCGACCCTAGGGTTGTCGGATACTAAAGCTTTTTCAGCTTCGATACCGCGATACTAAGGAAAATATTGCGATACTTCGATACCATTTTCGATACCACAAGGACAAAAACAAAGACTCCAAAATTCTACAGAAAGATTTTCATTAATAAATAAAATACAATAAATAAATACAATAAAAGGGTTTTATGCTTTTTATTGCACAATATTAAGCAAGCTTGATTAAAATCACTTATAAAATTAAAATTAAGTAGTTCCTTCCTTGGCTATGCTTTGCACACATAGCAATGACACTAGCCAAAACAGTTAAAAAACAAAAATAATTCTCAGCAGCTGCACATGTTACACAAACCAAGCAGTCTGAAACTGAAAAATGCACAAAATTATTCAAATCACACAGTGTTCAGAAAGTGCATTTTCCTCTATTCTACACTTTAGGTGAATGACTGCTGGTGTCGAGTATTGTATCCGGATACAACGTTTCAGTATCGATACTTTTTTGAGTATCCCCTTTAGGGAGGGAAGTTTTAGAAGAAGATGGGTAAGAGAATATGCTGAGAAAAATATACCTCCACTATTATATTAACTAATTATCTTATTTTGAGAGGCAAACTCATTCTTTTGGCAGATCATCTTATTTATTTGCTCAAATTAAGGACAAACACGCTTATTTAGGTCTTTTTAGCAGCATAGGACAGTTTGGACCCAGATTAGTAGTTTGGACCTGGTACTGCACTGCAAAAACAATCTCAAAATGAGCAAAAATATCTTAAATTAAATGTATTTACCCTTAATTTGAGCTGGTAAATAAGATGATTTGCCAATGGAATTAGTGTTTTTACTCTTAAAATAAGGTATATAGCTATTATGCACTTGAAATAAGACAATGCAATTGTTTTTTTTCTTGTTTAAAGTGTAAATTGTCTTGTTCCATTGGCAAAGTGTCTCACTTCAATCCTTAATTCAAGAAAATGGACTTATTTTAAGAAAAAAAATACTCTGGATTTTATTTTTTTGCAGTGTGCAGTCTTCTTTGTGCTCTAACCACCAGCCCTCCGCTCTCCATATAATGAAACAGCTTTAGATTTAAAATAAAGCTTAAAACATAATCGACATGTAAACCTGAAAACTAATAAAAAGGGAATGGATTGGAAATGTCTGCATCTTAGACCCTGATCCATGCTGCTGGGTTTTTCCCTGTTTCATTGCAGGAGTTATTTCAGGTTATCAATATGATTTTGAAAAAGTAAGATATTTGTGTTCAAATGCAGTCAATAAATGTTGGGCAAAATGTTCTTCAAGGTTTCAGGTAAAAATAGCCAGACTGAACAGGAAAGGAAAGAGAAAACTACTTGACATTGTAACGATATTGTGATTCGCTGCTTCTAGAAACGCTCTCCTTCACTGCAAAAACGATCTAGAATTAAGCAAAATAATTCTTAAATTGAGTATACTTGTCCTTAATTTGAGTCGATAAAGAAGATGATTTGCCAATGGAATTAGTATTATTATTCCTAAAAGAAGATAATTAGATAATATGCACTTGAAATGAGACAAAGCATTTTTTTTTCTTATTTTAAATGTAAATTGTCTTGTTCCATTGGCAAAGTGTCTTAATTACCTCCTCAATTCAAGAAAAAATGCACTTAATTTAAGCAAAAACTACTCATTTAGATTTCCATTTTTTGCAGTGTTCCAACAGTTATTCACTGCGTGATTCAAAGAAACTATGAAGAAATGTAAAAAAAAAAGAAGCTTTTTAATACATTTTGCAAACTCCAGCAGAAGGAAAGTTTATTTTCTGTCAAACACAATTATTGCCTGTTTGTTTTTAGGTATTTGTTTATGTGGCTAAACTGTCAGCGGTAACGAGAAGAAGTTTGGTTGTGAATCACGATGTTGTGCAGCTTGAAGATGTCCAGCCACCATGTTTGTTCTGAGGTTGGACTTTTTCACCTCTCTGTAGTAAAAAAGACTAAAACAAAGAGAGCTTCATCAATATTCTATATTTCAAAATGCTTCGACTCTGGGCTGTTTTCCTCCAGTTTTAATTTCACCTGAAACATTTCGGTCCAACGTTTCCTTTATGCTAGCGCTGCTGCAGAAATGACGCCGTGCTATCGGCTGGCGATGTGCGTTAGTCCAGCTGTTTGATGGCTTCTGTAGATCAAATCAGTCCGGCTGTCAGAGTTTAAATCAGACTCTCAGAGTTTTGTTAAAGTGAATAATTGTGTTGGTGTTAAAATCACCGTAGCAACAGATGGTTGCCAGCAAAGGTGAAATGGAGCAACAGCAGCAGCTGTTTATTCCTGGATTTTAGCGCCCAGAAGAATCAACATAACCAACCATTAGCTGATGATTAATAATTCATTAAATGTTTTAATTTATTTTCACTTTAACAAGCTAGACCTTTAAACTAACCTGTGTGGGTTTATGGGAGACGTGTTGTAAACAGAGTTATTAATAGGCGCTGGTTGGTCACCAGTTATGGAGGTAATATTTAAAAGTTTAAGCTCTCAGTACTGCTATGATTTGTTTATCAGCCATTTAAAGCCTTAGATATGAATTGCCAAATAAATAGAGTAAATTTTAATTTTGTTTTCATTGCAGCAAAATTTTTTTGTTTTAAAAGGACATAAATCCAGAAATTAAACTTTGAAAAACTTTGTAATCAATTTCCAGTCAACTTTGCTGTTTTATAAGATTTCATTTTTATTTTTATACACTGCAAAAACCATCTAAATATGAGAAAAAAATGCCTTAAATTAAGTGTATTTACCATTAATTTGAGTAAGTAAATGGGATAATTTGCCAAATCGGAATGAGTATTTTTAGTCTAAAAAATAAGATCATTAGATAATATGCACATGAAATAAGACAATGCAATTTGTGTTTTTTTATTCTAAGAGTAAATTGTCTTGTTCCATTGGCAAAGTGTCTCAATCACCTCCTTAATTCAAGAAAAAAATTACTTATTGCAAGAAAAAATGACTTATGTAGATTTTAATTTTTTGCAGTATATTTTTAATTTCTGTTTTTCATATTGAGTTTTATGAATTTTATTCCTTTATTGATCACTAATGCCTTCATTTCAGGGGGCTGGAAGTGAAGAAAATATAAAACACAATTTGATAAGAATCTAGTTAAGAAACTCCATGTGAAAAATCAGGGGAAAAATGTAAAATATCAAATCAGCGGAAAAAAAAGAAAAACTAAGGTTTGAAAAAAAAAAGAATGAAAAAAAATAAATATTTTTTTTAAAGAAATTTGGTTTGGAACATTTCTGGAATTCCTTATTCTTACATTTCGATTTCTAAAAGATTTCTTCCAACAATAATAAAGTAAAAATTCTCTCCAAAAAAATGCAGTTTTTGGTTGGAAAAAAAAATGCAATTTTACTTTTTTTTTTTTACTCATTTTGATCAAAAAGAGAAATTAAATATGTTAAATATGTTAAGTTAATTCTTTTAAGGTAATATTTTTCATCATGGATTATTGAGCAATATTGTGTAGAATAAGGAAAACAGCTTATATGAGACTGGAAACGTACAATATCATGGCGTGCATAATCCTAATCTGTCATGGTTGGTTTAGAAATCAAACCCACATGCAGAACACCACTTGAAGACTGATAAAAAGTTCAACCGAGTTTATTAAAGGTTTGCACAGAGATAACATGAACTGGATTCAGGAAACTGGTCCGGGAGGGATTCTCAGGCGTCTGCAGTTTGATTAGCCAGGTTAACAGATTAGTTGTTGAGTTTTCAGATGTTTCTCAAAATACCTTGAAGAGGTCCAGGCTTTCTTTTCTGAGAGAGGGAACCGGTTGGGTCCAGACTGTTGGTTCAGCAGAGTGCTCAGCAGCAGCAGCGTCTAGCTTCTGACTTTCTAGTGACAGACCTTGGTTTGGTGATTAGCTCTTTCCTTAAGAGCAGCAGGTGGATTCCAGAGTGAGATCTTCAGGTTTGGCTCTCTAGGGCAGGCAGGCAGGTTACAGGTTAAGCTCATCCAGAGCGTCAGGCGAGAGACGGGTTTCCTATGGCGAGAAGACAGAGGCAGGTTAGAATTGGGTTTCTCTTAGAGACAAAGATTCTAGTAGTTCAGAGGCTCAGGTTTAGCTAACCAAACTTGGTCAACACTGCGGCGTTGAAGGAAGGTCTGGCTGCTGATTATATAGGCAGGTCTCCTGATGGGCTGATGAGACGTCAGCTGTGCTGGAGGGCTCCAGCCCAGGAGATCGACACCGCACTCTGCTGGAGAAGGTGGAGAATCTCCAGATCCCAACATAATCTTGGTTCGAGCTTTTGAACATCGTCAGGTTGTGCAGCCATCTAGTAGTCGTGCTTCTGATGTCGCCTTCGTTTGGGCGCAGCAGTTCATGGAAAAGGAGCGATGGGTCTCTGATGGAAAAGGAGCGACGGGTCTCTGACAGCGTTTGGAGGCTTGTTCCTGCAGAGGCCCTCACAGCTGTCACACTGCAGCTGGACGACCACGCAGAAATGCAGCGTGTAAACACACTCCCTGCTATCCACAGCTGTTATCTAATTACATCCTTAGTGAAATACTGGTACCACACACTGTAAAAATTAAAATCTAAAAAAGTAATTTTATCTTGAAATAAGTGCATTCTTTTTCTTAAATTGAGGAGGTAAGACAATTTACATTATCTAAATATCTTATTTTTAGAGTAAAAAAATCTCTTTTAATTGGCAAATCATCTGATTTACCTGCTCAAATTTGGGGGCAATACACTTAATTGAAGACATTTTTTTCCGATTTCTAGATGGAGTGCAGTAGTGTTTGTGTCTGTGCATGTGCAAGATTCAAACTGATATTTTTCTATCAGCTTGGAGCATTTTTAAGGTTTTGAAATAGATGATTCTTCCCATGAGGTCAAATGACTGCAGAGCTGATAAAGCCGATATAATCTCAGTAAGATCACTCAGGCTAAACAAAAGTTAGATTCCTAATCCTAACACCAAGCTGCTGACACTTTCTCTTGACAGTAAAGGGACCACAGGATTGTGTGAGCTTGTTTTTGGGATGTTCAGCTAAGCAAAACTAATAAACTGCAACGTGCCACATTTTCCCTGGTGTTGCTCAAGAGTTTCTAATCTGTGGGAAACGACTGTAAAAAAAAAAAAGAAATCCTTACATGGTGGGAGAAGCATGGGCAGGACCCAAATTTTTTAAGAGCAAACTTGCATGGTCAGGCCGTCACACGCCCATTACCTCACCGTGATTCACATTCGCCACAGAATCAGTGCAGGACCGTACTTGACGAACATCCGTGATGATGAGTCCTCTTTTTATGGTCTTTTGGCTTTTCTTGTTTTTTTTTTCTTAAACCAAAAGCATTTAATGAAATTTCTTTTCAACAGGCCTCTAATGCTGTGAGTGTTGGCTCACAGACGATAAGGATAAAACCCAAAGTCTCGCTACCATCAGGACCCCAGGCCTTGATTCAGTGGGCGGAGGATAATGGCTACGGTCCGGTCACATCCTACACCAGCACCCCCTTGGCAAGCCGCTTCAACATTCGTCTGCGAGAGCAAGGTAACCTGAAGCTTGCAGGTATCACAGCGATACCCCGGGGTCAAAGTTCGACCTTAATGAAACGGCTTGTGTCTTCCAGATGTGGCGTATTCTCCACACAAAGAATTGCCGCCTGAGATGTCCTTTCAGCGTCGTCACATTCCTGTGATAGAAAACAAATCGGCGCCGCCACGCTCCAGCCCGCCGTTTCCATTTCCTGGTCCCTGGTCTGGAGTTGAAGATGACTTGCATGAGTCCGGGCCGGTGAAAGGCCCCTTGGACGACGCTCTCACTGTGCAGTGCGAAGAGAAGAGGATGGTCGTCAGCATTGAGAGAAAGATCCTAGAGGTGATTTTAAAGACCTCTGCTACTTAAAAACTAATTATTTAAAGGAATAGTACACCCAAAACATGAGATTAGCCTTCATTTTCTACTCACCCCCATGCTGAACAACACTCTGGAGTACTTTTTGATATCTCAAATGCATCTATGGAGATCTGGGAAGCTTCTTTGCTGTCTGCTGACATTCAAATAATGGAGGTCTATGGCCCGAGGCAGAAAGGTCCATAAAAGTCCACAAAAAGCGATGTCAATATTCCTCCGCTACTGCTGCAACAGTCCAATGTATTCCAAGAGTGTCCTGAGTGGGTAAAACGTCCAGGAATTTTCGAAACAAAGTCATTTAGAATGTTTTTAGAGCATAACCAGTAGTGGTAGTATAGGATTTCCTAAGCGGCGTTCGAGAGTCTACGGAAGCCGCAGCAGACCAAACCAGATGAAAGTCGCATTCAGCTGCGGCAAAGAACTCATGCTCTTCCTCAACACTGAAGTCCTCAGACATTTTTCTTTTCGTTGTTTCTTTCTTTGCACAGGTAAACAGCACATTTTTTCTTCTTCGCAGCTTGCATTACTAGGCAGAATACGGCTGATGAATTCGCCGCGCTTTCATCTGGTTTTGGTAGTCATGTCTGCGGTTTCCGTAGCGTCGTGAAGTGAGCGGCGCTTTTAGGGAAATCTATACACTACTGTTTATGCTCTAAAACATTTCTAAATGACTTTCGTTCGAAAGTAGAAAATTCTGGGCCTTCTACCCTCAAGGACACTGAAATACATTGGGCGAGCCAGTATGGAAGGAATATTGACACTGCGTTTTTGTGAATGGACCTTTCTCGAGCCATAAACCTCCATTATTTGAATGTCAGCAGACAGCAGAAACCTCCCAGATCTCCAGATGCATTTGGGAAAATATCAAAAAAGTACTCCAGAGTGTTGTTCAGCATGGGGTGATGAAAATGAAACTGGCTCATAACTTTGGGGGTGCTATTCCTTTTAATCTTTATGTATGAGTTCCGAAACAATGGCGGCAAGATGAAGTTTATGATTTTTAGCTAATTTCTTTATGAATCAGGGATATTTACAGGCTGGGATTGACTTCGCTGATGTCCTATAAAATGCAGCACAGAGGAGAAAATGCCAGTTGATTATGATGTGAAGTCATCAGAAACTTCAAAATGCCCTTCGTCCCTTTAACCAACACCTCTTCTTGTTGTGATATTTTTTTTTTCTTGAAAGTATCTCCATGTCTTCTTCCTAATTGTTCATTTAACCCTTTAAAGCCCGATCCAAGAATAAAACAAAACAGAAAATTACTTTTTTTTGGTTTGCAGGCAGCACCCTGTTAACAAAACTGTAAAAGAAAAAAGCAGAAATACATTTTTGATATTAATAACATTTATTACTAGGGATGCATGATATTGTGGATTTTTGGCCGATATCCGATATGCCGATATTTTAAAACTCATGTAGCCCGATAACCCGATATCGATACGATGTTAAAGCTGGACAAAAATAAGTAGTCATTGAAAATAGCAGTTTTGTTATCCATTTCTGACACTTTGAAAAATAATAAACTCAAATATATTTTCATATGCTGATATCAAATTGATTTTTAAAAGCGGCGGTATCGATCTATTTTACTTTCAAAATCTGCGTGAAATTTCATGCGTTCTGTTACAAACTCTCGTGATATTTTGCAAATTCTTGGCAGAGATTTTGTAGGTAAAATAGATAGATAATGCGTCAATATATCAACATATAAAAAATATGGCAACATTTGGTGAATTTTGATATGTTGATTTTCGTAGCATATTGATGACATATAGCAATATTTCATTAGTAAAAAGAGAGATTGATATGGTGTTTTTAAATGGCAATATATCAGCATATATAGAGATATTGGGGATATTTTAATGTATCAATATTTTTCCCTCGTCTTAAAAAGTTTTTAAGTCTGTAAAAAATAAGTTTTTGAAGAAGAAGAAGAAGTAGTATTTTTATTTTTAATTTTTTTTTAGACTTTAGAAACTCAGAAGCTGATCAAATATGGGGTTAAATATCGAGTGGGGTGGCCGCATGTCCGATATTCAGTTTTAAGGCGATACAGGCAGGGGCCGATTATATCAAGCCGATCTCTATTTATTACTATGCGATAAATCAAGATTATTTTTTGTGCAGTCTTCTACTGGCTGTTATCAGGTATATCTGATTGTGTACAATAGGATTTAGAGCAAAGTTTTTACCATTAAATTATGCAAAAGGTGTCAGACAGAAACTGTATGTATCAAATATGATACATTTGGCATTATAGGGTTAAATTTGCTATGAACTCCTGTGTGATCTCGAGGTTTTTTGTCATGATTAACTAAAGATGAGACCCAAATGCAGAGAAACCATTACAGAGAGACCAGGGGAAAAGGTTAAACAGGTTTTATTGAAGAGATAATGCAAAGAGCAGTGTTGATCCGAACTCTGCTCAGCCGGAACTGGAAGGTGAGGGGAAGACACAGCGATTAGTTCAGGCTCAGTGGGAAATTTCATTCGTGGATTTGGAGAAGAGGATCTGGTTGTTGACTCACGTTTCCAGAGAAGTTGTAGAATCTTTTGACTCCAATCTGTGTGCTGTATTCCAGTGTTAGTCTGATTCGGTGGAGGGCGGAACAGGGGTTTACCCAGACCACGAATCGGTTGAAGGTGACGGAGAAAAAATATCTTTTTATCTAAATTCACTTCATTGTTTTCTCCAGTTTTCATTTACAAAATATTTTTCTCTACTTTATTAAACCTCTTGGACACTAGGCCTGTTTTCGAGAAATATGCTTGAAAATAACATGCCCAAAATGAATTGAATATATCTCAAGAACTACAGAGTTTATTTTAATTGTTTTGGTATCAAAATAAAGGCAAGACCCCAGAGAATATGTTACAGGTCTAAAAAC
This sequence comes from Cyprinodon brontotheroides, assembly GCA_018398635.1. Lineage (NCBI taxonomy): Eukaryota > Metazoa > Chordata > Actinopteri > Cyprinodontiformes > Cyprinodontidae > Cyprinodon > Cyprinodon brontotheroides. The sequence goes on along the minus strand of JAGKQL010000017.1, from coordinate 3,180,279 downwards.
CAACTTGGGGCGAGTGCTGAGGACCCAAATTTGGGTCCTCATGTTATGAAAAGGTTAAGAAAAACATTTTCAACAATAATGGAAGACGATTCACTCAATAATAATTCACCTGATAACTTTAAACCATGTTTAAAAGATAAAAGCACTTCTTCTTTTTTCCATTCTGAAGGTCCAGAGAAGAACCTCCAGAAGAATCATTTTAAAATATAAACCATTTTGCAAATATCTTAACAAAAATCTTTGTAACATGAGCTGACAAACTTGAAAAAAAACAAAAAGGTGCCAGAAATAGCTTTAGTGTCAGACACCCATGAGAGAATAAAGTCCAAACTAATTAGGAACCTTAATGAATGTTTTCTCCACAGTAATTACTGACAAAGCGCCGATGAGAATCCATGTTTCCAAAAAGGGCGACACTGAAACAGCGAGTGACGATCATTAAAATCATCAAATCTGCTTTTTTTAAGCCTCCAATCATCAACAGTGAGAGAGTTTAGGCCATACAGACCTTTCCGTATTAAAGTGCGGCGAAGCGAACCGTTTTCACATGGCTTATGCTGAGGCAGGCAAACATTTGGCATTGAAACATCACCCAGTCAGTCAGTCCACATCACAGAATGGAAACTGGCATGCTCTGTAATTAATAGCTCCTGCCAGACCACCTTGTGGGATTTGTTTATTCCTGAGAACTCCATTACGCACGACCGCTTTAGCTTTTATTATGTAGCTTTTTACTTTTACAATTCTCTAAACAAAAATGACTCCATGAAAGAATTCCTTGCTTGATTTTTTTATCCACCATTTTTTTGTGTGTTTTCATGTTTTCCCAGGAGAACGGATTTTTTAACGCCACCCTCACGCTGAATGACCCTGCATGCGGAGCTAAAGTCAACGCAACCCACTACACACTGGAAACATCTCTGGATGGATGTGGAACAATTGAGTTTCCATTATGGCAAAATAAGCTTTTTATTAATCATGTGAGTATATGTCATTTAATCTAATCGATTATAAGTATTTTCTCTCATTTCTGGTTAAAAATTTGAAAAAAGTTTTACAATATAAATACATATTTTGTAAATAAGGTTATAATATTACGGTAAAGTAACAATTTTATGGGACAAAAAAAAGTTGCTTTAAAAAGACAAAAGCTTCATTATTTATCATCCAAGCTCATCCAAACTTCAGCCGCAGTAACTCAGGGAAGATTCCTCTTTCATTTAAGAGTTTACATTTAAGGTAAATATTAGAGGTGTAAAATCACATCCATCATGGCGATTCGATTCAGTGCTTGATTTCCTGACCCAACAATTCGATTATTTGCGGATTCGTGCAATAACCTGTACCACGCTACCTCGGGAGGCCGTGGTATCCCTTTAAAGCTTTGTGCGTATTTATATTTTCTTTTAGAATTTGCACTAATTGCTTGTACTGTTTTTTTCTTTTTTTGAGAAATTTCGTTGCACCCCTGTGCAATGACTCAAATAAAAAATTCGGATTCGATTGATTTTCGATACTCAAGAATACACCGCGATTCGATTCGATTCACCAGGTTCATTATTATTTTTTTTTTTTACACCTTACAGGCTAAACAAAGTTTCAAGTTTGAAAATAAATCAATGAAAGCTGTAAATATCAGTTATGCTTTTTTAGAAACAACAACAAATAACAGATGTAGAAAAGTTGCATCAGAAAATACTGCAAAATACTGCAGAAAATCAGTGCAATGAGTGCAATGAAATACCTCAGCTCCGGACCCAGGCGTCCCCCTCCACAGGCGCTCAGCTGCTCCTCTCCCCAAATTGTAGCTGACCACTTGAACCTGGCGCCCATGAACAGGAGGCGACTTGTTTTGTTTTTGTGACCGAAATTGCGGAAAAGCAACAAGTTCGTGTTTGACCAGCTAGAAGGGCGAGGTGCGCAGAAACGCTGGGACCCTTTTCCCACCTGGATCTCCGCTCTTTTTGGCCCTCGCATGTCCCTCAATGTCGTCGGGGACTAAACTCTGCCCCCCACTTCCTGCTTGCGCCTGTTGCCATTATCTGAAACCCACGAAAAGCGTGTAGCTGAACCAGCAGCTTCAATATTGAGCATAATTTAAAAATGTCTGCGTCAAGCTCACTGCAACACACTGCTGTAAGAGTATAACAGGAAGCAAGGTAGGAGGGGCACAATAGGTTTTAAGCGCCACCGCGCAGCATGAGAGAATTACGCCCAGGAGAAAAATGGATAAAAATAGACACGGATGAAAAAAAAACATGAATGGATTCTCTTGCGGCGTTCTCTTGTGCGATGCATAGGATGATGAAGCTGTTCAGATGCGATACATCATGACATCAAAGCGATTATTATTTACACCTCTAGTATATATTCACATTACCAGAAAGACCAGAATCTGCAGGATGCTGTGATTCATTGTAAAATCAAGGATGCAACCAGATTAAACTACTTTTTATCATATTCAGGGTAAATATATTTAGAAAGCTGGCCTAGCAACAATCAGTATCTGTGTTTCCTGGGCGGGGCGCCTGTGGAGCTGGTTGACAGTTGCCTTTTTGTATCTATGCTTCTTTTCTATGTCTGCTTCTGTCTCCTTGAACCCCAGTGGCCCTCAGCAGATGGCGGCTCACACTGAGCCTGGTTCTGCTGGAGGTTTCTTCCTGTTCAAAGGAGTTTTTCCTCTCCCACTGTAAGCCACAAGCATGCTTAGTGTGTGGGATTGCTGAAGAGTCAATGAGTCGATGCAATTAGCTGCTTTTCCTTCAGCAAACAGCAAAGGACAACAAATCAAAAAATAGGGGTTAACTTCAATAAAACAAACAGGCATATATATTTGACATGTATAGCAGAGATGCAGAGTTTTGTTAAAGCCGGCCATACATTGCAATGTTTTAAATCAAGCTACAGTATGTTCCCACACCATGTGACCCGACGCTCTGATGTGATCTACCTGCTCACACTGTACGTCTACACTGCAAAAAAAATAGAAATCTAAGTCATTTTTTCTAAGTGCATTTTATCTCCAAATGAGGAGGAAAGTGAGACACTTTGCCAATGGAACAAGACAATTTACATTTAAAATAAGAAAAAACAATTGCATTGTCTTATTTCAAGTTCATATTATCTAATTATCTTATTTTAAGAGTAATGATACTAATTTTATTGGCAAATCATCATATTTACCTACTCAAATTAAGGGTAAATACATTTAATTTAAGAAATTTGTACTTATTTCTAGATCGTTTTTGCAGTGTAAAAACCACACGTCAGACTGAGTGCAGAGATGGCGCTGGTGGGACTTGTCAATCTGGAAGAAGAAGAAGAACTCCCTTGTTTGCACATACATATCGCTCGAGGCTCTGGTAAATCTGCTCGTAGCTCTGCTTCAACAGCAGGGTTTATCCACAAACATCTGATGACGGCTGACCGAATTAAAAACGTTTTATTTTCTCCGGTCCCTACGGTCCTGGTCGGAGGAGGTCGTGAGAGGCGTAAGCGCCCTTCGTTACCCCCTGTGCACCACACAGAAAAAATCCAAATCTAGATAAGTAAATTTTTCTTAAATTAAGTGCATTTGTTCTTGAATTGAGGAGGTAGAGTGAGACACTTTGCAATGGAACAAAACAATTTACATTTAAAATAAGAAAAACAATTGCATTGTCTTATTTCAAGTGAATATTATCTAATTATCTTATTTTAAGAGTAAACATTCTCATTCCATTGGCAGGTGATCTTATTTACCTACTCAAATTAAGGGTAAATACACTTAATTTAAAACGTTTTTTACTTATTTCAAGATCGTTTTTGCAGTGTACACAACATGCGATCAGGCTGAAACTTGGCCTGATTGAAAAAAATTCTCATACGACTGGAGAATTGTCCTGAAAAGGGCAAAAAAAAATCGTACATTGTACGCCCGACTTTAGATTTATTTATTTCTATTTATTCATTAAACAGAATCAAGTAAAAAAATAATCAAAATGAAACAAACTTAAGAATGAAAATATAAAACAAATTATTTTGCCCATGTGACATGCAAATTTTATATTTTCATGTTCAAAAGATAGAAGATACATCTTATAATGTCCTGCCCCTTTCCTCCTTTTCAATTTATCATCAATTAACTGTCAAAACATCAAAAAAACAAAAAAAACACTTGTTTCCATTCCACACACTGGAAAAACAATCTAAAAATAAGTAAAATTTCTTAAATTAAGCGTATTCACCCTTAATTTGAGTAGGTAAATGAGATAGTTTTGCCAATGGAATGAGTAATTTTACCTTGAAATAAGATAATTAGATAATATGCACTTTAAATAAGATAATGGAATTGTGTTTTCTTATTTTAAGTGTAAATTTTCTTGTTCCATTGGCAAAATATGCTCTTTTACCTCCTCAATTCAAGAAATAATGCATTATTTTAATAAAAAATTACTTATCTAGATTTTGATTTTTTTTCCAGTGCATGATGTTTAGGCATGTACAATTATTTTAAATACTATTTATGTCATCAATTACATTATAGACTATTAAACAGTCATCTTATATAGGCGTATTTTGTGAAATGAGCTCGGTTTTAATCAGTTTTTAAATTGGTTTTGCATTTATAATTTTTTTTTTAACTTCGTCATTCTTCAATCCAGCATTCCTCACAGAGCCCTCTGATGACATGGTCAAAAAAATTTTTTAATTGTGGCCACGGTAGTATTTCTGGCGGTAAGCACAAAGTAGTATTTAGTGGCCACGCACATAGAGGTACGGTAACGTCGCTTTAAAATACTAATAATACATTTTGATCATTTATTCCTGGACAACTGGGTAAGCAAATCGGCCTTTGCGCTTCTCTAAAAGGTCTAAGTTGCGGCGCTGATATTAATATTATTAATAAGATTTGCTAAGCTTACCCAGTCCTCCTCCGCCAGTCATTGCGACATTTTTGTTGCTAAGACGCTATTTTAGGTGGAAAAGTACGTAGTGTAAACAACCGCAGCATAGCTAAACGAAGGACTAAAGGCCCGTTTACATAGCAGCCTGTCCAAGATAAGTCATTACAGTTAACATAAGCCTGAAAACAGGGGCGGATTTATTGATATTATTAATAAGTATTTCATGCGCGCGTTAAACTTATTGTGCGTGGCCACGAACTGCATGTGCGTGTGCACGAAATACTACTTCATGTCCACAAATTAAACATTTTTTTTTGACCATGTCATCAGAGGGGGATGTCGTACATTCCAGACATTTACTCCACACACAGATAAACAAAAACTCTTCCTGAAGAAAACTTTGAATCCGTTTGCCTGTATGATTTGGTTAAATTTCCTTGACATGAGGTGGTGTGAATTGGCACTATATAAATTGAATTGAATTGATTTAAATGAAACATCCTGAGAACAGAACATATAAAGAGCCTGACTGGATCCAGAGAGCATGGATTATCCAGTAGTTCCTCTGTGATTAAAACTTTATGAGACCTCACAAAACGTTCATCTGAACTTCTTGTTGAAAGGCTGATCCTTAGTTGCCAAAAAATAAGGCCTCTAATTTCAAATAGCTAAACAGAATGACCGTAGGTTGCTATATAGCTGTTTATAATGTTGAAATCTTGCTTTTTTTACTCCATCTTTTTCTCTATGTTCACACTTGACATTCCTAGTTATCATCATTATAAGGGAATGCATTCATTCAGCACATTTGTTCTAACAAGTCGGGATGAATCACTTCCTCTCAGGCCTTCTCAAACCTTTTGTGAGGAGAACATTCTGGAACAACACTTTCTTCTGTCTGTTGCAGATTGAAAACCTGGGCGTTTGTCCAAGGTCATCTTTTGTGTCAGTGCATGAACGCAGGGGCCATCATGACTTGTGCTCAAAAGACATTTGCTTCTTATTGCCTTGGTCCTCACATATCTCAGATAATCAGTGATAGTAATTATATTTTCTGTTGTGTGTTGACTTAATTTCATGAAGGCTCCATTGCCGGGTCAGCTAACATTTAGCACAGATGTCAGAAGAAGCCTCATTTGTGTCACCATCTCTCTCCTCTCATCATTAAATCACATTCTCTTAAAGCAGCAGGCTCTATCAGTGAACTCTGTCTCTGGGATATTGTGAATATTTTTTTTCCCAAAGGCTGCAGGGTATTCCCACAGTTTAATAACTCGTCGAAGGAGCTCATAGCTTCAAATCCCTGCCAGAATCAGGCAATTTTACACAACGGGGTGTGTCGGATCTGCAAACGTGATCTAGGTTTTCTAACCAACCCTTTTCTCTCTGGACTGCAGGTGGATGTGCAGGCGCAGGGTAATGAAAATCAGACCTCACAACAACAAGAGGGTGTTTCAAGGTCACATATGGAGCAAGATCCGCTGAAAACTGAGGTTAACGTAAGTTTGAAGTGCATTTTTGGGGAAATCTCTTCGCCATTCAGGTCATTTTCATTCGCTAGATGTTTGTAACACTCCATTAAAAATTGTTTCCAAGTTTAAAGACGTTCTCGCTGATCATCCGGGAAGCTTTTTCAATTCAAAATGTCTTAAATAGCGTTGAGTTTGAAGGTCTATACCAGGGGTAACCAATTTAAAATCAGTGGGAACCTTTACTGGTTGATGATTTTCTTTATTCGGACCCCGCTGATTTTTAATTGGTTATCTTTGTATTAGAAGAATAAATCTGGATCTTTTTTTTTCACAGCTTCTGTTTCTTTATATTTGTAAGACCCCCAGTTGTGCTTTTCTTTCTTAACTCTAAACTTTGAATTTCCAACATTTGCTGTATTTACAACCCAGTGTGTGTTTTGGTGTAGCCTCTGCGGAGACCATCCTGATCTCGCGCCCTTTCTTTCAGGGTTTCACTCGCTAATCAGTCACTGGAACTCTCGTTGAAGAAAATTTGGAGCCGTTCACCAAACTAACGCCCAATCGTAGCTTGGCTGTGAGGTTGGTGAGGTGTGACGCTGAACGAGAAGCCGCCGACGTAGTTCAGCCCTAAAGAACATGGCTGACTTCAGCCACGATGAAAACTAAGCGCAGCGTGGCTGCTCGGTTAAAGTTTTTATGCGGAATTACAGAGTGATTTCTTTTTCACTGGAAAGAAGAGCAAAACACTGCTCTGGAGGCTTTTCTCAGAGGAAAGATGTTTTTGCTCTTCTCCCCACTAGATTTCTCGCAAAGAGTTTGATTCTATCAATTGGCCTCCTCGCCGTCATTACGCTCTGTTAGTACGTCACTTATAGCTTCGTTGATCTGATTGGTTTATTTGGCTGCGTCTATCACGCGGGTAATCCAATCAGCTAACCAGTATTTTTAAGCCCCGCTTCCCAAAAATTACTTCAACGGAAGTCAGGTTAGTTGTGGTGTATGAGGCTTCACTAAATTAAGCTTTCATGTAAAACTGAAAAAATGGCACATTCACTTTATTTCAGGTCTAAAGTGTTTTCACCTTTCCAGTTGCAAGAGTCCCACATGTTGGTAGAAGCTAGAGGGAGTTTAACGTGCGCTAGGCACAAAATGTTGCAGAAAGCTGCAATATGCATGCGTAAAGACAGCGTCCAGAAATATAGAGCATTGCATATGTAAAGAGCCAGACAACCAAAGTGCCTTGAGATGACATGTGTTGTGAATTTGGCGCTATATAAATAAACTGAATTGAATTGAATTGAACCTTGATGTTCAAAAGGTCTGAAGCAGCAGCATAACGAGGTTTTCACATCCTCTGCAACTTTTGAGGAAGAACGATCCGCTTAACAGTAGCTGGGATGTTCGAGGTTTGCTGGCTATCCGGCAGAACTTGTTCACTTTAGCAATTTAGTGGTTCTATTTCAACCATAACTATTTTTTTTCTTTCTCCATTCCTACCTCCATAAAGGCCCGTGTTGTTTGGTGCAGGAAGCTTCTGATTGATTGTGTCTGCTGATTTTTCCCACCTGAGCTAAAGATATGTGATTATTCTTGGTGCCCAACCTTTCAGTGTTGATGATAAGTCACATCCTCAGGCTTTATAGACGCGTCTTTGTGTAGCACTCCTTCCATTCTCGGCTGATGGATAGAGAGGATATCTGTGATGTAAAGCTTCGAGCTTTAACCCTGATCTGTCCTCTATTCTCCAACAAACACCTAACGCTACAGAAAATTTAAATATTCTTACTGAAACCAAATTACACACAGATGACCTCCTTTCAGTAATGAGATGAGTCTGGAAGGCTGTCAGTTGCACAACAAATTGGTGAATAGTGAAGCTTCTCTGTTATCATTGGTGAGAATACAATTGATAATTATGAATCCTTTTCATTTCACTTCACACTTATGCGCCTCTTTGTGTTGATCAATTACAATTAGTCCTAATAATATGTGTTGCAGTTTATGAAAGTTAAAGGACATAATGTGGAAGAGTTAAATGGACGTGCGTAGGAATTTAGTTGCGCACCAGTTTTAATCCGGAGTCATAATGGTGGCGTTTATCCTAAGATTTCTGCTGATTGTTATTCTGTGTATTTTGTTCTTTTTTTCCAGTTTAATTGCTCATACGCCCAGAAAAAAACCGAGGTTGTTCCATTTCCACCCAGACCTCCGGTCAGCGAGGTCAATTTTATGATGGAGCTGTCCTTGTCTCCGTCTTTCGACAGTCCTTCCCAGGCCATCTTCCCGGTTAAGAACAATGATCAAGTGTTTGTGCAGGTAATAACACATTTCGTTTCATTTTAAAGACCATGTTGTTGAGTATCTATAGATATTTTGGAGAGATACTTGCTGTGAGCCCTCTCTGTCACACTCTTTGATCTCTTTTGGTTGGATCAACATCTGAGGATGTTTTCTCTGTTTGAGGTCAACTTACTTTAACTCATAGCATTCCTTAGCTCGGCACTGCAGGTTTTGTTATCCCGCCTGTCTGGTTCAATATATTGGATTAGGAACCGTAATTTTGCTCCTTATTTAAAAGATGGCAAAAGCTCATGGACTAAAGGTCCTTTGGAAACGATGATTTATGATGTTGTCAGCAGGAGAGGCTTCACTGACAGCCAGAACAAAGAGTTGTCTGTCTCTGTCTCACGCTGAGGCAAAGTCCTGACTGTACAGACTGAAGCTTCAGTAATCACACAGTGTGTTTAATGTCGCATTTGGCATTAAGAGGAGTACTGAAACTTGTTTTCCCATTTAGAGCACTGGGTATAGTACGGAAGAAGATTAGGGCCACTGAAAAAAAAAAAAAGTTTACTGATTTTTAAATTTTATTTCAGTTTAACATGGGAAAAAAGTCTGAATTCTGACTTTTTTCTCAGAATTCTGACTTTAATCTCAAAATTCTGACTGAGATTAAAATCAGAATTTTGAGATTAAAGTCAGAATTCTGAGATTAAAATCAGAATTCTGAGAAAAAAGTCAAAATTCTGAGATTAAAGTCAGAATTCTGACTTTTTCTCCATGTTAAACTGAAATAAAATGTAAAAATCAGTTATTTTACTTTCAAAATCTCGTGAAATTTCATCGTTCTGTTACAAACTCTTGTGAGATTTTGTTAGTAAAATAGATCGATACCGCTTCAATATATCAACATATAAAAATATAGCAAAATTTGGTGAATTTTCGGGGGATTTCGTAGCATAACGATGACATATAGCAATATTTCATTAGTAAAAGAGATTGATATGGTGTTTTTAAATGGCAATATATCAGCATATGAAGATATTGTGATATTTTAATGTATCAATATTTTTTCCCTCATCTTTAGAAGTTTTTAAGTCTGTAAAAAAGAAGTTTTTGAGGAAGAAGAAGAAGTAGTATATATATATTTTTTTTTTTAGACTTAGAAACCTCAGAAGTTGGACGTAAAATATCGGGTTAATTATCGGTGGGGTGGCTGATGTCCGATATTCAGTTTTAAGGCCGATACCGATATAGCCGATTGATTTATATCGTCTAACTTATTTAACATTTTAATTCTTCGTATATTAACACTTATTATCTTATTTAAAGAGTGTAAAATACTCATTTAACTAAGTGTCATTATTTACCTACACAAATTAAGTGTAAATACACCGATTATATTATACGTTTTATGATATTACACGTTATGCATACATATAACTGACATTATGTCCCAATGTGTTCCCTAATGACAGAAAAAACAAAGTATGATTTCTGATTATATGACCGTAAAAAGCTCACGTCTTTCTGTCTTTCTATTGTGCTCCAGATCACATCTACAGCACCGGAGCAGGATATCGGACTAACCCTCATCTCATGCTTCATTACCATCGACAGATCCACGGGGTACCCTGACTACCGGCTTATTGACACAATGTGCCCCACAGATAGCACATTTAAATGGACTCCAAATGCTCAACAAACCTCCTTCAGGGATTTCAGTTTTCCTTCTAATAATATGAAGAAAACCTTTAGCTTCACCTTCAAGTCAAAGTTGAAATCGCCAAATGCTTTCCTGTACTGTGAGGTGTCTCCGTGCTCAGAGGGGTCTCCGGGGAACCAGGAGCTACCGCAGGTATACTTGTTGTTAATGCTGTCTCTGCTGCATTCCTGTTGATAGTTCAAATTACTCCTCTCTATAGTTCAAATTACTGCTGACTATTTCACAATGTGATATTTGCCGTAAAGACAAATAAAAGCTAGATTTGTCAGATGCACCGATGAGAATAATCTTGTTTTGTAAAACTCTGATCTTATGAAGGCAGCTCGGTTCTGGAAATCTGATGTCAAAAGCTGCTAATCTCTTTTTAATTTAATTTATTTTTGTTATTTCTGCTGTTTGTCAATCTATGTAATTAGAATTTTAGTATTATTTTCTGTTTTCTCTCATTAGCATCCTGTAGAGCAGAAATCTCTCTTATATGATGATCTTTAAAATGAGTTAAAATTTGCAAATCCAATAAGCCTAAAAAGATAAGAAAATGCTACTTAGCTGTGATAGCCCATGCCTGCGCAACAACATCACAGGGGAAAACAGAGACGGTCACTACCCCATCGTCCGGGCGCGATCCGTCCTGCGCATGCACCATCGGCTCATTTGTGCTGATATCCAGATATAGATCTTGATTTTATTTTGTTAAAACGCGTCTAAATGATATTTTCCCCTCCCCAAAAATAGTAAGCGTCCTAAAATATAAAGTGTTAAAAGGTTAATAATGTGTTTCCTGAAAATAAATGCATTAAAATCCTTTCTGGTTTATCACTCCTTTACATTTGGGATCCTATGAGCTAACTTTTTCGGCTTTAGATTTAAACATAAATATATATATATATTCTTTTTTAGCAGGTTTTATGTAGGGATGACGATATAGTCGGCCGCCTCTATCGGTATCGGCCTTAAAACTGAATATCGGACATGGCTGCCACCCCCACTGATAGCATATCATTTCCTTAACCTCCTCGAGGAAGTTTGATCATCAGCTTCTGAGTTTCTAAAGTCCAAAAAATAATAATAAAAAATACTAAACGCTTTGCTTCCCTCAAAAAAAAACTTATTTTTACAGACTTAAAAAAATCCTTCTTAAAAGATGAGGAAAAAAAAAATATTGGATCCATTAAAATATCCCAATATCTTCGTATGCTGATATATTGCCATTTAAAAACACCATATATCAATCTCTTTTACTATATGTTGAAATATTGCTATATGTCATCGTTATGCCTAATAAATCCCCCAAAATTCACAGTATTTGCCGTATTTTTTATTTGTTGATATAGTAATACAGCGGTATCCGATCTATTTTACTTTTCAACAAAATCTCACAAGAATTTGCAAAATATCAATGAGGTTTGTGAACAGAACCATGAAATTTCAATGCAGGTTTTGAAAGTAAAATATATATAGATGCGATACGGCCGTTTTAAAAAATCTCGGCATATGAAAATATATTTGATATATTATTATTTTCAAAGCGTCAATGTAAAGAAATGGATAACAAAACTACTACTTTCAGTGACTAATTATTTTTGTCCAGTTTTAACATCGGTGTCGGCGATACTCGGTTATCGGTTCACATGAGTTTTAAAAAATATCGGCATATGGGATATCGGCCAAAATCCCAATATCGTGCATCCCTAGTTTTCTCTTTTTCCTTCGGCGTTAACATTATGGTATATATTGCATAATCTAAAGAAAGAAACAACCAAAATGCAGATAAACATGGTTTAATCTCATATTTGGCCGGACTGCTCTGAGCATGACCGATGATGTCAGAGAAGCAGTTTAACAAAGAAAATGTCAAAAAGCAGTTCAAAGTCGCCTCACAAAAGTCATAAAACATTTTTTAAAGATGTGTATTATCATTCTTCAGTGAGTTAAGGATAGAAATAAGTAATTTTAGTACCATAATTACATTATTTATGGATACCCAAGATGTATATCTGTTCGCGGATGTGCAGGACGGATCGTGCTTCCAGGACGGATCGGGTAGTGACAGATACATCCAGATTTTATGTATTAAGAACTTCCTTCTTTTAAATAAATTTGTGCATTAAAGTCCTTCTACTGATTGCATTTGGACCATTGGTCTGATAATAAACAAGCTAGAAACAAGTCTTCTCTCCTCAGTATCAGGTTCCAGAGTGTTGTTTACACAACCTGGCAGCACTAATATATGAGGCATTGAAAAACTGCAAGAAGATCAGACTTCCAAGTTTCTAAAATAACTGGATGCCCATCAGAGGATCAAACTAAATCTTTAAATATATGTTTTTTTGGTGCATATCAGTGCTGTAACTGCAGATCCAATACTGTTGTGATTTGCAAATATTTATGTTTTGATCCTTTTTTATCTTTTTCCTTTTATTGACTCATAGTCAGGCTGAGTAAAGCAAGCAGTTATTATATAAAAACAGTAGAAAATCTAATTTCTTTTAAGATAAACAGGAAACGTCATTGTATAATGCCATTTTTGTACTTTTAAATATCTTATATGAGATTTGGAGTGGTATGTAAAAAAAAATATATATATATATATATTGTAGTTTTTCCTGCTTTTTAGGGATCTTTTCATGTTCTGATATTTTGACCACTCACTAAAGTAAACAGATCGGGTTGAACCAGGAAGGCAGTGATTACATTACCAAATACAATATAAGCCACTAATTTTCCAGTAAATGGGAAAAATAAAAGAAAATAAACAGCATTCATAAAGATATTTCTATAAATTAATGATAATGTTATATTATTGATCTGTTAAAATGACTGGAACAAAATTTCCAGAGGTGACAATCTCCCCTAACCCCCCTGCAAATTCATCCGTGGTACATTCCAAAAAAACAAATCTTCTGAGCAGTAATTTCAATCCGTTTTGTCGTCTTCTTGAGGTCCATCAGTCTATTTTTTTTTTGTTATTGAGAAAGAATATTATAAATTTCAAAGTGTGTTAATGGTTTTTCATCCACTGCTTTTGTCTGTATAGTGCCTGGACACCGACAAGTGCCCTAACATTGATGTGGAAGTCAATCTTTACCATTTATGAGGCTCCAGAAGATCACGAAGAAGGAGCTGTTTGTGCTTGATCTACTTGCAAAGGTTAGTAACATGGATTCATGTCAGGTGTAAAAAAAAAAGCTTGAATCCCAGGCAAACTGAAGGCAAGGAGCCATAGGTTAGATCCAAGCTTAAGGATTTGATAAACCCAGAACACCCTTACACATCTCTGCTTATCATTCAGCTCTGCTGTGTGGGTCGCATGTAATTCTACTATACACCCGTGACAGTTTGTGCACGTGCCTCCCGTTTACACTGATGGCTGTACACAAAGTGGCTGCTTCTCTGGCTGCTGCATGCATACTGCCTCCAGAGATAAAATACTTCCTACACAGAGGAAGTCTGCTTACTGCGGAAAACTCCGGTTCTGCCACTGTCTCCTGGGAACGGTCCGAAGGCGAAACGAAATCAAGTGGAAAAACAGGAGTCAGCGTAGCGGCACTGAGCTCCAGTTGTTTTCACTTAGGCCCTTCTCTGTGGCGCTCCGCTTTTCCATTAGAAGGGCTCATGGCGGTCCTCCTCTCTCATGGGCTTTAGGAAGCGGGCCAAAGCCTGGAGGCCCCTGTAAAGCCGCTCATCCATCCACTCGCAGCGTCTTGCGGCCAGCGGCTCGCGGGAGGTGGGTTCGTGACTTAACTCCAATTAGGTTGTTGTAGTTATGAGCTAAACTCAGATGTGCTGATATCATGAGGCCCTCGTTCTCCAGCGAGATGCTGCGAATTTTTCAATTAGCATCACTTCTTAGATTACATGAGAACTGCAGTGAAAATGAGTCATCTTTGTTCTCTCCCGATATGAAGGCCCTTACATCACTTCCATCGCACAGAGCCGTACGTCATGTGTGCTGATATCGGCCAGTTTAGCGCTATTGTTCATAAAATCAGGTTGTTTTTTTAAATTGTGGTCAACATGGGTGTTAATATCAATTATTCTCTCACTGCTTAAACATCCCCGTAAAAATTGGAAAAATTAGCTGTAAAATATCAAAGCTTCTGAGGCTGCATTTCAAGTTCCTGATGAACTACGTTAATGTTTCTGCAGCCTTAAAAAACCCCAGTGAGTCAGAGTTGTTTGAAATACTTTGAAGCAAAAAAAGGTTCCTATACTTTTATAGAAATCAGTTTGATGCTTTAGTTAGATATTGACTACAGATGCTCGGTCTGCGCTGCCCACCAATAAAGGGCTCAGCTTTCTGAGGATTACAGAAAACAAACAGCAACCTCTTATAAACACTGCAAATGGATTCAGCTTTTCTCTTCCAGATGGATCCCAAATAGATGCTGTGATGGCAAACAAAAGCTTTCCAAGTCGTTATCAATCAAAGAGAAGTCGTTTTATCCAGCTTAGGGCATAAAGACCTCCAATTTTCTCCGGTCAAAGGTAGATTTACAGCCCTACAGCTTCAGAGAAACATCGCTGCGTGGTAGAATGAGGTTCGTTGCCCTAAACAGCAAAAATATGACATCAAACATGGTGACTTTCTTTTAAAGAAGCAAAAAATAAGGCAGGAGCCCTAAACCGAATACATCCCAGGGTTTCATGCTTACAGAAAATGGAGCTCTAGCTTGAAGAAATGATGGTTTGTTTGACATTATCAGTCCCTCACATCTTCATGGAAGGATTCAGGCCCCCTCCCCTCTCCAGTGTTACTGTAGCCCGCGAGGTTTCTGCTCATTCTTGTCTTTCCACCACAGCTCTTCAATCAGATGCAGCACTTGATAATGACGGATCCAGTGCAACGCTGTTTGTTTTTGTTTGTTTTACCGTATGTTGCCTTTTTGTTTGTAGAGTTGAAGCCGAGCTTCAGCTGTTTTGTCAAACAGCCTTATGGAGAGAAGTTCGTTCCATTATTGTTTCAAGACTTTTTTTTAATCCGTCAAAATTTAAATCAATCCAGAAATGAAACTTTTTAATTGAAAAAAGGCTTTGAAAATAAAATCCAATCACTTTATTTTCCCTCATTGGATCTTTCGTCTCGATGAGGAACTAAAACCTGTTTCTGTTGCTCTGCTGGATGTTAGCAACACCTTTTTTTATGAGTCAATGTTTTTGTAACAGGCTTGAACTGAAGGAAACGTGATCTGCAAACACAGTTTGTTAAGAAAAATGATAAATGGATAAAAAAAAATCTAATCTGTAAAAACTTAAGTTTAAAAATGTTTTATTTGGAAAAAAAAAGGGAGATGTAGATAAGAAAAGGAGGTGGGATTTCATGAGAAGCTGTAAATCACAGCAAGTTTACTTTCTCTGTTTGATTTCACCCTCAAAGGGACTAAAGTGGACATGAAACTGATCCACCGGCAAGCAGGAGAGAATCTGTACTGTAAAAAAATCAAAATCTAGATAAGTCAGTTTTTCTTAAATTAAGTGCATTTGTTCTGGAATTGAGGAGGGAAGTGAGACACTTTTTCAATGGAACAAAACAATTTACATTTAAAATAAGAAAACAATTGCATTGTCTTATTTCAAGTGCATATCATCTAATTATCTTATTTTAAGAGTAAAAGTTCTCATTCCATTGGCAGGTGATCTTATTTACCTACTCAAATTAAGCGTAAATACACTTAATTTAAGACTTTTTTTACTTATTTCAAGATCGTTTTTGCAGTGTATGTTCTTGAATCAAAGAGGTAAGTGAGACACTTTGCCAATGGAACAAGAGAATTTTACATTTAAAACAAGAAAAAACTATTTCATTGTCTTATTTCAAGTGCATATTATATAATTATCCTATTTTAAGAGTGAAACATCTCTGTCCATTGGCATATCATCTTATTTACCTACTCAAATTAAGTGGAAATACACTTAATTTAAGAATTTTTTACTTATTTCTGGATTGTTTTGCAGTGAGGAAAGCAAGAGAGCAGAGAAAGAGCATGAAGACATGTGACATACTGGGCCGCCTCATTATATATAATCGGCATGATGTAAAATATGCATGTAGAGTAGTTTACATACGTGTGTTTTAGATGAAAAATTCCACATCACAGCATTTATTATGCCCGCGCCCTTTTTAGTGGAATTCTGACTTTACATAATACTACACACAAAAAAAATGCCTTCTAAAAAATAAGAAAAAAATAGAGTGTTTTAAGTGAATAATTGCTTATTTTGAGCAAAATACTGTAATCTGCCAGTGTAGCAAGCGAGACTTGGTAAGATTTCTTAAAACAAGAACATAATATCCAAGTAGTAAGCATCCGAAAAAACTATCTCATTTACCTACTCAAATTAAGGGTGAATACACTTAAATTAAGAAATGTTTTACTTATTTCTAGATCGTTTTTGCAGTGTTGGATATAACCTAACAGAATATCTTTAGAACTGCTCCAAATGACACAAAACTCATAGAACATGATGTAATAACGTAAAATCAAGGGCCAAATGTAAAAAAAAAAAACGGCGTTCCCCTTTAAGGCAGAGCTTCTATTATAAGAAGCATATTTTAAATCACACCGTTTTTTGTTAATCTGCTTTCTCCTTCACTGCAAAAACCATCTAAAAATGAGAAAAAAATGCCTTAAATTAATTGTATTTACCATTAATTTGAGTAAGTAAATGGGATAATTTGCCAATGGAATGAGTATTTTAGTCTAAAAATAAGATAATTAGATAATATGCACTTGAAATAAGACAATGAAATGCGAATTGTGTTTTCTTATTTTAAATATAAATTGTCTTGTTCCATTGGCGAAAGTGTCTCAATTACCTCCTAAATTCAAGAAAAAAAATGACTTATTGCAAGAAAAAATGACTTATGTAGAATTAAATTTTTTGCAGTAATACAGTAAATGAAATAAAAATATTCAGTAATTTTTTTAACCAAATCCAGACTCATCCCACAGCATAGGAACAGCAGGTCAGGATGGAGATGACAACTTTGTAAATAAGTTAATGTCCATTGCAGTGCTAATAGCCTCATGAATTAGATAGTTTTTTCTTCAGAATCAAGCAGTGACCTGTGAAATTCAGCTGTGTTCACTCAGGAACCGTCTGTGTCAGGACTCTTGGCGGTGTGACCTCTGTGGTTTCTGCTCCGCTTCAGGAGAGTTCAAAGTTGAACTAAAACAAGTCAGTATGTGGGAAGGCGCTCGCTGTACGGCGAAGACTCTTTACATAAACACACGACGTCCGCTAAGATCTCAGGGGCTGTTCCAGCGCTGACTGACGCTCTCAGACCCATCATATCTGATTCGGTTAGAGCGGCGAACCAGGCGGACCCGGCTGCTCGACCGGCGGGGCGATTCCTTGATAGGTTTCCATCAGGGCATTTTGACATGTGGCACACGTTAAACATTAGATAAGGATGGTTTTAATGTCGGTGGACCAAACAAAGCTTGAATGGTGGGGTGTTTATTTACATTCTGCCCCTTGAGTTAATACGTTTCAGAGCTAACTGCTGCAATTACATCTGCAAGCATTGAAGGGGTATATCTATACTAGCTTTGGACATCTAGGGACCAAAGTCTCAGCAAAAAGCTAAGCTGTGGGGTTCTGCAGCTCCTCCAGAGGTACCTCTTAGCTGCTTATTTGATTCAAGCTTTTCTGGCCCATCCTGTTGATGAACATAGGAGTTGAGGTCTTGGTAGTTTTGCAGTTGTGTTTGACTTAAACCTTAAGCGGTAGTGTGCACGACCCATGTAGGGAAGCCTTAGACCTCGATGCGGCCGACCCGGGTTCGATTCCGGCCTGTGGTCCCTTTGCCGTATGTCTCATACCCCCCTTCCTGTCAGCCTACTGTCAGAAAAACGAGCCTCTATGGCTGTAAAAACTCACAAAAAAACATTCTTTAGAGATAAATTGATCTGCAAACTTAACATTTTCTAATATAATTTAACTAATGGCCACTGGGGGCACTATACCTGCAACTTCTAGGTTTAGAAAGCCCAATGTGGAATTTTGTTCCGTTATTGTTGTAAGCATATAACACGTACAGTAAATGCACATTTGAAATAGTTAAAAACAACATGCTTGTAAATGGAAATCAGAAAAAAAATCGTAAAAATATTTTCTTAAAGGGGGCGCCTTTGACAGCCGCTATTTGTATCTATGCTTCTTTTCTATGTCTGCTTCTGTCTCCTTGAACCCCAGTGGGTGAATGGGCCTCAGCAGATGGCGCTCACACTGAGCCTGGTTCTGCTGGAGGTTTTCTTTCTGTTAAAGGGAGTTTTTCCTCTCCACTGTAAGCACGCATGCTTAGTGTGAGGGATTGCTGAAGAGAGTCAATGAGTCAATGCAATCAACTGGTTTTCCTTAGATAGAAAACTTTGAATAAATTTGATTGGATGATCTGATTGAACTGTAAAGTGCCTTGAGATGACATGATGTGAATTTGGCGCTATAGAAATAAAACTGAATTGAAATTAAAATTAAAAAGGTATATGAGTGGAGGATGTTCTTTTTCTGGGTGGATTATTTAAATAATTGGTCCTGGTAATCATCCTAACCTAAGGCCATCCTACGTGCTCATCACCATTTTCCCTTACTGATGGTGAGTCTGACATATTGGAAAAAAGGAAAATCTTCTTTTGGAAAGTAAGCTTGTATGAGCGACGCAAACAGCTACTTTTATACAGGGTGTGCACAAGGAGAAATGGCTTCCTGCAGGCTCTCACACTCGTTTAATAGGTGTTCCCTCTTGGGAGCGAGTACATGGTTGTGCATGTGCATTTTTTTTAAGTGTAGAGGGCGGGTCTTTTCAAACATTTTGCGAAAATCCTCCACTATACCTTTAACAACGTATGAAAAGGTAGATCTTTGCTGAAGAGTATCTTTGCTGTTTCCCAGAGGTTTTTGTTTTCAAATAATTTTTTTTATTTTATTTTAAAGAGAAAGCTTCAAATGATTTAGAGATTTTGTATTCAGAAACTTTTTTCTTTCCAAATTTTTTCCAACATCTGATTGATTTTTTACGAATTGTATTCCTTTATAAATTGCGGTTCTTACATTCGGGCGCCTAAAATTCAGTGTAAAAAGGAAAGGGTTTTAGATTCACAGACATTAGCAATGGATTGTGGCGTCAACACCCAACCAATCCGTTACGTTTTTCTTGGCGTCGCGTGGCGTGGCGCTAGCGGCGCTCATACGAAGAGATATGTGAGGAGCGGTCATGTAAGCTGCGCTAACTCAGCGGTGAGTTTATTACTTTTCATTTTTCTGTGGTTGAGTTAGCGTTAACACGCTGGCCAGCTTTCGATCATCTTCAGTTTCCTTCCGTATGAAGCGTAACTGGCTGAATTTGGGCACAATCCATTGCTAATAATCTGTATGACCTGGAAGTAACCCTAGCACACACTGAATTTAGGCGCTTGAAAACTAAGACGGTGAGAAATAAGGAAGCCAGTTGAATATCTCAGGAGGGTGAAAATATTGAGTTTGAATTTTGAAAGGTTGAATTTTTTAATATGCAGTTTTTTGCTGAGGAGAACAATTAAAACTGAAAAATAATTTAATGATCAGTATGTTTGCCAGTGAATTTTTAGCTTTTACAGAAAATAACAAATTTAATTTCTACTGTGTAGAAATAATGACAATCAAATTTTTTTAGGCCAAAAATGTGTTCCGAATATACGTATGTTAACACTTAAATTTGGAAAATTTTAAATTAAACATAATCTTTAAAATAAGTTTAGAGGAAATGACAAATTTGAAGAAAAAAGTATATGGAAATATTAAAATCTGAGAAAATAGCAAAGTCACTAAAAAATATGTAGATATGTATTTTTTTTTTAATTAAGACGTGTTTTTAAGTTGTATTTCTGGGTGGCATTTTTATCACATTTCCATTTCCAAAGATAAAAGCGGCTAAAGACAAATGGAAGACAGATTTTTCCCAACATAAACATGTCTGCCAGGAACTGAGTTTAGAACCTTTTAGGTTCAATGTTTTTGAGGACGGCCTCCTGCTGTTATGTCATCCCGCTGCTCGCTGTCTCTGAGGCCACAAGTGTTACTGGCCTCCCTGCACATTCTTAGCATAACAAGTGGCCTGGGTCAGATAACATGAGGGCAAGGAATGGGGTGGGGAGGTGGGGACACGGTCTCCCATCATCTCCCCATATTAAAGTCTTCTCAGATGACCTGTCGTCGTCCATTATGCGAGCCGAACACTCCTTCCAGGAATAGCATCCATTGTGCAGGAGTGCTGGCCACCTACCAGGTCTGCCTCTCTGCAGCACACAAGCGCCTTTGTTTAGTTGGTTAAGACATCATTACAGCTAATTTCAACTTCAGCAAGGCTTCCAGATGGCTTGAAATAAATGGGTGAGCAGAACCAGTTGGAGTCAATCGGTTCATCAGATTGTAGAAGAAGTGGCTCTCTGGGCATTTCTCCTGGTTCAGGTTTCTGGATCACAACCTTTAGTGGGTTGCTTATCAGCGCCAAGCAGTATCTGCAGTCCTTATGCACTGATTCGGAGCGCGTTTTGCGTTCCCTTTGAAATTATGCATTTCTATTTCCAGCAAGAGATGCAGCAAATAAAAACAACTTTAATTAAATTCAGTTAATTTATATAGCGGCAATTCACAACGTCAACATCCAGTCAAATTGATTCAAAAGTTTTCTATCTGTAAGGAAAACCAGGGGATTGCATTTCGACTGATTGACTTGAAGGCAATCCCTCACAACATGCTTTAGCGACGGTGGAGGAAAAACTCCCTTAACAGAAAGAAGTACTCCAGCAGAACCAGGCTCAGTGTGGCCGGCCATCTGCTGAGGAGCCGCACTGGGGTTCAAGGGAGACAGAAGCAGACATAGAAAAAGCATAGATACAAAAGGCAACTGTAAAGAAAGCGGCCCGTCAGAACAAACTGCCAGGCCGGACAAGCTCGAGGCAGCTGCCGTAATCAGAGGATGAAGAGAGCACATCCAGTTAGTCACAGTCAGAGAAACAGGACTACACTGGAAAAAAGGCCGATCTCCAACATCTAGAAGCAAAGGTGTTGATGGCAGCAGCACAGCTGATATTTCTCTCCAGGATGGAGTCACAGCCAAACAGGAACAGACCAGATGAAGCTACTATGAGAAAAAGCAGAGAGAGCAGAACGTTAGAGATTGAACTAACAGATTCTGCAGAGTGGGAGAATAGAGAGAAAAGAATGATGAAATGGGGGTCCCCATGTCCTCCAGCAGTCTAAGTCTATAGCAGCATAACTATAGAGATCACCTGAGCCACTCATTATGCAGCACTGGTGGGTAACATCCAACCAGATCGACTTATCAGCGCCAAGCAGTATCTGCAGTCCTTATGCACTGATTCGGAGCGCGTTTTGCGTTCCCTTTGAAATTATGCATTTCTATGAATGTGCGTAAACATGTTTCAAATGTCCTTTCTCTGGTTGTGTTCTACAGGACCTCACACACCAAGATCGGGTCCGATAAATAAAGGTAAGGTGGAGGAAACTGTATTATACGGTGGCAGGAGGGGAGTAAATGCCATGTAAAACCACTACACAACTTCACAGTGATTAAAAAGGGAACCCTGGAGAGTAGGAACCAGCAAGAGAGTAGAAATTAAACAAAAACGACAACTTTAATTTAATTCAGTTTATTTATATAGCGGCAATTCACAACACGTCAACATCCAGTCAAATTGATTCAAAGTTTTCTAAGGAAAACCAGGGGATTGCATCGACTGATTGACTTGAAGGCAATCCCTCACAGCATGCTTGTAGCGACAGTGGAGAGGAAAAACTCCCTTTTAACAGA
>JAGKQL010000017.1:3100061-3113153 GCA_018398635.1 Cyprinodon brontotheroides | reverse complement strand
GATGCTCGCTTTGAACTGCAGGTGATTGTCTTGACCATGTCCACATGCCTAAATGCACTGAGTTGCCGCCATGTGATTGGCACAACCTTAGAAAGTTAAGTGTTTAGCGAGCAGTTGACAGGTGTACCTAATAAAGTGGCCGGTGAGTGTATATACAACTCTGCCCAACAATTCTCACATAGAACTACTCAGTCTCATAAGGAGCAAAATAAACACAAAAGTTGTTAAATCTGCACAGTAACTCAATGAAAATGGCATATATGCTAATCTGGTTGCCAAATAAAACGGAACTAAAAGTTGTTTATTTTTTAATTTTTATTGTTTTTAATTTTTATTGTTTAATTTTTTAATTTTTAATACCTTGATCACTCAGCTTGCACAAGAGGGCAATTCTTCCTATCACTAGGAAATGCAAATCACCCAAACACCACTCTATGAAATGTGGCTAACAGATTAGCTTTACCCCCATATTTGTGTAGTACCCTGATAGATAGTGCCCTGGGTACTTAGCCATCCTTTGCACCTTTACACTCAGCCTAGTGAACAGGAAACGCTCAGTCTGACGAGATCCACTTGCTTCAGACACACAAGGAAAAGTGCTTTGCATATTTGAACATCAAGATAAGACCTCTGTCTGTTGATTTGTGATTATAGCTGTAAACATTTACCCAGCTTCCTGCTCTACAAACACCGCTCTACCTGCTGTCCGGAAGCCACCTGCTCAGCCAAACATCTGGGGACCTGGAGAGACTTGGCTGCCTGCTGTTCATTCAACAGACACCAAATAAATTCATATGCAGCAGAAAAAACATGAAGAAATAAAGCAGATGTTGTTTCACATACTAAGGCTGACAATCCTATTGGATGTATGAAAAAGAAGAAGAAAAAAACTCTGCAGTGATCCAGATGTGTGGAAGATGTGACTCCCGAGGGGAAACTCCTGGCAGAGGAGCAGAGTCTCCTCCAGACAGGACAGACAGGCATAAATCTTCCCCCCCGGTTCTGCAGACTCCTGTTTGCATCGCATTTGGGCCATGGGGTTACTGCGAACGGTCATTATCAGCCACAGATAAATCTACATTTGTTGTACAGTTTTTTTCACGCCCTTAATGTTTTATTTTCCAAACGGAAAGGAGGTTTTACCAGAAGGGAAGTTTTTCGCCTTATCTTAGCAGTTAAAACCTCGGACATGTTTTCCCATCCGCCAGTCTAAGCCAGCATTGACTGAAGTGAATATTTCTAACGTTGAATTGTGATTTTATTAATCGTGCAACCAGCTAATTATAATAATTGAGCAGCATTTAATAGGTAACCTGTCAAAAAATAACAGCCCTCCTTTTATATTCATACAGAATAAAACCTGAAATTACTTTACGAAAGTAAAGCTTGTTTCCATATGCATTTTATGTCTAGTGGGGAAAAAAACAAACTTCCTGACTGATGAAGGATGTTGTTTTTGTTACTAACTCTGGATTTGCCATAACCATTTATCTCTTTCAACATTGAGCACAACTCCCTCATACACATTTGATCATTTTTATTGCCCCAGCTCTTCTTTGAAGGTCAATTTTACTTTATTTTTCAAGTGTCACTAAATTACAGCAAAAAGTGATTTAAGGCTTTAATACAGAAAATGTACAACTTTCCCTTTGTTATAAACAAGTAAGGCAAGGTTAGGCTAGCAACCTGAGCTCATAGCTTGGTTAACTAACCTGCCAATATTAGCTAATGCTAAATGGCGCTAATACTTTCAGCCAAAAATTTAGCAGGAATTAATTTTATTTAAATACCCCATTCTTCCACAACCACCTGCTACAAAAGGTAGATGCTGTATGCTACGCTTTAAGCAGCAGTATGCTTGCTAAGACTTTAGCATGGCTAACTAACCTGCTAAAATGAGCTAATGCTAAACGACAGGAAAGTGCTGTTATTACTTTGCCATCAACACTGCTGTTTATAGATGTTGGAGTTCCGCCGTTTTTTCCAGTGTAGTCCTGTTTCTCTGACTGTGACTCTCTCTGACTGGATGTGCTCTCTTGATCCTCTGAAATGGGAGTTGGCTTATACAGCTGCTATTTGTGTCTCTGCTTCTGTCTCCTTGAACCCCAGTGGGCCTCAGCAGATGGCCGCTCACACTGAGCCTGGTTCTGCTGGAGGTTTCTTCCTGTTAAAAGGGAGTTTTTCCTCTCCACTGTCGCTACAAGCATGCTTAGTGTGAGGGATTGCATTTGAGTCAATGAGTCGATGCTATCAACTGGTTTTCCTTAGATAGAAAACTTTAAATCAATTTTACTGGATGATCTGGTGAACTGGAAAGTGTCTTGAGATTACGTGTTTTTAACTGGCGCTATATAAACAAAGCTGAATTGAAATTGAATTTGAGTTTAGTAAGCAGGTTAACTGTACAAATTCAATAATGGACTTTCACAACCATGTGTAGGGTTGCCAACAGTCCCTTAAAAAACAGAATCATTCCGTATTTAGAAGTATCCCTCCTGTATTTAGTGGAAAAGCAACACACTTTGTCCCGTATTACTGTCAGAGTAAAAAAATAGTCAGTAAAAAGCTTATGGAAAATGAACAAGTGCACGTTAGATACAAAAATTATGGTAAACTACATTACATTTTATGTTTGTTTAAAGCTACAGTGTGTAACTTTTAGCGACATCTAGAGGTCAGACTGCAGCAACATGAACATCTCCCCACCACTTCTCCCCCAACAGTAATGGCGAGCGTTACGGGACAAAAATGTCTTCCACGACGTCCCCAAGATCACCTACCTTCTCAAGTGATGAGGTTTGTTTACATAGATAATTTTACAGATAGTATTTCATTAGTCTGTGTAGGGTATAGATTTCATGTAGACTTAAGATAATAAATATACCCGTTATTTTTTCTACATCGCTAGATGCTTTTGGCTTATCTCTCAAGAATCGCTAGTTTGTTGGCTCTGGCGCTGCCGTAGCACAAAGATGTCTGCCTCCATGGCTGCGCGTAGACCTGCTCCTATGTAATTATAAATAATCTAATTCTAAGGCAACGAAATATTAAGGTTAAGAGGCTGAGCTCATAGATGATGATAAATAACATAGTTATGTATAATATATTATATTTCTGACTGTATATCCCTGTAATTATTACACACTGTAGCTTTAAGCAGTCTTTAGTTACTCTCTGGTGCCCCCTTGTGTCTGTCTCCTTTCCCCTCGCTCCCTTCTAGTTTCTTCCATCCACACCAGCTCCATATCAGTTATATTATTTCTCTATATTTTATTTCTTTATATATTATTTTCCATTTGTGCGTAAGAGGACCACTGATAAAAACTAGTCCATTAAGCCCCTTGAGGGTTTTTCGGCAGTTGTCCATCACATTTTCTTTTTTAGTGAAACATTATTCTGTTTTTATGTTTTTGTTGTGAAAATAAAGTAAATAAAATAAATAGTGCACACTGATTTCAAATTAATCACACTAATTCTGACTGAAGTAGAATTTATTTCTTGATTTTTTTTTCCGTCAACAAATCTTTATCTGGAAAAAAAATAATTAAATTAATTTATTAAATAAAGGCAATTCTATATTTCTGTTTTATTTGTGTGAACACTAAAACGCTGTGATTCCTTGGAGTGTTTGTGTTGGGTGCCGTCCATCTGGCTGCACTCCCAAAGCTTTAGTCTGAGGGAAACACTGAGTCCTACTTACTACTACAACGTGTACAGAGATTTTCTTCACTCCCAAGACCTTTGGCATGGTCTTTGAAACCCTGTTTTGAGTAGATCAAGTTGTACTGATTGGAGCATTTTCATCAAAATACTTCTAAAATCTCTTCTTTGATATGATGGCTGAAAAAAAACTCTTGGTAACGAGCAGGATAGCTTGAACAGCGTGTAGTTTGCATTTTATTAGCTAACAGCTTTATTCCAACTGGGATCCTTCTAAGTCAAAAAGTGTGTTAAACTGGGTGTGACATCATTCCTTCATCCAGATTTTTAATTTCAGATACAAATTGAATACAGCTTGAAACCAAACACATCTAAAAGATGGGAGCGATAAAGGTTCTTGGAAAGATTGGCCTGCAGAACAATCACATGAGAAAGTAGACAGGATTCACATGTCAGGGGTTTTTGCAGGCCAGATGTTTAGAAATGTTACATCAATCTGTCTGAATATCTGAATTCTAATTGGTCTGTTTATTTAACTTATCGGATCCTTCAATGTTCATCAGCATTCTCTGTGTAAGCATAGAGATCAAGACAAAATGCGTCCCTTGATTCAAAAAGCAATTCGTTGAGTTCATAATATCGCAATAAAGAGGGTTGCTGTAACAGGCCGAACAGAGATATGATGTCTGCTATTGTAAGATAATTTAAAAAGTAAATTACACTTAAACGGGACAAGAACACTGCTCATGTGAAAACGAAACAATCCAGTAGGAAGTTCCTTTCTAGTACCAGGTTGGATAACCTTCTCTTTGTACCTGTTTTATTGTTGTTGTTCTGTGATGGATCGGTGGCCTCCAAAGGCCTTTCCCCTAATGTCTGGACACAGACACCCACTCCCCAGGGACCCTCCCCAGATATGCAGTCATAGACAATGGAGGGATGGAAGGACTTCCTGTTTCTGGTTGATGGGGAGGGAACCCACTTCGTTTATCTGCTGCTGTAGCGCATCTGTTTTACACAACACAACATGCTGTGCGTTCAGGGACTGTATTTTGCATACATTGGTTGTAATGAAAGGTTATTTGATGTACTGTCTTAAAGGGATAGTTCGGTATTTTTGACATGAATCTGTATGGCATCCCGATCACCAGCGGCATGCAATCACACTGACTTACCCCTGGCAGCGCCCTGTGAGCAGAGTTATCGGCCCAGTTTTGGTCAAGCGAAAGTAGTCCTGCAGGTTTTTAGAACAGCGAAATAAACTTTTCTCTCTTCCCAAAACATTATGTGTCCAAAAGAGTGATATTTTCGCATCCCAAAACATTGTAGTGGAAAAAGTCACACGCCGTTATCACTTGGTCCTATTTTCTCTGTTCGTATCAGTGCGCCTGGCCGTCATTCCAGGCAAGAGCCATTAACAACAGCCATCCTCTCCCCGCTGAAGGAGACATGGCTGTTGTTGGGCTCGCTGTTTGCCAGTTTGATGATTTGTTCAACATTAAGACATATTATTACTTCTGAATTATTTGATGCACTTTATTAATGCATTTAGGGGGGGATTGCCATTAGCCAATACTAGGCAGCTGCCGCCAGGGCCCCAAGTTCCTAGAAGTTCGGAGACCATCCATCCCCATCTCTCGCGAAGCGCTTCAAGGTTTCACTCGCTAATCAGTCTGGAGACTCTCCTGAAATTGAAGAAAATTTGGGAGCTCGTCACCGTAAACTAACGCCCAATCAGTGTTTAGGTGTGACACAACGAGAAGCGCCATAGCCAGTCTAAAGAACATGGCGGGCTCAGCCGATGAAAAAACTAGCGTTAGCGCGGCTATCGAGCAAGTTTTAATCGGAATTTTTCTTCACGAAAGAAGAGCAAAACACTGCTCTGAGGCTTTTCTCAGAGGAAAAGATGTTTTTGCTTCTCCCAACTGGTTTCAGTAAGAGTTTGATCTATCAATTGGCCTCTTCGCCGCCGCTTCTGTGTTAGTGTTACGGTATGCTTTCTCGCTGATCTGATTGGTTTATTTGGCCCGTCTATCACCAACATAGGCCAATCAGCTAACCAGTATTTCTTCCCAATACCACTAACGTGAGTTGTTTCCAGATGGATATGGGGAGCAAATCATCTGGCAGAGTCAGGTTAACAGTGGCCCGCTGTATCTCTGCTTATGCTGTATGGTTAATACAACTATTCCTTTTATTTGTCCACATTACTCGAGAAAGTGGAAAAATCCTTTTGCTAAAATGCCATCAGAACGATTATAATATTAAGTGTGTCTCAGCCCCCCCCTTCAGTGTCCACCATATTGGATCAGTCCATTTGCTGCACATGTTCAGAAAGGTCCAAACAGACAGCAGCAAACCATTTGAAAACAAACCATGCAAAGAGCAGTGTTGCCAACTTAGCGCTTTTAGTCGCTATATTTAGCCACTTTTCAGACCCCTCTAGCACTTTGATTTCTTGCAAAAGCTCCTAGCAGCATATCTAGATCATTTTTTTAGTTTCTGGAGACTATATATAAATGATCTAAAAGAAGCTTAACTCTGCTCTACCAATATTTATGCCATTGGGTAACCCCGCCTCCTGCTCTCCCTCTATCTGTCTGCTGTCATGATTCATGCAGCTATTATTTCATCCAAATGGCAAATGGAGAACAGATAAGCAGACCATGGGTCTGTCTACAGTGAAAAGAAGGGATGTTTACCTTTTGGAAACACAGGAAGGAGCACCAGCTAAGTGAGCTAGTGCTTGGAAAAAATCTTTCATTCCTTTAGAGACAGCATGAAAGTCAGCTGAGTACAAACATAGAGAGGAAAACAAGCAAAGAAAAAGGACAAGAAGAGAGGACACAACCTAGAACAGATAATGGATGTCTATTCTATTAACATTTCTCTGCCTGTAGTAATGAGCTGTTTTATGTGTTGTCTTCTCATTCAGAGGGCCCCCTGCCTGTCTTTGACTAGGGCCCCAAATTTCCTAAATCCACCCCTGACTGCAGTCTGATTGGCTGAACAGGTAAACCAAAGAAAAGGCCAAGAGAGCCTAACTTAGAAAGCTCTTTGGTTAGAAACCTATTGTTTTTTTCTTGAAGAGATCTTTTTTGTCCCCACTAATATCCAATAAGGTTCTTGAGGTCAGGTTACTGAGAGGGGAAACTAAAAGAAAATGCGTCACACATTTTCACTCAGTTTTTCCCAGTTAATGCAGAGTGAACATGTCCTTGACCTTTGACATTTCTTTACCTGTTTTTATGTCAATCAGCCCCTCGGCTGATCCTATAATGCTATAAAACTATAAATGGATGATTCTCAAACTACAGTCAAAGTTGGTCGATATTTTTCAGAAAATCCAATAAAGATTTTGTGAAATATTCAGATTTATTTTACTTAAATGCAATGTTGAGAAAAAATAACTGATAGTGGATGCAAATATTGTACTATTATTAACTAATATTATATACTAATAAGAGTTTTTAAGTTTTTTTATATACTAATAAGAGTATATCAATAGAAATATTATATCATATAAGGGGATGGAAATGACGGTTGTCGAAATCACAATGTTAAGCACTTCTTTTAAAATCTCATGACTTATTAGCATTATAATTTCTGTTTTAGAGTTTGCATACAATATACTCACAGTAAACAATATAAAGTGGTATTTTCCTCATGATTTGTACATTCAAAAGAAACATGAAGTATTTGGAAAAGACAACAAATAAAACTACTCCTTCTCCCTTACTTTTCTAGGAACCCTGAATATTTCATGCAAAAAATAGAAAATACTAACACCTTTTCAAGCATATTATCTTTTTAATAAAAAAGAATTTCTGTGTCTTCTTCAGTAAAATCACTATGGAGTCAAATTTAATTTCGGTCAGACTGAGAGTCCAAAATAGAAAACCATATTTTGTATACCAGAAATACTCATTTATTCATTATACATTTTAATCTGTTAAAGATAAGCTCTGTTTAGAACTTGAAGGTTTCTCTCTCTGGTTCTTTTTCCTGAAAACATTCGGGAAAAACTTTTTAAATAACACTTTATAACTTATATGTATTAAATAACCAGGAGACATGACAACAGATTTTAATAGAAATTGTACTCAGATCAGAGAAGTTGTTTAGAGTTACAGAAGGCAGCTGCTTACCAACCGGCCCTTATTTCTCCTGAAGTGGCCCCGATTAACAGTTAAAGAAGCATTTTATACATCTCTAGTCTGCCACATCATCACATCACACACATTAGCAGATGAGGAAACATCCATGGCTCCAGCCTTATCAAAATACTACTCTTATTTCTAAGTTGAAGGACGCCGCCCTCATTACATTCCCAAATATTTGGCACGTACAGAATGAAGATTATAACTGTATCTGAACCGAGGAACTGTCCTAATTAGATAAACTACCTGAAAAAACATCAGTTCTGACTCAAAACAGGCAGCTAATATTAAGGTGTAATAAACTCACACATCAATGATAATTATCCTAACACTGGCTTTGTATCTAGTAGCATGAATACAACAAGTACAAATGTGTTTTTTTTCTGTTTGGGACACAAATTTTTGATATTTAATATATAAAAAACACAATCTACCAAAATGATGCAAGGCTTCAAAGAAGCGTCTCTTTTTCTGGACCAACAGATCTACGTCTGCTTCACAGATCATTAAAAGCAGCTAATTTAAATGCTCAGACTCAGAGAGAGCTCCCTGTGATAGCAGATTGCACAGAGAGAGGTTTCATCTGCTCCTTCGCTTGTGTTCATTGGCGCTGCAGAGGCTTAAGGTAACTCTGTAGAGGCAGAAAACATTTGTATTGGATGGAGACCAGAAGGGAGAGTTGCGCAACGTCAGACTGAGCACACTATGTAATTATAGGGGCTGGGATTTGGGGACTGAATAACTGATGCATCCCAACGGATGCTGGTCAGCATCTACCTGGAGCTGCTGGTGACCATGGTGGGGGTAAACAGGCAGAGGAAGCTGGAGTGAGGCGTATTATATGCTTAGTGTAAGGGCTTTTTATTTGGTTTTATATAATTAAATCCTGATTAATGTCAATATAACCTGTTTGACAGGGGTCATCAATCAGAATCAGAAATACTTTAATAATCCCAGAGGGAAATTACTTTTGTTCCACGCTCCAGTTACAGTTTTACATGATATATACACACATCCAACTGTACAATATAATAAAGATAAAAAATAAGAATAAAAAGAGATAAAAATATATACAAATATAGCTCTTCTGTATATATATCTGTATATATATCTGTACGTATATCTATGCATATGTAAAAACTAAATCCAAATAGAGTAGAAGTCCAATTAAATTTAAAGCTAAACGGATATTTTACAGTCTATAATCCAGTAAATGATTAATCCATTATTAAATTAGTTAACGATTATTTCAATAATCGATTATTTATGATTAATCCAATTATTTATTTCAGCCCTAGTTTGTTGTGTTTTGCTTTTCACAGATCCTAATCCAGTATGTGGCTCTTAATAGTGACTCATGAACTGTCTTTGTGACGGTTGTTATTTCTCATCTAAATCGTCTCCCTCTTTAAGTTTTTAACTTGTTTATCTAAGATTGGAATGTATTTTATATCTACAAAGAAGCAAATTCTAAACATCAATACATTCATATCTGCATTAAAAAGAGTTATGTCACTGTAAAGTGATACGGTAAAAACATAACTATTTCTCTTTAGTGCAAATAATAGCACTTTAAAAAAGAGTATTTTGATGGCGTTAAAAATGGTGCATAAATGTCGAATTCTGAAATTTCAGGGGAAGTTATAAGAACAAAAACAAAAAAAAATCAATCCAATTATGAGTCCAAAATGGGTAAAAGTAATTGAATAGAACTGTGACATAACTAATTATTTACTGTCCCAACAGAGGATCACTGGAACAAATGTCAGGGGCACTCACAAAAATCTCCAAAAGGCCAGAATCAAGCATTTTATATTTAATGTGTGAATTTGCTGGAGAGAGCGAAATTGAACAAACTAAGGATTAAAAACTTTAGGGTTCTGTTTTCTTTTGTCCGTCATGTGATTTCTACCTGCTCCTTGAGATTTGTTATGTTGTGAACGGATTATGAAGATGCTTCTTTCTCCTTTTCTTTGTCATATTTTAATTTTTAATTAGTTTTCACTCTTCTGATCTAAAATAGCAGACTTTGGCCTTTTTAACTTCCACATTCTGATGAGTAATTTAGCAATTAAACATTCAGGTAGGTTGATGAAAGTGTTTATAATGCCGGTCAGCAGGATGTGTTAAAAGGAATAAATAAATAAATAAACTTTCTGCTGATGGTAAAGTTTTTTTTTCTTCTTTTAAACAGGAAATCCTTTCATTTGCATGACTGTAACAATTATAAGCTTACCTGCAGCACCCTCTTGTGGCCACTAAAGGATATTGAATGTATTGACCAGAATGTTGTCAAAGTTTCCCTACACTGTAAAAAAAAAGCAACCTTTTTTGGTATTTACTTAATCATATTTAGTTATTTTAAGACAATTGTTTCATGTTAGCAACATAGGACATAAAACAATTGTGTTAAAGTAACTAAATATGGTTAAGTAAACGCCAATTATTGCATTATTTGTTTCAATGTAGTTTGTCAAAGGATGTCAAAAAAAGATCTAAGAAAATCAAAATATATTTTCAAAAAAATTTGGTAATTCTGTAAAAAAATGTATATTTCAATGAATAAGCAATATAACATCAATACTAAGTCTGCAACTTACGATTATTTTGTAAATAATCTGTTGATTGTTTTTCGATTAATCGATTAATAATCGGATAGCAAACTGTTTCTTAAAGAAGAAATTTTTATGAAATTAGACCAGAAGAAACTAAAACTTTTCAACTTGAGTTCTGGACAGAGAATACTGAAGAAAAAGCTTCTTTATTTAATAATCTTAAATGTAAAATGTTCCTATATTTTTTGGTATAATTGCTGCTTAAGGGTTGGTTGCTCTATCAGCTAAAGACATTTTTAGTAATGGATTGTTGGGTTACTAAATTAGTTGAAGATTGTTTCAATAATCGATTAATCATAATTAATCCGATTCATTATTTCAGCCGTAATCAAACCTAAACTGAGAAGCATTCAAAAAACTAATTGTCCACAAATCACAGAAGAAACAAGGTTGTTTTTTTCTCTCTGTTCACAGAGAGAAAAAAACTCAGTCATATTTTATTGATCATTAAAAAACAGAAATTCAGCTTTTATTCTGGTTTTTATCATCAAAGTAAACATAGTTTCAACATTTTCCCCCAAAACACTGTTTTCTTTATTCCTTCTACTAATATGAATTGGAAATGTTTGCTTGACCAAACGGAAAATTCAATAATTTCCGCTTAGTTTGCACCAAATATGGGAGTCAAATCCGCCACATCATTGCTGTTTTATTTTCCTTTCCTCAGCTGGAATAACCTGTAAAAATAATTAATTTTGCTTCATGGAGGCACCGACCTAAACTCTAAATTAGGCAGATGTAAACAATCCAACCATTTATATTAAACATTATGTTACATACGTATAATACAATAATGTTTTTTATATGGTTAAAAACACACAAAAACATATATAATATAAAATGCTACTTAAACTCTTCAAATATAGCAATAGAAATGATCAAATCATATTTTCTTTTTTCATCCTGTATTAGAAGAATCCATTTTATCCCATTGTCTTCTTCCTGCAGTTTGTTGTGAGATGCATCACTGTTTAAATATATCTTTTTCTTTACAGCACAGCTAAACAAAAACAAAAAAAGAGAGTGATGTTTCTGGACTTGAACCTGACTGAACCCCTTCAGCACAGACAGACAGTTTTTTGTTTTTGAAGTAGGAGGGATGAGCTTGTGGAGGAGTGCAGACTGCATCCTGGAGCCAAAGTCTGCATTCCATGGCCTTTCAGTTTGGAGCAGCTCTATATATCAGATCCTACATATGCTGCTGTGTGCATTAGTCCAAAACAAACACATCATCCTGGTAAGATTCTTCAAAAAGGGCCAGAATGGATGCTTAGGAGCATAACCTCACAGTAAAAAATGTAGAAATACTGAACATTTCATTTCAGTGCTTTTATCAGTGGGGGACAGCTACTAGCTCCCCTCCTGAGATGGATGCTTGGATCTCCTTTGTAGCACAGTCTGGTTCATCAGTTCTCTGATGATAAACTAAATATTGAATTTGAAGAGCATTAAAGTAGCAGGAAAGCAGTTCTCAGTCCTCATCCAGATTCCTGGGTCATTTCTTGTGTTGCAGGTTTTTCAGGTTTTCTGTCAGATTTGGATCTGAGCACAGAGATGGTACCTTAGTTTTTATGTTGATTTGGTCACAAGCTTTAGATCATAATCCTGTTTAAACACACAGCAGTGAGAGTTTTCAGTTTATTCCTAAAATCAGAGGTGCAAAGTGATGAAATACATTTACTCAAGTTACTGTATTGAGTAGGTTTTTTGTGTATTTTTCAAGTAGTTTTTAAAATCGGTAATTTAAATTTGACTTGATTACGTTTTGAGTGAAGTTTTGTATTTCGTTACATTATAAATCCCATCCGTTACTGAGTAAAAAAAAACTTTGGAAAACCGAAAGGAGGGGCCCGGAAGCACTACAGCGAGTGACGGGATCAGCATGTAGATCTAGGCTACCAGGCTTCAAGTCTTTCTGTAGGAGATTGGGGAAGCCTAGATGGAGGTGGATCAGGAGAGCGACGACGGTTCAGAGAACGCTTCACTAGAAATGCTAGCTGAAACATCCAATTCTGCTGCCCAAAACGACGAAAATCCTTGGCCACATTTGAAAGGCTGCTTTTCCTTTAAATTCAAGAGGGCCAACAGCATCATCATCAGCAGATGTGTCTGCCAAAGGTGACTGAACTGGCAGCATTCAATAACTCCACATCAAGTGTGACATGTGTTATCTTGTCATTACATGTGTACACATTTCTATAGATTTTTCTTTAATTAAAAACTAAATAGTTTTGGATTTATGACTCCCTGCCCCGTTCAACAGTTGTTGTTTTTTTAAATGTAACTAAGTAACTTTTCAATTCAATTCAATTCAGTTTATTTATATAGCGCCAAATTCACAACACATGTCATCTCAAGGCACTTTACAGTTCAACCAGATCATCCAGTCAAATTGATACAATTGTTTCTATCTAAGGAAAACCAGCTGATTGCATCGACTCATTGACTCAAATACAATCCCTCACACTAAGCATGCTTGTAGCGACAGTGGAGAGAAAAAACTCCCTATTAACAGGAAGAAACCTCCAGCAGAACCAGGCTCAGTGTGAGCGGCCATCTGCTGAGGCCGACTGGGGTTCAAGGAGACAGAAGCAGAGATACAACAAACAACTGTAAAAGGCGGCCTCGTCCAGGAAACACACAGCCAGGCAGACGAG
>JAGKQL010000017.1:3029344-3088271 GCA_018398635.1 Cyprinodon brontotheroides | reverse complement strand
AGTAGAAAATGAAGGCTAATCATGTTTTGGGTGTACTATTCCTTTAACATGTAGAAAAATGTTAATACTTGGTTCTGTAGGAGTAACTGTTTGCCTTCCGTCCCTCTAAGGTTTTCTGAACTTTTCTACAAGCTTACTGTGATAAAACACCTTTAACTAGAGGTAAGGGAACTATTACAGATAACAACTTCCCAGAACATGCAGGGATGCTATGGCTTTGTGTTGCATCAGGTCGCTGTTATCAGCACTTAGAGCGGAGGTTTTGTTAAATCAAAGGATGGACCTACATAAATGAGCCCATCTCACCCTGCAGGTGTCCTGTGGATGAGCTCAGATGACTACAGAAAGCAGGCCAGGACATCCTAAGCGCCCAGTTTTAGTCTGATCGCATTAGCACACCACAGAGAGGAAGAAAGTCAAACGATTCTCTGAATAAATCAGGTGCTTCAGACACGCTACCCTCAAATTGATTACCTGTCGCTTGACAAGGTCAAATATTTTAACCGAGTTGCCTGAAGTCTCTGAATGCTCTGCACAGCAAACAGTAGTGTGCTCTCCGTTGGCCTGGCTGGCTGCTTACACAGCTAGAAATGAAGACACCCGGGACTACTTAAGAGCGAATACACTGGCCTGAATTAGCAACTCGGCTCAGAAACAGCTGCAGCCATGAGATATTTCTGTAATCAGACGCCTCCACATGGAACAGTGCAGTTTGGAGAAACGGAGTCGATATGAGGCAAAGGGAGAGGCTGCATTTTATTAGAACCATAGTGAACACATCCCTTCGTAAACTATTAAACTCTGTGTAATTTTACTCGTGTGTTATGAAAGACTTTGAGCTGAGGAGTTTAAAATAATTTTTATGTTTTTGTAGAAATGTTTGATTCAACGAGGAAAACACACGTCTGTGAGGATCTAAAAGAAAGAGAGTTTTTCTTTTTTAGAAAAATATATTCGTCTTGGAATCTTACCAGCGTGTTTCATCTAACATTAACATTTAGGAGATGCCCAGCAAGAAGCCTGAATTAAAATCTGATATATAATCTGTAAAGCTAAATACTAGGGTGTTGGCAGGTAGGTTATTCAGTGTTAAAAATGTAGTGCTCATTGACAAAGATATGGTGGGTACGGAAAGTTTCAGACCCCTTAAAAATTTTCAATTCAATTCAATTCAATTCAGTTTTATTTATATGGCGCCAAATTCACAACCGCGTCATCTCAAGGCGCTTTACAATTTCAACCCAAGATCATCCAGTCAAATTGATACAAAGTTTTTCTATCTATGGAAAAACCGGTTGATTACATTGACTCATTGACATTAGGCTCGATGTTTAACTCAAAGAATATCTTGTAGCAGGCGGTGGAGGAAATGTACTGTCATGCACAGGTTCAAACCCTCCAGCAGAACCAGGCTTCCAGCACTCAAGACTCCCATCTGCTGGAGGCCCTACTGGGGTTCAAGGAGACAGTTCACTCTTTGTTTAATTGCAGCCATTTGCTAAAAATCAATTAAGTTCATTTTATTTCTCAATAATGTGCACTCAGCACCACATCGTGACAGAAAAAACTGCAATGTAGAAGTTTTTGCAAATTTATTCAAAAAGAAAAACTGAAATATATGAAATCGTCATAAGTGTTCAGACGCTTTGCTCAGTATTAAGTAGAAGCACCGTTTGAGCTAATACAGCCATGAGTCTTCCTGGGAATGATGCAACACGTTTTTCACACCTGGATTTGGGGATCCTTCTTCCATGCAGGTCCTCTTCAGTTATGTCAGGATGGATGATGAGCGTTGTTGGGCGGCC
Organism: Cyprinodon brontotheroides; assembly: GCA_018398635.1. Lineage (NCBI taxonomy): Eukaryota > Metazoa > Chordata > Actinopteri > Cyprinodontiformes > Cyprinodontidae > Cyprinodon > Cyprinodon brontotheroides. Next base: position 3,086,466 of record JAGKQL010000017.1, on the reverse strand, counting down.
ATTTTCAGATCTCTCCAGTGATGCTCAGTTGGATTTAGGCAGGTTTATGGCTGTGCCAGTCTAGAATGGTCACAGAGTTGTTCTCAAGCCACTCCTTTGTTATTTTAAGCCTGGTTTATACTCAGAAACCAGGTTGTGTCGCAGGTAATGCAGATATGCTCCCGCCCCTTCCGCAGACACTCTGATGCACCTCTCCAAAATTGCAGGTGACTGCAGACAGTGACATACTGCTGATGGAAGCCTCTGATTGGTCAACACTATGCTCTACATTATGCATATTTCCTGTTTGATATCTTACCGGCTTGTTTTGTTTGTGTGACCGCCCTCTCTCATACCCCCTTTCCTTTCAGCCTACTGTTGTATAACGAGCCACTAGTGCCATAAAAACTCAAAAAAAAAAGAAAAAGTATTGATACTCGTACTCAAATCTTACTCAACTGCAAGTAAAAGTTACTAACTCAAAAATTTACTCAAGTTAAAGTATTAAATACTCACAAAGTACTTAAGTATTCAAAAGTACATGCATTTAAAAGTACTTAAATAAAAAAATGCTAATTAATTTTTCTAATACAATTAATTTCTGTGTAATTATCAGAGTAAGTTTAAAGAACCTTGTAACTTTTAGAAACTTACTGATGTATTGATGCGTAGAACCACCTGCTATAGACTCCACACCACCTGGAAAGAACTTCAGCGTAAAAGCGCCATAAAAAATTATGACATTTGATTATAACTTCTTATTTATGAACGAGCCAAAAAGAAAACAGGAGTATTGGTTATCCTCTCACTTTCACTATGGAATAGAGCAGGGGTGGGTAATTCCAGTTCCTGGGGGCCGGTATCCTGCAACCTTTAGATGTGCCTTTGGTTCAACACACCTTAATCAAGTAATTAGATAATTGGGAGGACTGCAGGAACTGACTGCATACTGAGGAGGTAACTCAGCCATTTGATTCGGTGTGTTGGACCAAGGATGGATCTAAAAGTTGCAGGATACCGGCCCCCAGGAACTGGAATTGCCCACCCCTGGAATAGAGGTTTAGGTTGAATCTGTTAGAAGAAAGAAACTAAATATCTGCTATTTAGAAATTCTGCTCTGAGTTTTTTCACATTTGTGGAACGTCATGAAATCTCTAGAACAGTGGTTTCCAGATTGAGCAACAGTGGATTACCAAGCTAAACTGAGCTTAAAAGGAACAAGGAACAGGCAGCTTCCTAGAAATGGAGTGGAGTAAAAGTTATACCCTAAATACTCTAAAGATAATCAAAAAAAAAGTACAATAATCAAGTAAATGTAATATTACATACCTCTAATTTTTACTAGCTGGTTTCCTGGTCTGATAAAAGTATAATTTCAGAAAATTAATAATTTTGATAAAGCATATTTAGATTACTTTAGTCCCACACTTGTGAACATTTTATGCTTTAGTTGTTTTAATTCTACCTCCCAGTCTTAAAAAAAAAGCTACATTTTTTGCTCTAACATGAACACAGACGGTTTAGGAAATTATTTTCCTACATCTAACTGATACTTATGATGCTAAAAGAGCTGAAATACTCTACAGCCACAAAACAACTTTCTTCTTCTTTTAAATTGGTAAAATCAGTTAAAATGTGCGGCCTATTTGACGAACCGTCAGCCTCACACTATAAGGATTCCTTTACTTCTCAAAAATCACTGAATATAACTTGACATTTGTTCAATACAGTTAACGTACATGTCTTTCTCCATCCGTCATATAAACCTACTTATTCATACAGGGTACTTTAAGGAAAAGTCCGGTCATATTCAGAATTCAAACCACTGAAAGTACTTTTAATATGAAATTATTACATACTATTCAATAAATAAGTGTTTTTAATTAAGAGTAATTTAAACTGAATGTGCTTAACTGTGTTTAACTATAGCTGTCGCAAATTTCAATATTGAAGTCCGCTGGAAATCAGGAGTGAGGTACTATATATGGGCAAAAATGGCTGGTCCCAGACTCAGTAATCGTAAAGAAAATTATTTCTATTTTTTACTGATTAAATCTGAACTCATTAAATCAACGTAAACATATTAGTTCTAGGTATAAATCATGATTCCTTGCTGATTGGACTTTTCCTCAAAAGCAGGTGGAAAAGCTGGACAAAGCTGATAAGACCAGAGGTGTAAACTTTGACTTGATCATTTGATTCAAATCTTGACTTGTTTGTATCAGGAAAGACTTGTGACCTGACTCTGACTTGAGTGTCTTAACTTGAAATAACTGCTTTCATTGAATAAATAAAAATCCCTATTCAAGAAAAAAATTAGGAATTAAATATAATTCTATGATGTTTGTTTTCTCTTTGCGTTAATGTTTCAGGAGTGGCTGTTTTTGTCATTATTTTATCCAGAGTTCGGACCCACATGCAGATAAACTAGTGAGAGAGACAAGGGAAAAAGCTAAACAGGTCTATTGAGAAGTTTGGTGGAGATTCCAGTGTTGCTCTGAACACTGCTCAACCGAACTGAAAGGTGAGGGGAAGACACTGCGGGTTAGTTCAGGTTCAGTAGGAGAATTGATTCTCGAACTTGAAGAGGAGAAAAGGTAGGCAGACTCACATTTCCAGAGAATAGGCTCTATGCACAGCCTCCACTACTTCCTGAATTTAAGGCAGCTCCTTTGTTTCCTGTCTTTCATGATTGGATGCACTGATTAATCCAGGTGTGTATGACCTAAGTAACTGGCCAGACACACCTGGATTAATCAGTTAAGGTCCAGTAATGAAAAGACAGGAAACAGCGTAGGAGCTGCCTTAAATTCAGAAAATAGTGGAGCTGTGCATAGAGCCATTGGTTGACTCTTAGACTCCAGTAGGTGAGGAATGTGTTCCGCATTTTGTCTCATACCGTTGGAGGGCGACAGGGATTACCCAGAATGCGGTTGCTTATAGATGAATGGAGAAAGACTGACTGCCACTCAGATTTCCCTGCGGTACTTGAACGGACTGTTGTGCAGATGAATCCCTTGCTCAGTGTGAAGCTCAAACGTTTCCTCGGGGAAAAGTGGATCCAAACCTCCGGTTTGTTTCCTCAGCTCAGTTTGAAGCTCAGAGTAGATCCTTCCAGGGAGAGAAGGTCCAAATATCCAGTTTGCAGGATGACTTCCTGCCGAGAGGCAAAGGAGACATAAAAGAATGTTAAGACTCAGATTGACAAAAACTCAGTTTGACTCAGCAAAACTCAGCTTGGCTAGAGTACCCAAAACTGGCAAACACTCTGGCGTCGAGGTAGTGACAATCAGTAGCTTAAGAGCACCCCGCGATAACGAGGTAACCACTTGCAGGTGTGTGAGGAGGGAGAATCAGAACCAGGCGCCACCTGGTGGAGGAAGGAAGACAAACACCCAAACACACAGACCACACAGACTGGAGTCCTAACAGTTTTGGTTTAATGACATTTAAACCCTAGGACTTGGGACTTGACCTGAGACTTGACTATAAAGATTCAAGATTTTATCTTATAGTCATTATTGATTTTTTAGTTTTTTTTGTTATTTTTTTTTGTTTTTGTTTATTTGACAGGGACAGTACAATTAAACATTGCAACCAGACAGGTGGCCAATGTCCAAGTACATAAGGCTTGTAGCCATGGGCTAATTTGCAGCCTTCGTCCCTGGTTAGGCTTTTAAAAGGTGTTAGCATTAAGGGGGAGGGAGGTTAGTAACGACACACAAATGAAGACAAAAAAACAAGAGAAGAAAAAAAACAAACAAAAAAAACTAAAAAAAACCTTTAAGCCGAACATGTGGTCCAAAATAACTCCACAGCTGGATCGGTCCACATGATCCGGGTCTGTTTTAGTAAAATGATCCAAACCAAGTTATTTTATTTAGCCAAACTGATTTTAAACTGTAGGGACCATATTTATTAGCCTGGTGCCATTCGAACTTAGTCCCGCCCTAACGCTTTGAGGGTCGGGAAGTTAGGTCTGGCATGCTCTCCATAGTAGCGAAAGTATGATCGCCCACTTTCTGGCGATCCAATCAAATTGTCAGGGCGGGGCTTTATACGATGATGGACAGATGATCAACAGTAACGTAATCAACCGCGTGACCAAAGCGGCGCTTTGGTGACAACAACAATGGCTGCGCGCGGAGAGTTTAAGGTGAGTAGATTCTGCTATTAGGTCTGTTCTAGAAGATATCGACAGCAAATTAATTTTAAAGAGGAACAGAGAAACCGCGATCAAGGCTCATCTTCTTATTCTAGGCGTGAAACTGCACGCTTTGATTTTGTTGACAACAACTATGCGTGGCTTAACATACGTCCGCGCCTCCGTTGCTCTTATTGGTTGTAGGTCTATCCAATTGAGTGCAGAGGTTTTTTTTTTTCCTGGTTCGTTCAAACACGCCCCATAATCACAGCTCTATGGAGCAGCATCAGACTCATTCTGTCTAGAATTGGAGTCGGACTACGTCAGGCTACTGATTTATAGCTGTTTAAGTAATTTTAGATCATTTGGTTTAGATGCAACATCGACTTCACACAAAATCCAATTTCCTGTTATTGTTGATATTGATATATTTTTCTGTCTGGGAGCCTTAATATCCTACAATCTTCTAACACATTTTGACGTTTTAGCACAGGTATGGAAAACTTAAATGACATCATTAAACTATGGTGTTTTATTAGAAGTGATATTGTGTACTCGTGGTTTACGCCTCACAGCGGTGGGACCAGCTGACAGGCAGTCAAGCGTGTATGTTTGTAATTAGTTTCAAAGAGCCGCTGAAGTGGAGTGAAGTCATAACGATGATCTTGGCTTGCATTTCAACTAAAAAGTGGGGAGTCTTAACTTTCTTCCTCCGCCATCATTGCTGAAACCATAATGGCAGAACATAAAGCTAAAATGTGACTGTGTGTGAAGAGGTGTTATCATTCAGTGTCACGGCTGCGTGCCTCCTTACCAGCTTAACACCTGAAACTGTGGCTCAGATGTGTGAAACGCTCCGAAACTAAAGGTGGGTGTGATTACCAGTCAAATTAAACCTGAGATGTCAGTTACATGTGTCAGTGCTTCCACCCCTACACTTGGCAGGTTTTGTAGGGGAGTGACAAGCAGGCTGTTGATTATATTCCAGTGTGAAGGTGAATCACTGACACACAGCTACTGTTTATGATGCCATATTCATTGTTTGATTCGTCTTTGAAAAAAACTACTTTTTTTGTGCTCTGATGTTAAAACTGCCACCACTCTGGGTTGTGTCATCATTAAATAGTCTACTGAGTTGTTATTCCAAGATCCTTTTTACTTCTTTTCTCATTTTCAACAACATTCCTTTCAGAGAAGCAGCTATTTTTGGTTTAGTAAACAGCAAAATTGGGAATTAGAACCTTACAGAAGTATTCAGCCCCATTGAACTGGGTCACATTTCCATGCCTCATGATACCTCAAGATATTTAATTGATATTTTATGCAGCAAATATAGAGCAACTTTTAGAAGTGGTTTGAATTTGTATTTGCTGCCATTTATAACATTTAGGGCCTGATTTATCAAGATCCATTTATGCGTCCAGTAATTTCACTTCGCCGAACTGGAATTTCTGGCGCAGTTTGGCTGAACCATGGTTTGCGCGGGTGATTTAACAAGGCCGATTAGTAACTGGTGGCAGGTGCAAAACTGTTGGAGACGCCCTTATTTAAATGATGGTTTTGCGCGTTTTGTGGTTTGGTAAAGTAGTTTGTAGTTTGTGCAAACTAGTGCATTAAGAAATTTAAATCTTACAGTGACACCCCCAAACACACAAAAAGCCACAATATATATATATATATATATATATATATATATATATATATATATATATATTAGTGCTGTCAATCTATTAAATTTTTTTAATCGCTGATTAATCGCATCAATGCCTGAGTTAACTCGCGATTAATCGCATTTTAATCGCACATTTTTTTCCCCTGATTGAAAATCATTTAAATACTCTCGATGACATACAAAAAAAATACATACAGGCTAGGTTTGTGCAAATGTTCTTTTTTAAAAATGAAAACAGGTCACAGATACTGATTTATGCCAAAAATAACAAATATGTAGCCAAAAAAAGGCCCTGAAAACAGGCTGATGTAAAAGACAGTCTTTACAGTTAATACAGTCTTTTGAACAAAGACAAGCATTTTACCCTACTGCTATAAAATTTAGTAGAGTTAACATTAGATGTTAATTAACCAAGGTAATAATGAACAATTTTCAATCAATACATCAAAATCAATAGACCGACATCACTAGATGGAGGTAGTCTATGCTCTAGAAAGTTACTTTTCAGCCTCTTAACAAAAATGAGAACACACACACCCACCTCACCCACCCACCACACACACACACACACACACACCCACCCACCCACACACACACACACACACACACACACACACACACACACACACGATACCGACCTGTGGCGTACACAGACAGCAAGAGTGGCGTAGCAGATTCCATTTCACCTCAGTAATCTGTTTTCTCAGCGTATTTCAGGTTGCTACTAGTTACCAGACACTCAACTTGTTTGTTGGTGGTGGGGCTTAAAGAAAAGGCACTAGCGCTACCCAGTGTATGAGCGTCTTTTTCCCTTGAGGAGCTCTGCTCTCGAAGCCTATGAGAAAATGCATACACTGGGGAAAAATAGCCCCGCCTTCCCGCAGGCTGCAGCGGGATGTACTTGGAAAATTGTACCACATAAAACCACATAGCGTTAATCTCACGTTAAAAAATTATCGCCGTTAAAATGGCCTCGCGTTAACGCTTGATAATAACGCTGATAATTTTGACAGCACAAGAAGTGACTGTGGAAAAGATTTACTGCGGCGCTGCACGCATCCCCTCAGAGCATTGGCATGTTGCTCCACAGGCATGGGGGAGGTCAGGGTTCTCCGGTGTTAGAGGCGTCAGGGCTAATACATGGCATTTTTGAAACGTCCGGACACCACTTCTGAAAACGAGATTGGGAGATCCCAGCTCTCACTGCAACCTTACGCTTGCAAGGAGTTTAGTGATATCTGGTACATTGCGTGGGTCCTCCTTAGGCTGGCTGGCTCCAAATCCATTCTGAGTTCCCCAACAGCTCCAAAATGGCAATGCTGGATAAACAATATGTTTTGAGGATCGCTTTCCTCGCTCATTCCAAAACATTCACACGGAGTGAAAAAATGCTCTCTCTTTGCGTCTCCTTGCTCCATTTCGATGTGTCTCCTTCTTGCGACAATAACCGCTGCCATGTGTGCGCAATTACGCATACAGACCATTTGCACCTTCTTTTGAAACGTGTTAAATATAGAGTCAGATACCGTTAGCAAAATTGCTTTCCAGGTTTGATAAATCACTTTGCTGAAAGTGCTAAATTAATATATCTACATGTTCTCCTCCCACAAGACGCACTTTTGCGTGTAAACGCCCCATATTGCATATTCATTGCAGAAAAAGTACTAAATGGATAAGAGGTGCTATTTAGCACGTTTTAAAAGACCAAATCCTTTTAGCACGCTGTTGATAGATCAGTTTGTACATTTTAGCGATGCGCAGTGAAATAGCTCACGTTTTTATACACGCAAACCTTTGATAGATCCGCCCTATGTGTAGTTAAGTGGCATTAGAAATAACCTAATTCAATTAATAAACAGAACCTGCATGTAAATAATTCAATCTACGTTTTGAGAAGGCCTCAAAATTGTGTTAATTGGAATCTGTCACGATTTGTTTGGAGGTTTTATATGAGGACCCAAATGCAGAGGCTGACAGGCAGAGGTGAGTTCTTAAAGCGGGTTTAATGAAAGATCAGGCAGCAAAACAGGAATCCAAAAATCCAACATAAAAATCAAACACAAACCAGAACTATGGAGACATCAGGGGAAAACCATCAAGGAGCCAGGGTGAGAAAAGGTAAGACGAGGAACCAGCAAAGAGGGACTGCAGAGGGAGTGTATTTATGGCTGACTGAACAAAGGTAGGACTAATGAGCTGATAGGGAGCAGGTGTGACTAGAGCTGATGAGGAAGCCAAGGAAAAGAACACAAGGGGGGCAGCAGAGGACAGACAGAAAAACCTAAGCAACTTAAATGAATCCAGACACACCAATAAAGCTAGAAAACAAGGAAAAACCTGGATAAACTTGAAACTGAAAAATTAAAGAGACTGATATGCCGTGTCCACGATGTAAGTCATTGAGGCTAGCTAGGCTAGATAGCAGCAGCTATATGTGCCATCCTGCCTGTATTGTTTATTTGGTTTTGGCAGTGAGACTGGCAGCTTTTTCTATGATCACACCTAGTAGTATAAGAAACATCAATTCAATTCAGAGTATTTCTATAGCTCCAATTCACAACACGTCATCTCAAGGCACTTTACAGTTCAACCAGATCATCCAGTCAAATTGATTCAAAGTTTTCTATCTAAGGAAAACCAGTTGATTGCATCGCACTCATTGACTCTTCAGCAATCCCTCACACTAAGCATGCTTGTAGCGACAGTGGAGAGGAAAAACTCCCTTTAACAGGAAGAAACCTCCAGCAGAACCAGGCTCAGTGTGGCTGACCATCTGCTGAGGCCCGACTGGGGTTCAAGGAGACAGAAGCAGAGATACAAGAAGCAGCTGTAAAAGGCGGCCCCATCCAAGAAACACACACAGCCAGGCAGGACGAGCTCCGAGCCAGCTCCCATGCCAGAGGATGAAGAGAGCACATCCAGTTAGTCTTGGTCAGAGAAACAGGACTACACTGGAAGCACATCAGTGGGGCAAGCTAGATTCTCTGTGTGTGTGTGTGAACATACAAATACTTCCAGAATTGAACTTTGCAGTAAGGTTAGCATGGTTCAGCATCTACAGTAGCTAGCCTGGGTGCCATTCCTAACTTAGTCCTGCCCACAACGTTCGAGGTCAGGAGTTCGGTCTGGCATTGCTCAATAGTATGCTTGAGTAATGCTTTCGCTACAATATCTGGGGCCAATCAAATTGTCAGGGCGGGCTTTATACGATGATGGACAGATGATCAAAAGTAACTTAATCAACCACGTCACCAAAGCCGGCAGGGTGACAACACAACAATAATGAAGCTGCGCCGAGAGTTTAGGTGAGTCGATTCTGCTATTAGGTCTGTTCTAGAAGATATCGACAGCAAATTAATTTTAAAAGAGGAACAGAGAAACGCTTGATCAAGGCATTTGTTGAAAAGAAAGATGTTTTGGCGCCCTTCCTACGGGATTCGGCAAAAGTTTAATTTATCAGCTGGCTCCCTTCGCCGCTTAACACACGCCATGCACCCCGCTGCTCTTGTATTGGTTGTGGTGGTCTGTCCAATTGAGTGCAGAGGCATTTTTTTCCTGGTTCGCTTTGAAACACTTCCCCATAATCACAGCTCTATGGAGGCTTTGCATCAGACTCAGATTCTGACTAGAATTGAGTAGGACTACGATCAGGCTATACAGTAGTAGCCATTCAAAATGTCCCCACTTTTCTTGATGGGTCCTTGGCTGGTACCCTACAATTCCTTTTCTTTGTACTTAAAGTTTTTCTTTCTGTCATGATTTGGGGACATTTAGATCTAAAGAGAAGCATCATCTCCTGGTCAGACCCTGTAATACAGTGATAGGGTGGAGTTAGGGTAAAAAAATATGCACGTCCAGGAGAAGTTCAGCCAAAAGTTGGAGGGGATTTTGCTGTGGAAGTTGGCTGCCATTCAGGTGGCTTTTGATTGGGAAGGGCGATTTTGAATGGCTGCTACTGTAGATCATATGCATGTACTATAACCTTCCGATCTGGTTAGGCTTGAATAATTTAAGTGCTCTGGATGGGCAAAGCTGAAAAATGCAGCTCACATGATTTTCAGCTGTAAATACAGCTGTATGGATTCAGGAAAGCATGGCACACATGCACTCTACACTTTTCAGATTCCTATTTCTGCTTGTGACTCTAACATAGAGACATTTGAAAAAGATTCAGGAGGTATGAATAATTTTGCAAGGCAGCAATCTGAAAATATGTGAAAAAAAAACCTTGCATTTCATTGAAGATTATTTCGAAATTTTTGTCCTGTTTCTCCTGCTTATACTGCGGTAAATATTCATTACGGCAGCCGTAGCAAACAGCATAAAGATGCGTTTCCATTCCCCTAATTTGTAATGGCTGTCCTGTTGTGATGGATTCCTGGAAACATAATTGAATACGACGCTGAGGTTACAGCCGACTGACACATGATGCTGCCTGATTATATGGAGAGCTTCAGACGAGAAGCTTTTCAAACTGAGTTCAGAACGTCAACATGCAAACGGTGGTGTTTTTGTTTTCCAACTTCTGGGATGTTTTTCATGTTTACAATTTAGAAATTTACATATAAATTGAACGGCATTCTCTCTTCAAGACGCATGGAAGTGAGTTGTACCCAGCGAAGAATTTCCTTTAAACTCTCAGCGTTTCGAATCTTAATTCACAAGCAGGTGAGCTTGTTGCGGTCCATCAAAGTCTGATGGAATCGCTGAGCCATGAGCTGTCCACGCAGCAGAGAGTGCAGCTCCAGCCATTTGCTGCCTCCCCTCTTCCACTCGGGATGTGGCCTGTTTTCTCCACTAAGGGGCAGAATATCATCACTGATGCCTCCACCCTGAAAGGCAACATCTGGTAGCATGGTCTGAGTGATCACTGAATAATTCCTCTGTGTAAATTGGGTAAGGAGGACCAATTTAAAAAAGATACAAACAATAAAAAACACAACATTGATGTCACTCTGTGCACAAAGGTGGGTGGCTGTCAAACAAGCTTTAATTTCATGCAAACTTTCAAAACTCAGTAATATATGATGAAATGTGGGTTTTAGCTGATTATCTAACTTATTATAATTTTTATTAAAACATACAGGTGCACAAGACCAAAGTTTGGAATTTTTGAGGTATCTGCAGCAGGTTTTTATTGTTCATGAAGTGCAAAGCGCCTGTCCTATTTCTGTGATACCCATCTCAGGTTGAGCTCAGCACTTTCCTCATTAATTTCCCCTTTTTATTCTCTGAGCCGGCTGTGATATTTGAGAGATTTGAGCGCATGGGGCACAGGTTAGCGCTTTAACACTATGCTGACGCCGAAGCTTTACTGGCGCTACCAAGATGTCTAGAGTGTGGGATTAAACGTGGAGAAACTTACATAGATATTAACCTTCATTTCAGTCTCCTGTGCGAGCTGCCGAAGGTAAATCCTCCTCCAATCAGCTCCCATCAGGAGGGTTTTTTTTCCCCGTCCGATCGATGACCTTCGATGAGGAAGCAAGGCACCTCTTTCTGCTTCTGGTGCTTTTAAGGGATTTCTTTGCCCTTTTAGGGAGCTCTAACACTATGTTTAACTACATCCAGACCCAGGTTTTTAGTCGTCTTTGTTATTTTCTTTTGACCAGCCATGTTTCCACTGCAGACATTTTTTTTTTACCCTTTAATGCTGCCCATGGATAGCATAAGCTCCCTAGCATCAACTAATTCAAGGACGTCTTAGGAAGTAGCCGTATTTTTTCCATATTAAAGTTGGGACACAGCTCTTGTATTTAATATATAACTTTCAAATCTGTTTTCAGGTTTTTATCTCAGGTTATTTTGTTGGCATGATTACTGAAAAAAAAAAAAAATTCCGGTTACTATGCTGCTTATAAAAAAAAAAGAAACTTGCATGACTAAATATATCCCTTTCATATTTATCGGATTATTGCTATGCAGGGTAATTCAACTCTTTTAAGGTTTAAGTGATAATAAATCTCCTCACTTTCACTCTTGCAGCATGAGAGAAGTGGCCACTCCTGGCTGCTTCCATCCCTCATATTGCCTCCATGTCTGCATTGATGCTGCAGGAAAAGCCAGCTTTCAGAACAATGACGCTTCCCTCCCTCATCCCTCAGAGAAAGGACATATTTGAGCCCCTTTGATTTGCCCTGATTTGTTTTGATGTGGCGAGTGAGTGCTTTTTAAAATCTCCTTAACTCCCCAGGCCCGGCTGGGCCGAGCCGTGCCTCCCACAGGGCTAATGACCGTATAGCCCGGCCTGTGCTGAATAATACAGACTCTCGCGAGGGGCGCGTCGGGAGGAGGGCCAAGGGGATAAGACGCCTTCGCTCCTACAGTACACCTCCATTGATAAGATTGCATTAATTGGTATGAATAGAGAGGGCTTTCTTGCTCTCCTTGTATACATTTGCCATTATACTCATTAGCTTCCTGTTGCCTCCCAGTGAGTTTCTCCTTCACATCCTCCGGGGTCTCCTGGGAGGCAATTTGCATCTCTCCATGGCGTCTCTCTGGGGTTATTGAGGAAATAATATTGCCTTTTCTTCTGTGGCCGCCCCTTTGATTCTTGCAGAGCAGGGGCTGATAGATTGCCACTCACATGTTAATGACAGCCACTGATACAGGCTCCTGGTGCAAGACCACTGATTGATCCAGGTTAGAAAAGGTACAATTGACAAGCAGCACTGGCTAATCATCTTACATGTGTCTATGACCGTATGCACGTGCATGAGCACAGACCTTGGAAAGTGACGGGGGGATCCCTCTGCTGTCAAGGCTGCAGTGCTCCAGCTGTCCACTTTTCTCGATAAAGTCAGGCTTTTGTTGCCCATCTGAATTCCTCGACACTTTCTGACAGCTGAGTTTCTGCCATCTAGTCTTCAGAAGCTTCTTTCTTTGTTTGCCATGCATGTTGTCTTTGACCTCTCTGTGATAACAGACGTGCTCGTATTTAAGCCACTCCCAGAACTCTGCAGCCAATGCTACGTGTTTGATACATTTTATTCTTCTCTCTAAGTTCTGCCTCCTTGTTTAGTGGACAAACTGTTGGCATGTCAGAACAATGGTAGAATTTAACCTTTTTTATTTCTTCTTCTTCCAGCTTTAATTACAGAGCAATGAAATGAATTCTCTGCTTTTAACCCATCCCATTGGGGAGCAGTGGGCTGCCATTGTGCGGCGCCCTGGGAGCAGCGTGTGGTTAAGGGTCTTTGCTCAGAGACCCAGAGTGGCAGTCTGTGGGAGTCGGGTTCAAACTCAGAACCTCAGGATTCCAAGCTCTTTGCTCTAATCACTAGGCCCCCACTACTAATCAGTACTTTTGCAGAAACATTCAAGAGCAAAGAGAGTTAAAATGCGACCAATTTGTTAAATGCATAAAACAACAATCTATGTTTAATTCATTTTTTAAATAATTAAGCTTTAAAAAAGAGTTAGTATTACTCTTTGCAAAAATATTCTAACAATATGGTTAACAAACGAAACTGCTGCTTTGAGGTCCCTTTCCAACAGGGGGCCCCCAAGAGCACATGACCTCAGATAGAATATCATGTAAAACAAACATAATAGAAAGTAGATTACTTTCATCTACTTCTTAAATGGGTCCACAAATAGTTAACGTGTTGACCTAAACATTATTGTAGTTTGTGAAATGTAAGAGAGCTACAGTAGCAGCCATTCAAAATGGCCCTTCCCAGTCAAACGCCAGCAGAACGGCAGTCCACTTCCCTCCAACTCCCAATAAAATCCCCTCCAACTTCCAGCCACTTGCCTTCTCCTGGGCGTGCATATTTTTTTACTCTTACTTCACCCTTTCTCTGAATTACAGGGTCTTACATCTTAATGTCCACAAATTATGACAGAAATAATATTTTAGTACAAAGATTGATGTTTAAGGGAATCTTAGCGGACCAGCCAAGTACCAGCCAACGGCCCATCAAGGAAAATGGGGAAAATTGAATTTTGAAAGGCTACAACTGTAACATCATTAGCAAGAGCTAATCAGGAGATAATAAAGGACTGTTCAAAGTGACAGGAAAACATATTTTAGTCGTTGTAAAACATCATTCTAATATATCTGAGAAAAGGGTTTGATCGTGGGTGTGCTTTGGTGGCGCAGTGGATAGCGCACATGACCCATGTACAGTATGGAGGCCTTGGTCCTCAACGCGGCCGACCCGGGTTCGAATCTGAATCCTGTGGTCCTTTGGCGCATGTCTCTTCCCCTGTCTCATACCCCCTTTCCTGTCAGTCTACTGTCCAAAAAACAGCCATTAGTGCCATAAAAACAAACAAAAAAAGCGTTTGATCCTGATGCTAACCATAAAAAGCCTCAGTTAGAAAGCAAAGCTCTTTGTAGCATAGCTTTCCATCTGGGCTAGCATCTCCTAGCAGCAGCTGAATAAACTCCAGCTTCCTTTGTCATCTCTCCATTTGGTCCTACTCCTCATCATTGATTTTTGTGAATTCTATATCGTCGCCAGTATTAATGTGCTCTGGTTCAAACCGCTTTGTCACTGGAAATAAATCTAAATAACCAAAGATTTAGGTAAGAAAAACCAAGTCTGTACTGAAAAGTCGTACATCAAACACAAAAGCAAAACGAAATCTTATAAATTAACTTGTCTACATATGTAATACGATCATTTGAAATGGTTAATGTTTTGCCCCACTGATCTCTATTTATTCACTGGTTTGCTGATTGCATGAATACAGTGAATCCACCGGCGCCCATGTTGGTACTCCCCACTCCCACCAAGATGTGCAGGAAAATGCCTACTTGTGTAGCATTTGACTGCAAAAACAAGCAGTTTGCCGGCTTTGGGAAGATGTTTCACAGGATAAATTTAGAGTCACTGAATGTACTAAGCAAGAAAATCCATCTATATGCCAATGTATCCTATAGTATAATATATATAGCGTAACATTAGTCTGGCTATCTGGGACTGACTCGAAGACATTGACTGAGTTAGTCATTGACATTGTGTCTAACATTAGAAAATACTAAAAAAGTAATTCACTGTGAAATGTCAGTGTAGTAATTATTTATTAATTGGATGACGCTGTCGTTTTTGTAGTGTTTGTTGTATTTCTCATTTGATAAAGTCATGTGCTTAAATATATTAAATGTTATATTGAGGGAAAAAAAGCAACACAAACATTTTTAAAGGCTAATGCACAGCATAAAATTATATGGCATCATTCATGCACAATTTGAAAATAGGAAAATACTTTATCATTAACAGACATGTACTTGTAATTCAGTCTTGATGTAACATTTTGAAATTATCTGTAATATGTTATAACAACAATAATGTCATCGATACATGTATATTACATCATCATCAATTTAGCACTTTTGTATTTCTCATTCTAAAATGAGAAACACAAGTATGTACATAATTGTATTTCTCATTTTATAATGTGAATCGTAAGAAATGCTGATATTGAGTCAATATCGGTATCATGTCAGACATGAAAAAGTTGCATTTGGACATCCCTACATTTTTTATGATATTACGTTTACAAAAAACAGCTTGGATGAATCGCTATCGATTTTAAGGCATCAAGCACTGAATTTATATATGTTTGGCAGCCTATTTTATGCTCTTTGTCCAAATTTTTTATATATTTTAGTAGTGCTATCACAATACTAAAATGTCTTAATAAATATTTCACAATCAATAGCATTTTGATAATCTGGGGATAAAGATATAACAATTTATAAAAGAAAAAATATATAAAAAATTGTTTTAACATGAAAAAATTCCCTTCAAAAGAATAAAATATTATTTTTAAGTTTCCGGATAACTGCAAAATAAATAACTTAAAACATAAAACTATTTCACTATATTTTACAATTATCTGATGTTTTATTCTTTTAAGGAGCAAAAATCCAGAAATCTAAAAATTAACAACAATAATATCCAAATAAATCTTTTCTTCAGAATCGATATCATTACAAATTTATATTGCATCAGGATACAGATGCAATTGCTGAATTGAACCTGTGTGATTGCTGAACTGTAAAAAAAAAAACACTAAATCCAGTCACAGACTACATCACACTGAAAAGACCAAACCAAAAAAAAACTTAACTCAAAAAGTTTTTTTACTTTATTTTTGCACCATATATATTCATACTCTGAACTTCCATATCGATGCGTTTTGCTCCATGTTTTTCTCCCACACTGTTTACATTAGATCATTGCTGCACTTTATAGAATGGAAATGTTCATTTCACTGCTAAGCTGCTGCTCATTTACTGTCTGAAAGCTGTACAAAACAAAACTTTGTTTTGTATACACACTGTGTAAACAAAATTACAATAAAAGTTGTTTGAGTCTAAAGCGTTTGAGAATCAATATTTATTGGAGTATTGACATTTTTGACAACCCTAAATCTTATTGACCAGGGTAAAAAAGGATTAGTAGGGGTGAGTATTGGCATGGGTGCTGCAATACGATGTGTGTCCTGATACTTGGGTCATGATACGATACTATCACGATATCATAATAATAACTGATTTTTATTGATCTCACATTGGAGAAATTAACTGCATTTAACCCATCCCCTTGGGGAGATGTGGGATGGCATCGCGCGGCGCCCGGGGAACAGTGTGGGGTTAAGGGTCTTGCTCAGAGACTCAGAGCGGCAGTCTATAGGCGTGGGGCTCGAACTCAGAACCTCAGGATTTCAAGCTCTATGCCCTAACCACTAGGCCACTACTCCCCATATATTGCTATATTTTATTTATCAAAATTAAATGTATATATGTAACAAAGTGCTGTATATGTACATTAGAAGATATTGATCATTTAGGTCAGAGGTCTTCAACAGGGGGTCCGCGACCCCTAGGGGGTCCAAGGAGGTACTGCATGGGGGTCGCGAAATCTTTGATTGATTAGTGTTTTTTTTTATATCCCCCAACAGCTCGCCAATGTTCCACATTAAGATAAATTCAACACACTGTAGTAAAAAGATCAATAAAAGAAGGCAGAAGATGTCTTTCAATCATCAATGCTCACATTCAGCTTACACACAGGAGCTCTTTCAATCTGGGCACCGTTTCATTCACAACACCTCGTCCCATCAACCAGTAGGGGATCAGAAATACTTTACAACTAACCCACAGGGAGAAATTACCACTTTCCTTACATGACTCCATCTGTAATAGAGTGACTATAGGACCCAGTTTGATAGAACACAATTTCATACTATATATAATTAGGGGGTCCCTGCTCCATCTTGCCATCAGTTTGGGGGTCCTTGACCTGGAAAACGTTGAAGACCCCTGATTTAGGTATTTTGGGATCCATGTTGTTTGGAGTTTGAGTCAGTCCACATTTCGTCTGTGACTGCCTCAACTACAGCTATAATGCTGGACTACAGAACGAAACACTCCACAGCACCATCTGCCAGAGAGGCGGTGCAGACGAAGCCTTTTTTCCCTCATTGTTTTAGGTAAAATGTGTTGTTTTTGAAAAATCGATATTAGGAACTGAATGATCAGCACTATATCGGGCAGCCGAAAATCACGATATATCCCCAAATTATTTTTTCCCCTAAGGCATAGGGAGAACATGATGATGTGGCTTAATTAAAATCTCTGTAATCAAAACAAGTTAAAGTTTAACTGAAACTGAGAAGCCTACATTATATTTCTAGCTATAATAGACAGTTAAGTTTAACTCCATCTGCTTTTGTGACAAAGACAAATATCCCTAAAACTTGTTTTGGAGTTTTGGATACTCTAGCCAAGCTATGAGTTTTCTGAGTCAAACTGAGTTTTTGTCAACCTAAGTCTTAACTTTGTTTTTTTTTTGTCTTTTGCCTCTCGGCATGAAGTCATCCTGCAAACTGGATTTGTTGGGACCTCCCTCTCTCTGGACGGATCAACTTAGCTTCTAACTAAACTGGGGTTCCAAACAGGAAGTTTGGATCTCAATTTCCTCAAGGTAGGTTTGAGGCTTCACACCGACCAAAAGGTTTCATCTGCACCACAGCCCGTTCAAGTCCCGCAGGAAATCTGAGTGGCAGTCAGCTTCTCCGTTCACTCCAAACAGGAAGTTTGGGTCCACTTTCCCCAAAAGGTTTGAGCTTCACACCGAGCAAAGGTTTCATCTGCACCACTGCCCCGTTCCGTTCAGAACCTCGCGCTGGGAAATCACTAAGTGGCAGTCAACTTCTCCGTTCACCTAAGGTACAACCGTCGGTCTGAGAAACGAAGCCCGTCTGCCCAACCACCAAACAGAGATAACACTGGAATCTTCCCACACAGACTTGATTCCATAAAAGGACACCTTTTCCTGGAGAAGTGAGTCTGCAACCTGTTCCTCCAATTCAAGATCCTAATTTCCCACTGAGCCTGAACTAACGCAGTGTCTTCCCCTCACCTTCCAGTTCACGGTTGACTTCCAGTTCCGGTTGATTCATAACCATATTCTAATAAGCGTGTTAAACTTTTCCCTGGTCTCTCTGTTTGGTCTTCTGCATTTTGGGGTCAGACCTTTAATTATTAAACCTGGTGGATTAAAATACCAAGTTTGTCACAAAGGCACAGGGTAATTCAGAACAGAATGAAAATAATTTAGCAGATTATGCACCAAAACAAAACATCTAGTAGGAGAATTTAGCCATTTGCGTTAAGAAAACAAAAGTACATCTAATGACTGTTATTTGATGGCACCTAAGATTCACTTCCTATATTTTAGAACTGGATCTCTGAGGTTATGGTTCCAGAGTACAGAGGCCTCCCTCTCTCCTCCTGACTCCTGCCACGGAGCGCTCAGATTAGCTTTTAAAGATAGATAATGAGAGATTTCATCCCAACAGCTGCTCTGCTTGACATGTCTCGAAATTTAAACTCACTGATGTCTGCTCGGTAATGTGGAGCCTGTCCTCAATTTGGAGAGCGGTTTGACATCGGCTCCCTTTCATCTCAGTGGTCACATGTCTATGGCAAAGCAGCAAAGTTTGATATATATTTAATTTTCCTTTGCATATCGCTTGAAAGCATCTGAGCATGCCTGATCATAGCAGGAAGTTCTGTCTTGCTTGGTGTTTATCTACTTTCAGTTAGATGGCGATAATAACATTTATTAAAAGTCAACATCCTAACTGCCACTAAACAAGAATACCCACCGCCGCAGTGGCTGCATCCTCTCTGCATACTTATAACAGATTAGAGGTTGTGTATATCAATTGCGCAGCTCATGCATATTGTTATGAGGGCGGAAAACGCGGGGAAATGGAAATGTGCCATTTCGAAGAGCCAAAAGCAGGCAAGTGGGCAGCGCTGGCGGTGATGTTTGGGGTTTGTTTTCCTCTCAGTGTTGGGAGATGAGAAGTCGTGTATCCAAACAGAGCAGAGACGATGTGTATGAGAGCCATCTGCTTGGCAGCTCTCCTGTGCCCACTGCCCTCCTCAACGTGAGAGCAGCCTCATTAAAACGGTCACATGCCTGAGAAATTTCTAACTGCTCTGTTTTCTCTCTTCTTCCTCCTTTTTTTAAAAAAAGGGAGCGGAGTTTAAAACTAACAAAGCCCTGGGAAATCCCCATCAGACGTCCCTCCCTTAATCCGTTTAATTTTGAAAGGTATTGTTTAAAGCTTTAAAGTTTATATCGTTTAATCCCCCTCCAACACTACGGGCAGCAAATGAGGCCGTGTCAGCAGCTTGAACAGATATAATCTACTCCACACAACAGAAAATCCTTCTTCAAGACGAGGTTGCATGGTTTTCCTGTGAACTCCCTGTTTGATGTTTCTACCTGCTATCGAACATGACTTCTGTCTTAACCCAACTGTCACTCGCTCCCTGTCCCCTTTTATCACTCCCAGTGTTCTCGCCTCACCTTTTTTCATCAGTAAATCTACCATCACAGCCGCTTCACTTCTTCCCTTTTTCAGGAGATGGGGGCCGAGGGGGGGGACCTGTTACGGACAGTTTCAAGAGGTTTTTTTCCCTCCAATCTTCCTCACTGTGTTAAAATTCGGCCAAAGAAGAGATATAAGGATTTGGTGGTTTTTATAGAGCCTGCCGTTCGTATCTATGTGTTAATCGTGTTAATTTAGTGTGTAGATCTCATTACTTTTAGTTACGGTGCAAATTTACGTCTACTCTAACAAAATTGTAGACATGCAACACTTTCAAACCTCATTCCTGTATTAGATGCTCAGATCCTCTGGTTTGTTATCCTCCCATCATAGAGGACTGATCACTCTGGAAACACAAAACAGCGCAGCAAACACATTCATAAAAATAAAGACATAAACATGATTCTAAGATAAACTCATAAAAAAAAAAAAAAGATTAAAATGCAAAACATAAAACAAAATATATATATTTAATAGCAGAGATGGGAAGCTTACGAAGTACAAATACTTCGTTACTGTACTCAAGTGGATTTTTCTGATATTTTTTACTTTACTTTACTACTTATTTTTATGGCGACTTTTTACTTCTATACCTTACATTTTACACAAATATCTGTACTTTCTACTCCTTACATTTTAAAAATTGGCTCGTTACTTTAGTTTTGAATCATTTGAATGGAGTTACGTTATTATTTTCCCGTCATCAATACCAAATTCAATCTGATTGGATGGGGAATCTACGTTGCATTTGCCAGCACCACTACAAGATGAATCGCACAGGTGATTCGGCGGTATTCATTGGCTGACAAATCAAATTTGCGAGCTTGAGTGGCGATTGGCGTTAGCATGTAGTAGCGCATGGACGACGCCGATGATTGAAAATGAACACAACGGAGAGATCTAGTCCTATTGGCAGACATCCATTTAAATGTAGGCACTTAGCGGCATGAAAAAAGTGAGTTTCTACTTTTTACTTTTATACTTTAAGTAAATTTACAAGCCTGTACTTTGTTACTTTTACTTGAGTAAAAGAAGTTTAATCAGTTACTTCCACCTTTTACCAGAGTATTTTTAACACAAGTATCTGTACTTTTTACCCAAGTACGACGGAAAGTGAGTACTTTTGCCATCTCTGTTTAATAGTGTTGTACCAGTACCGATACCAGTATCAGGCAGGGCCCCAAAGTTTCTTAGACTATTGTCACCCTTTCCAGGTAGGCAATAAAAAGTTCTGCTGGATTCACTTTGTTTTAGTCCTTTTCCTGCTTCATAAAGGTAGGCAGCAGCCTCACAACGCCATGATGGCAATTATTTTACATCCAAGTAGGATGCATTTCTTCATATATACACAAACACATTGATTTCAAACAGATGGTAAAGTCCATTTTAATCTCACACAGAAGAAAGATGCAAAAATTACCCCGTGCAACAAGTTATACCAGCATTTCTCCAACTAAATAGAGCAACATTTTCATGATGCACCGTGTAAGTATTTATAAGCTTAACAACATTACAAACAAACAATTCTAGCACGTCTCAATGCCTCATTAGCGCAGCACATACATTAAATTCACAACAGGGTTAAACGCAAGTTTACCGGCTGTCTGTTCAGTCCTTCGCTTCCTCAATACAAACTTTGCACAGCTTCTTCCACTGCCCGAATAAACGGCAGGCTTTTTATTTCATGCTGCGATCTTTTGCTCAAACTAGGAAGTTTGTCTCACCTTCTTTTAATTGACTGATTGATTGAACGCAGGTAAGCTGCTTGCTCACGCTCAAACAGCTGATGTAAACAAAGGGGGCGTTCGCCGCAACAAGCTACAGTATCAGTATCGGTCTATTATTTATCCATATATAAATATATAGATTTTTTTTTTTTTACATGCTGTCTTGATTCTGCACTTATTGCTTCTGTTTAAGTTTTTTTTTGTTGAGGTTTTAGTTATACTTTGATTCATGTCTTTCTGTGTTTTCTAGTTTCTTGGTTTCATTTCTATTTCGTGTTATTTTAGTTTTTTTCTATTGTATTTGAGTTCTTACGTATTTCTTGTTGACCCTCTGTTGCCCTCTTGTGGCAGTCTCCGTCTCCTAGCTCCCTTCTAGACTCCTCTGTCCACACCTGCTCCCAATCTGCTGATAAGCCTGGTCTATGTTCAATCACCCATTTATACACCTCCTATTCAGACACTGTTTGCTGGTTCGTTGTTGTTGTTCAGTTGCTCCGTCGTTTCCTGGCTCCTCATGTGTGTTTTTCCATGATTTCCCAGAGATTTTGGTTTTCAGTATTTTGGATTTTTGCCTCGGTTTCCTGTGGAAACTTATTAATACTGGAAACCTGCCTCCTGATCTTTGCATTTGGGTCCTCAAAAAACAACCTGACACATGCAGCATTTTTCCTGTGTTTGTGTGATTGCAGCACATTCATGCATTTGCTGCGTGTTTGCAATATGCTAATCTCTAATTGTGATTGCAGCCTTTTTTCCTTTGCATTTATCTGTTAAATCATTACTATGACCAGATAGACAGTGAGAAAATTATATTTTTTTCTCCCACGACTGTAAATGCATTCCCCAATGTCGCTATGTGGAGTTAACATTAAAATAACCTTTTCAGGAGGATTTGCATAACATATTTTAACAAACCGAGAACTCGCTCTTCGTTCTTCTGTTTTCTATTTCTCAGATTTATGGCTCTGGAAGATATAATGTCTATCTCTTCCTCAAGGTCCTTACGTACCAGAGATTAGAACACATCTGCTCCCCAAAACAGTATAAAAGCTCATATTTTTGCATTTTTTATTCCTAAAGAAAATATATAATTCAAATGAGAATCTGTTGGTTCTTATTATGCTTTCTGAAAAAAGGAAACAGTCAATATTGGAAATATTTTCCTACAGTCCTGAATTGTGTTGGACTGAGACGCTGATTCCACTCTGTCTCAGTGTCCAACAAACCGAAACGATGTCCCGCATTTAACTGGGTTAGATCTTGAAAAGTAAAAAAAGATGATGGAAAGATGGAAAGCAAAGCTGCAATGAATCAAAGGACAAACGCTCCAGTCAGCAAGGAATAATCAATGGATCATTATTTATACCTAAAACTAAGACGTTCTTGGTGATTTAATGAATGTAGAGTTAATCAGTAAAAAAAATAGAAACAATAATTTTTGTTGGCGATCACCGAGTGTGGGGCGGCCATTTTGCTTCTAAATATAGCAACCCCTCCCCTCCTGCCATCTTCCAGCAGTGACGCCACGGTGCTGTAAGCTCTATAGAGCCATTCTCCCCGCACAAGTTAAATCAATGGGAACTACTTTCAGACACATCTGCAATCAACAACAATTATTGAAGATTTCCAGAGGACTTCACCATTGAAATTCACCAGAGCTATAGTGAAACTGACAATGCCCACGTGCATGGCAGCTGGATGCTGGAATACATCGGGTAAAAGTGAAAAAAAAAAGAGTTATTCCACCTTTCTGATTCCTGATCCTCCACGGACCCGGGTTCGTCGATTGGATTGCCAACTTGAAGAGGGAGGATTTGCCATCAAACTTCTGGCCAGAGAAAAAACACAATATGTAGCCAACATTTGGAAGAAGAATGTTTTCAAGATGACTTGGATAATAGCAGCGTTGTGACAAACACCAGATACAGCACTGGGACTTGATCAACAGCCGACACCACACTGTTGCGTGACGCCACTAACCAGTAGGTGGCAGTAGTGTTCTTTTGACAAACATGGATGCCTCCAGAAAAGCACATTCACATTCTGGAAATAATTGTTGTTGATTGCAGATGTGTGTCAGTAGTTCCCATTGATTTAGCTTGTAAAGCTGGGAGAATGGCGCTAGGCTTACCGCACCGTGACGTCACTGCTGGAAGATGGCAGAAGGGAGGGGTTACTATATTCGAAAAAAGTGCCACTCTTATTTTTTTTCTTTTTAAATCCAATTAACTCTAAATTCATTAAATCACTGCTTAACATATTATTTTTAGGTATAGATAATGATCCACTTATCATTCCTTGCTGACTTTTCCTTTAAACATGAAATCCAGAAATGAAAACGGTGAAAAATTTTTGATGAAAGAAAAAGGGGTTTTATATGGAAGCTGGGAGCGGTCGCGTCCCTCTGATACTTTTTCACTGTGGTTTCTCGAGAAAACAAGTTAATTTACTCATTATCGAAAGATAATGAAAGCCGTTTTCTTGTCATAACGAGATGATCGGTGTGTGTTAAAACTGATTACATCTTTCAATACCACAACAGCGGGAGAGGATCTATAAGTCATGGCAGCCTGTATATAATTCTGTAAATAATCCTATGTTTAACTTTTAGGTAACTAGACAACATTGTTGGTTTTATGATTTGCTTCCACTTCTAATTCATAAGCAATTAGACCTGTACTTCCGGCGCCGTAGCTTCTGGTGTTTTCTGAACAGCTCCGGTGTTCAGTTACGCCTGTAACAGCTATAAGATGATTTAACCCCCAGATTGAAGATTTTCATTGAAAAACATTCAGATTTGTTTCTACCATATTCAATGCAATCCAATCATCCACCACGACCTGACAATGAGTGAAAAGAAATAGAAAACTAAGAAATTATTATTTGCGCACACATGGTACCCCGCCTGCAAAACTAGGGGCAACACAGGCATGGATGGACGGGGAATCCAGGTCCATTGGCCAGCCTGATTCATTACTCATACAGGTTAATGATCCCATTATCTCGAGAAATCAATAACTATTTTCTCATGACAACGAGATAATTATCTTGTTATCTCGAAAATTAATTGCTAACTAGAGATCTCGATAAGGCAAAGGAAAAAAAAAAAAAGTTGAGTACGACCGCTCAGCTTCCGTAGTTTTGAGATTAGGTTTGCTGTTTCTCAAGATATTTTAAATTCTTTTTGCCGTATTTCATTTTTTACATTTTTATTTTTCAAACTGTATTTTTTAACAAAACGGGTTTTATATTTTCAAGTTTTTGAATTTCATCTCATGTAATGACATTTTCCAGATCACATTCTCTCCACCTCTGAGGGCGGGCTTTCTTCTGGAGCGAGGAGCAGAGATTCATTTCTATTTGGACCAAGATCGAGTGTTTCTGTTGGGCTTAAAGTGAAATCGATATGCAGCTTGAACACAATGCAAGAACAAGAAATTTGCAAAACAAGATTGAGATAAAATCTGAGAAAACAGCAGACTTTTTTTATGATTCAAATGCAAAATTTCACTTCTTATTTGCTTTTTTCAGATATCAAATAAAAATCTTCTCTTAAAATTTCCATTTACAAAATGTGTCCTTTGCTTGCAACAATAAGGGCTAAAATTCCCTCCATACTAGCCTGCATTTCATATGAAGTAGAATGCCACAAAAATGTTTTTATTTCATGGTGTGAAATTGCTGAAAAGGAGTGCTGGAGGTAAATTTGATGAGTCTTTTATATCTGTTAAATGCACATTGTATTATTCCTGTCGTTCCATCACCATTTACATTTTCTTCTTCTTCTAAGAACATAATATTCTTGGGATCATGCCACCTCTGGTACTTGTATTTCCCATTGTTATTTTTATAACCTTGCCTTCATTGCTCCAATATGTGTTTCCACTCAAGCAGTAAATTATATTGTTTAGCTATCAAAGACCTTATGTAATTACATTTGTGCAATTCAACATGACATGGCTGATAGTGTCGGCGCAAGGCGCTGGCATACATAATCACAGGCGAAATCCCATTAGGCAGAGGAGAGACCATTATTATGGAAATGACCTTTGGGTGACAAGGATTCAGAGGGATAAAAGACAACGTAATCCTGACACCACGCTCTCTTCCTTCTCCTCCTGTGCAAATTTTAAGACTATTTAGGTGTTTTTATGAATCTGTAATTGTGTTGTGGAGCATTCCTTTTTTCAGTCGGTCACTTTGAAGAATGAGATTGTGAACGTTTGCTAATTTAAACCCAGTTCTTCAGTTGTTTGATGCTGTGGGGGACTGCAGAGCTGTCGTTGTAGAAGAAGAAAGCTGTTTTATTTTCCACAGTGGCTCTTCATTGAAAGAGCGCCCTCACCTTGGGATTACTGTAGTGTTTGTTTAAGGCGTGCTTTGATACTCTTACACTAAAGAGGCAGCTTCCTAAATTCACATTGTGTCAAATAAATCAATAGATCCCATTAACTGAGGAAGTTGTGTGGAGCGGTACTTAAGGGACAGCGGGCCCCCCTTGTTTATGATTTTCTCCTGCAAAGTTGATGGCAGAGTACGATCAGGTTGGCTCTTGATCCATAGAGGCGGCTTCAGTGGTTTAAATGGGTTTACCGATATGTCCCAGTTGATTGTTAGACTTGTCTGCAATCTTCTTTCATAAAGAGTTTGAATGGCTGTAAAAAGTCCAACCCTCAGAGTATTAAGGCCTACATTTACATCTGTATTTAAGTAATTAAGCACCAAAAAGGCTTATTCTTTGGGTTATTTATATGTGATTCAATTCTAGTTTATTTCCACAGGTCTAATTCCCTAGCCTCATGAGACCACCATCCTGATCGCGTGAGCTTTCAAAGGTTTTCACTCGCAGATCAGTCTCTGAGACTCTCCGCTAAAGAAAATTTGGAGCCGCTCACCAAACGGAACGCCCAATCAGCGCTGGCTTTTGAGGCGGGGTTGAGGTGTGACGCACGAGAAGCACGACATGGGCAGCTTTCCAAAGAACGCTGGGCGGCTTCAGTCGGTGAAACTAGCGTTATGCGTGGCTATCCAGCAAGTTTTATCGGAATTACAGAGTATTTCTTCACTGAAAGAAGAGCAAAAACACACTGCTCTGGAGGCTTTTCTCTTCCTTGTGAAAAGATGTTTTTGCTCTTCTCCCACTGGTTTCGACAAGAAGAGTAGCCTGGCTTGTTGGTTGTGTTTTTAAGTCTCCCGCTTCCGTTAGTACGATCCATATGCTTCAGATGGATCTGATTTGGTTTATTTACGGCCCGCTTCATCACCAACATATAGGCCAATCAGCTAACCAGTATTCTCTTCCCAAAATTACTTCCACGAGATCTGGCGGAGTCAGGTTACTAATTCCAAAACGGAAGACTTTGGCTTTCATCTGCAGTGAGGAGAGAAATGCATTTCTTTTGGCTGCTGGACATTAGCAATAACATTTTAATTAGTCAAGTGAACGTTTGTATTTCGCTTTAAGCGAAGAGAAGGTGATCTGTTAAACTAAAATAAAAAAATAGTGCAATTCATAAAACTCATTCCGCATATCTAACGGTTAGTATCAAGACCGCAGCAACATGAACAATCTCCCCCAATCGCCTCCCCTCCAACAGTACTTTAAAGCCGCTATGGACAAAAATGTCTTCCACGCACGCCCCGCATCACCTACCTTCTCAAGTGATGAGGTTTGTTTACATAGATCATTTTACAGATAGTATTTCATTAGTCTGTGTGCTCAGTACCGGTCCTCAGTTCATCTTCAACTTCTGCCGTGAAGCTACTTTCGAGCCGCACGGGCGACCTCAATCGGTTTGTTGGTTCTGGCGCTGCCGTGAGCGCGAAAGATGTCTGCCTCCATGGCTGGCGGTAGACCCGGGCCCTATGTAATTAAAATGTCTGCACTTAAGGCAACGCGAAATATTAAGGTTGTTATGCTGAGCTCGTGATGATGATAAATAACATAGTTATGTATAATATATTACATTTCTGACTGTATATCCTCTGTAATTATTACACACTGTAGCTTTAAATATTAGAGGGGCGGTTTGTATTTCCATATCGAATCAGACACCGGGGAGAAATTAAACATCTGCTCCATTCCTCCTGCTGTCCTGATGATTTACCAAAAGCTTTCTTTAAGAATGTTTTGCCCTCCATAGCAGCACACACATTCTTTGAATGAAACCTTTCATAGGGTTTTTGTAAGAATTTAATCACACAGGTAAAGAATTCAATTCAAAGGGAAATTAAATGTTCATGCGATGGGACTGGCTTACCTGTCCAGGATGGGACCTTCCGCCTCGCCAGACAGTTGGAGAGTATACACCCAGCCCTCCGCTGCACTTCAATTTGGGATTAAGTCTGAAAAATGGATGGATGGATGTAAATTAAATGTTGCAGTAACTCATGTTGTATTTTTTTAAACAGGTGTTGTAGGTGTCTATGCTACAGACAGGCAGGATCTTCTGTAGAGGTCTGTGCTGGCACCCTGATCTGAAGAGGCCTTTCTGATTGAAGACACTTGTTATTGCTTTTAAAGGAAAAGAATCAGTCGTATATTCAGAACTCAAACTTCTTGAAAGTACTTTCCAATATGAAATTATTTACATAGTGTTCAATAAATGATAAGTGTTTTGATTCAGAGTACTTTTCATGTGAATGTGCTTCTTTACTGGAGGCATCCATGTTTTTCCAAAGAACACTACTGCCACCCAATACTGGTTAGTGACGCCACGGTGCGGTATCGGCTGTGCCGATCAAGTCCTCCCAGTGCTGTATCTGGTGTTTTGTCAAGCAACGCCGCTTATTATCCAAGCAAGTCATCTTGAAAAACATTCTTCTTCCAAATGTTGCCTACATATTACGTGGTTTTTTCCTTCTGCCAGAAGTTCCCATGGCAAATCACTCCCTCTTCGCTGGATTGCATCCAACCACCAACCCGGCCCGTCCGCGGAGGATCAGGAATCAGAAAGGTAGAAATAACTCTTTTTTTTCCACTTTTACCCGATGTATTCCAAGCATCCAGCTGCCATTCTGCACGTGGGCATTGTCAGTTTCCCACTACAGTAGCTCTGGTGAATTTCAATGGTGAAGTCCTCTGGAAATCTTCAATAATTGTTGTTGATTGCAGATGTGTCTCAGTCAGTTCCCATTGATTTAGCTTGTAAATTAAAGGAGAATGGCGCTAGGCTTTCACCGCACCGTGACGTGCACTGCTGGAAGATGTCATGAGTGTCATTATATATTATATTTGGGCAAAAATGGTTTCCTCGGACTGTGTGAGCTGTAGCTGCGTGCAACGATTGAAAAAATCGCACAGTGTGTTCCCCGCTTTAGGAAGCCCATTCTTCTCTGTCCCTTCTGGAAGACGGCCTCACAGTTGTGTCTCCAGACATTCGTTGTCTAAGTTAAAGTGATGTTAATAGGATTCAACTTGTTCCCGTTTCTTCTGAAATCTACAATCATCTCGCTTGTTTTGTCGACCTTCAGGATCAGATGATCGTTTCCACACAAATACTATCATATAAGTATTTATTATCTTTCCTTTAAAACTCTATTATCAAGAAGAAACAAGAAGATATTAAATATGCAGAGATGGGAAGCAACAGTACACACTACTTCAGTTACTGTACTCTCCAAGTAGATTTTTCTGATATTTTTACTTTACTTTTGCACATACTTTTTTATAGCGCCTTTTTTACTTCCTACTCCTCTTACATTTTTACACAATAAATATCTGTACTTTTCTACTCCTTAAATTTTTAAAAATTGGCTCGTTACTTTAGTTTTTGAATCATTTCAATGGAGTTACGGGTATTATTTTTCACGCCATCAATACCAAATTCAATCTAATGGATGGGAATCTACGCTGCATTTGACGCACCACTCTACAAGATGAATCGACAGATTCGGGCGGTATTCATTGGCGTACAAATCATTGCAGCTTGGTTGGCGGTGTATGCTAACATATAGTAGCATGGACTAATTTGAGATAGATTG
Organism: Cyprinodon brontotheroides; assembly: GCA_018398635.1. Lineage (NCBI taxonomy): Eukaryota > Metazoa > Chordata > Actinopteri > Cyprinodontiformes > Cyprinodontidae > Cyprinodon > Cyprinodon brontotheroides. Next base: position 3,057,095 of record JAGKQL010000017.1, on the reverse strand, counting down.
AAAATGAACACAACGGAGATCTAGTCCCATTGGCAGACATCCATTTAAAATGTAGTGGCAACGCTGGCATGAAAAAGTGGTTTCTACTTTTACTTTTGATACTTTTAAGTAAATTTACAAGCCTGTACTTTTGTTACTTTTACTTGAGTAAAGAAGTTTAATCAGTACTTCCACTTTTACCAGAGTATTTTAACACAAGTATCTGTATACTTTTACTCAAGTACGGAAAAGTGAGTACTTTTGCCATCTCTGTAAATATGGATCCTTAAAAGAAAGCATAATCCTGATGATGAAGGGGAAATGTGAAATGTATAAATCATCTTTTAATGCTAGAGGAATGTAATTTCTTTGGTTGTTTTTATTGTCTAAGTAAATGCATAAGCCTTCATAAATCTCATTTTCCCAAGAATAAAAAGGTAGCCGTGTCTTGGGGAGGATACTGGGCAGGGTTAGTAAAAGCTTGTAGCAGATTGATCTGTGCATACAGCTTAGTTGTATTAAAGCTCATAATCCCTGTAAATATCTTCAGGCAAGGCAAAGTCAGCCTTTTAACTTGAACTAAACGAGGTAAATAGAGGCAAATACATTCCTAAAAATTTGCTTTTCTGTTCAAGCCCTCCTCGTTATATATAGACAAAGGTTGTGTGAGTTGTCTGCCAGCGAACCTTTTGCACGTTTTCCACTGAGATATTTTGATGGTTTTTGCCACCCTGCTGTTTGGGAGTAACTGTGACGTTTGCTTTAAATGTGGAGCGTCTGTTCTCCCTTCAAACCTCCGACACCACAACAGATGGGGAGAATATGGAGCTCAGGAGGCTTTACCTCTAAGGTGGTAACAGTGAAGCCACTCATTAACACTGAATTTACCACTTCGTTAGCAAGGCAGGTTCCCGTAGAGAGAGGCCAGCCCATGATATAAATCCACTGAGCATACGTTTAGGCTAAATCAGCCTTGGACAGCTAGGGTAATTGGGTATAAGAGATTATGTACACTTTACAGTTATCATCCTGTTTAAATACTCCAAAGCACTGATTGAATAGGTTTGAATGGTGAAAAAAGGTCGGTACACCTTTAAATCCCTGCTCCTAAATGAATCTACATGTGTGCACAGGGGAGTATGCTTTCTTTGTGGGGGTTTGTGTTTGTGTTTTAGACACATTGTGTTCCTGCCAATTTGTCAGGATTGAAGCAACAACCGTCTCACGCTGGGATCTGGGTTGGCACCATCACGGAGTGATAAGACGCAATATGATCTCATTGGAGGTGTACTTTGTTCCCATGGAAATTGGTCAATTTTAGCAGACGACTGAGAACATTCGTTGGAGAATCAGGGAGGTTGTGTCCCAGAGGTATGCTCACATAATTAAGCATCCTCACCAGGGTATTCAAGGCTAACAGCAGGGTTTTCTGTGAATAGAGGGTGTTGGAAAATCATAATGCAGCACAAAATAATATCTTTCTCATTTTATGGAGCAGAGAGAATAGACCACAGAACAGCTGTTTTTTTTTTTGCTTTTTGTTTTTTTATGGTTTCTCTGGTCAGCAATATAAAAATAATTTTGGAAGGGTGGAAAATATTAATCCTTAAAGTTATTTAAACTTTTAAATACAAATATTTGTAAATGCACTATTCAAAATGGCTAAATTCTGGCATAAGCTGTTTTTTTTTTTTAATTATAAAAAGTACAAAATATTGACAAAAAATAAAATTAAACAGAAAAATTACTAATAAATTTAAGAAATTAAATATATACAGAAAACCAAGGAACAGTATTAATTAAAGACATAATGAACAGAATTTCAAAAAAAAAGAACAAATATGGATTTTTAAGAATTGCAATAAAGAAACAGATCAAATCAAAGAGGTCTGTCAAAAACAAAGATTTCCAAAATAAACTTCCAACCAAGTTATTGAAAGTATAGCCAAAAGAAATTAAATCACTCAAAATTAATGATCAATTCATTGTCAATTGTGTGAATGAAAGAACTTCCTGAAACAAAAGCATTTTCAAAGTCAGTGGCAGAAAGAAACTTATATAACATAAACAAATCTCGATTAGCTAAACTTTTAAATAACTTAATAATATGGACCTTTCTTTTCTCAAAATGCATTATGTTTCTAGCCAACCATATTGCCATCCTGGCATGACTTAACAAAAAATTAACTAAACTTTTATTTTTGAAATTTACAGCAATAACCGTGCCAAATAACAAAAGTATTCTCCAGTCTAAGTGTAGTACATTTGTGCTTCAGTGTTGAGCAATTAAATAAAAACACAAACAAACAAATAAAGTCATTCAAACAAATAGAGTCAACAAAAAATATGGGTCACAGTTTCATCTGTTATTCTGCAAGAATCACAATTCCTACTGATAGATTTATCGAATTGGTGAATAACAACATTGGTAAACAACTTATTATGTCTTATGTGGAAATCTAAGTGTTTGCACTGTAAATTATTATGTTTAATGTTTAGGGTGCTCCAAATATTGACCTTTCCTAGTGTAGGAAGCCTAATCCTCCATTTAGCAACCGCTACGGGACACACTGAGATCTCTTGCAAGAGGATATGATAAAAAGTCTTAGTTTTAGCATCAGCTAGAGTCAATCTTTTCCCTCTGCTTTTCAAAGACCATTTCTGGTCTTTGAAAAGCTGTTAAACTCATTTGCAGTTACCAGAATGGAGGGAATTTTGTTCCATTATTGTTATAAAGAGATTTTTTTGTAAATGGAAATAATAGTAAAAAAAAAAATCTAGAAATGAAACTTTGGACAACCTAATACATTTTTTTTGTTTTCTCAGGTTTTATTTTTTAAATTTTTTGAATATGTTTTTTAAAGATTTTATTTTTTCTAATTTTAGGAGCAGGTTGTCTTCGGAGGGAGGAGCGAAGATGTATTTCTCTTGTTCTGCATAGACATTAGCAACAATCTAATAATAATAATAATAATAATAATAATAACAACAAAAACAACAACAACAATAATAATAATGATAATAATAATTTGCTTTGAAGTGAAGTAAAGGGAATCTGTAAAAAAAACAATAAAAAGCATAATAGAAAAAAATTTGAAAAGCAAAAGTTTGAAAAAATAAAATCCCAAAAGAAAATGTAATCTCAAAACCTTTTCTTGATTAAGTTTCATTTCTGAACTTATTTATACATTTTTTTTTATTCCAAATGACGAAGCAAGAGTTTTTCTTGCAAAAATTATGGAACAAAATTTACTCCATAATCAGCAAGGCTGTTTTTGGGGTTTTTATCAATTCATGTTTCAACTCAAATAAAACGTATGATGAGTCTTTAGAGTTTAGTTAAAAGTGTTCCTATGCTGAAAATGTGCAAAAATATAATGAATCATTAAATAAAACTTTAAAAACACGACAAATTATTAATGCAGGTGTTCACAAAAATTCAGTTTTTAACAGGTGCTCTATAAAAAAAAACCCTAACAACTTGTTTCCACAAATTGAACATCCTGGTCTGAAGTTAAAAAAGCTTTTATAGACTGATAGGGAAGCAAGTTACACGAAGGTCAGTCTTTGGGAAATATGTTTAGAAAGTAGATTTAGATCCATTTCCCCTTAGACTGATAAGATTGTTTATAAGAAATAAAACTAAGACAGATTAAAATGCCAAACAGCAGGAAGTTGATGTTCCACCTGCAAGGATCCAGACTCATGTGTTTAAAGGAGATGATGTCCTTTACTATGCGTTCCATACTGAATGCTAATGCTAAAGCTAACTGTGACAAAGTTTGAAGTTAAAGTAACATTTATAATTAAATTTTTTTGTTTTTTTAATTGATTCCAATTAATCTACTGTTTAATCTCCATCTTCAGAGAATGATTCACGTTCTTCTCAGCACCAAAGGACCTCAAGCCTTCAGAGACTGAGTGGATAACAGTAACAGCATAAACTATGAAAGCCAGCAGAAAACCACTTAAGATCAAGGGTCAAAGTAGAAAAAAGTATACAACTGTTTTAGGTCCACATATTTTGGTTCATTTATTATTTCAGTAATAATGGCGTCAAATGCTGTTATTTGTTAAGTATGAGATCTGTCAAGGAGTGTTGAGCTCAGATGGATCCATATTCAGACAGGCAGATCAAGGCAGAACGGTGAGTTCAAGTATTTATTAGCGTAAAAGAAAACTCACAAACTGAAGTGGTCTCAAAACTGACAAGGCATTAAGAATACAGAGGCATGGTCCCAGAATTCACTCATAAAAAGTAAAAGAAGACAGTCAGCAAATTAAGAGGTGGGACATGAGATACAGAAAGGCTGAATAAATTACTGGCCAACAAGAAAGGCAGACATGACACATGAAATCAGACATAATAACTGACAATTCTTAATGTAAAAAATCCCAAATGGTAGAGATCTTAAGAAGTAAATAAAAATACTTAAAGCCACAATTAAAAAAACAAAAAACAAAATAGATCAAAGACTCAAAGGAGCCAAAATCATGACAATTTTCATTCAAAGGCCAGGATGTTTTAGATTGACTTTTAGTTCGTTTCATCACTACTGTACAGATTTAGTCAATATTTAAGCTATATTTGGAACCTGGTTTACTAATTTAGTTAAATGATTCACAAAAAAATTCAAAAACCAAGTTTAATCTAACAACTTAGTTTCAATTCAATTCTAGTTTATTTCTATGCTAATTCACTTCACACATGTTACGGCACTTTCCCAGTTTACCAGAACATCCAGTCAAATTTATTCAGAGTTTTCTATCTAATGAGAAAACTACAGTTGGAGCTGTACTCGCACTCATTGACTCTTCAGGCAATGCTCAGCACTCAAAACATGCTTGTAGCTTTTCTTGGAGAGGAAAACTCAATAATAACAGGAAGAAAACCTCCAGCAGAACTACATAGGCTCAGTGTGAGCTGCCATCTGCTGAGTCCCCCACTGGGGGTTCAAGGGAGACAGAAGCAGACATAGAAAAAAAGCAGCTATAGATACTAAAAGAAGCGGTGGCCCGTCCCAGGAAACACACAGCCAGGCAGACGAAAGCTCCGAGCCAGCTCCCCATGTCAGAGGATGAAGGTGAGCACATCCAGTTATGTGTAAGTCAGAGAAACAGGACTAAACTGAAAAACAGGCCGATCTGCCAACATCTAAAAAAGCAAAGGTGTTGATGTAGCAGCACAGCATGATATTTCTCTCCAGGATGGAGTCACAGCCAAACAGGAACAGACCAGATGAAGCTACTATGAAAAAAGCAGAGAGAGCAGAACGCTAGAGATTGAACTAACAGATTCTGCAGAGTGGGAGAATAGAGATAGAATGAAGCAGAATGATGAAAAAAGGGTCCCTATGTCCCCACCAGCAGCCCAAGCCTATAGCAGCATAATTCATAGAGATAGCTCAGGATAACCTCTGGAGCCACTCTAACTAGAAGCTTTAACAAAAAGAAAACTTAGCAATACTGATTTAGATCTACATAAAAAAAGGAAAATTAGGAGCAAATAGTTGGTAAAAAATAAATAACAAAAATGTGTTGTTTTTTGGTTTTGCAATGAAAAAAATCAAGCATTTTCTTCAAGATGCAGGACTATACAGCTGGCATGGACAATATTTGAAGGTTCGGGTTGTTTTTAGTATTTCAGAAGAACTCTGTATGCCTGACCCAAATGCACAAAAGGACAAAGATGTGAAATCTGTGTCTGAACACCCGATTCTTACTTGGGAGCCATTACATCGTCACACTTCTTCCCCGAAGAACAATGCAGCAGGTCTGTCCTCAGATGAACACGAAAACCCTTTAAATGGAACCCAGCCGAATCCATTTGTATACAGCAGTGTCCCTGCTGTTCCCCACGCAGGCGATTCATTGCCTTCAGGAGCACTTGTTAATGGACCTGGTTCACACCCTTCCTCAGAGGTACACTGTGTCCTGAACAAAGGCTCTGTTTTAAACCGCCGTGTCCTGGATGCCACGTGGCAAGTGGGGAAGGACAGGAGCCCCTGAGGTGTCGCAGCCACCCAGTGAGCTTCAATCAGACGCTTGGAAGAACACAGCGGGGCCCGCCGTAGAAACACTGGCCGCGCAGCCAGGTGTCAACACGCCACTGTCTCACCCGCTACGGAATGAGTCTAAACTGGCCTGTTGGGCGCTGTCAGGTGACAGGAAGGAGCAGAGGCACATTAGCCAACCGTTGACAAAAACAGACAATAAAAACAAGATCTCAACGGGATGTAGAACGGTCCACGGATGTTTATGATAAAGCTCAAGTAATCAAATGGGATTCAGCGTGAATGTGGCTGTTTCCCAGTGACATAAGGCTGGAGACCAAAGTGATGCACCAAACAGGCAGGAGGTGCAGTAAACATACAAAAAGAAAGAAAAAAGGCATTTCAGGCTGAGAGGAAAAGGTTAACAACAACCACAGATTTTTCTGCGGTGGTAATGCTGCTGAAACTGTTGACACAGGCAACAAAGATGCATCTCTGGGTTTTCAGGCTGATATGAAATATGTAGAAATGCCATTCAAAGACCTTTCCAGGAACAAAGCTTTAGTCTCCCAGCAGCGTATTTATAGCACAGCACAGGAAGGCTTGTAATGAGGGAAATGACCCTGAAGATGAAAACAATGCCTCTCCAAAAGTGGAACAGTTGGAGAGCAACTTGTGCGAGATCTCCTTTTTCTTTTTATGCAGAACATGCAATGTTAATTTCAAGGAAAATGGGTAATTTCCATAGTCATATGATGTATCATTTAGGCTAGCATAATCAGGTGAACAGTGGAAATCCTGCACGGCCCTTTTGTATGCAGGCGGTGTGGGCGTTTGCTCTGTGATAGCAATTCCCCGATGAGGAAAATCATTATTCAGAGAGACAGGCGGGAAGAAGTTATATTAAAGGCCTGGATTTGAGGATGAGGCTGCTGCAGAACGGTGCCCTTGCTTTGCATTTGGCTGTAACTGCCTCAAACATCTTGACCAGCTCACTAAACTACACATAAATCTGCTACTCTGCCTGCACACAGCCTAGTGGTAACAGTACCGAGGCTACAGAGACTTTAAGCACACCTGAATGCATCGGCCTTGATTCAGCAGAATGACTCACAAACAGAGCGGACCGTGTTCAGCTCTAACCTGAAATCGATTTTTGCAGCAGAGGACAAGAAACAGAACAGACTCATCAAGCCTAAGTTGGAAGCATTAAAATACAATGATAAAAGTAGGCATACTGTTTTGTTTTTATAGAAAACATAGGAAAAAAGGTTGTTTGGATTTAGTCCCTTTTCTTATAATCCACCTAATTATAATCAAGTGCAACCTGTTGTTTTCAGATGGGCCCTAGTTAGAATCGGTCCGGAGATGATTTATTTATTTATGAACAAACAGCATCATGATGATGAAGAGAAAAAGGAGGATATTTACTTAAGAAGAAACCAGGAGGCCAATGGTAACTCTGGAGGAGCTGCAATATGGAGGGAATTTTGTTTCATTATTGTTGAAAGAAAATATGTTTGTGTTTTGCAACTTATTCAATGCGCATCCCAGTAGTGGCTGTAAATATGTTATTTAATCAGTTAATATTCAGACTATATTATATACTGTCTATGAACACACTCTACTAGCTGTAGGGCTGGGTATTGTTCAAAATACCTCTTCGGTTCCGGTACCAATACCGACACCTTCACTTCGATACCAGTTCCTGAACGATACTTTTTTCGATACCAGTTTTTATAATATCAATTCAAAAAGAAAAAGAAAAATTACACAACATAATAAAGTACAAATCTTAAGTTTTATTTTTAAGCTCTGATTTTTACATTTACATTTTTCCTCTTACATAAAAAAAAAAAAAATGAGTGTCTATTATTCACTGTTACACATTGTGAGGACCTTTTTACTTAGCAGTTTTCCTTTAGAAAATTACCATGTCTGGACAAACAAGCCCGCTGAATGGGATCCTACTGACAGCTGCACCGCTGGTATGAGGGGGTCTCGAGCTTCGCTCCCACAGAAATAATATGGAAGGCAGGATGAACTGACTGCACTGATTAAGTTTTCAGGTGGATTTTCCCACTTTAAAACATATATAAAACTACTTTATTCCCTCTGATCACAGCAAATATAGCTGCAAAGGCAGAGAAAGTGGATAGAGTAGCTCCGCCCAACGCGCGTCAGAGCCACTTTTGACCGCGCAGCCAGAGCAGCAGCTAAGCTTCTTCAGTCAGTGCGCGTCAGAAGCTGGGTACCAAGCAGCAAAAAAGGGAAGCAGCAGACGTGATTTTATATGCTGCTCCCAAGCCGCGCCCAGTTTGAAAGCAGCATGATTCACTCCGCTTCTGGCTTTGCTCCGCCCCACGGGCTGCTGAGAGGAGGATGGTGGCGCCGGCTTCGGTCCGCCTCTTTCTTGCAGTCAAACACCGAGCAACTTTCTACTCTTCAATTGTTTCCGTGCACGATGTACTGCATTGCTGGCATATTGGCATCAGTCTTAATAAAGTGAAGCCGCACTTTTTGACCTGGGGGGCCTTTTAAAGGGTTCCACGACGCTGCAACCAGTTCAAATACAGCAGATACACATGAACCCTGGCTGTAGGTGGGACCACCTGTGTATTTTTCCTGGATGACGCAATCACGCTAAGTGTTACAGCCAATCACTGAGCTTGGTAACGAAAAGATCTAGGCATGTTTGATACTCTGTAGAACCGAAGCATTTCGGGTCGGTACCATAAAAGAACCCCGATGTTCGGTACCCAGCCCTAACTAGCTGTGTCTTAGAACAACAAATGAAAGTGTGAATCGAGCTCAAATAAGGGTCAAACCGATAATTCTGAACATATGTGGAATAATTTCACTACAACTTTCTTTCATAATATAAACGTTAATTAACAAAAATCATTCAGCTCTAATCAAACATATTTCAGTTAAAAACTCTTGACTAAACTAGTGAAGCTCAACTGAACTAAGCTAATTTGTATGAAGAAGAAGGGAAAACCTGGTTAAAAAAACATAATCAATGAGGTGATAAAATAATATCACAGTTTAGATGGATTCTGTGTTTGAGAACCAAAGTTTATCTTGAAGAATTTGGGATGTGATCAACTTAGATTTTAACTAATTTAGGGCAATTAGAATGTTTTCAAAGCAATTCACCAGGTAAATAAAACAACATTTGGCCAAATAATGTTTAATCAAATGATTTGCTTAATCAAGAACCAATAATCTTTAGTTAAATGATTCTTTACTTTAATTGTGCTAGCAGACATGAGGATTCCATTAAATGACTTTAGGTTATAATTTGGTAATCAAAATGTAATTAGCATATGAAAAAACATGCAAACCCTAAAATTATATTATTGTTTAAACTCTTAGTTAAATAAAACTTGTTCTAGCTTTATAAACAACATCTCAGACATGTTAGCATTAATATAAAGCATGGACATTGGTTCCAAACATTCAAAATTATTAATGTTAATGACCTTTAAGATTTGTAAATGGGAATTTGGCAAAAAAGGAGAGAAAAATGTTTGAATAAAAAAAAATGTTGTCTTTTATCTACAGATTTTATATTTCTATTTATTTTTTTTTATTCAGATTGAGTTTTATGTAATGCATTCCTTTCAAATTTAGTTTTACCGATCTCATTCTCTCCCCTTCTGGGTTCAAACTTTCCTCTGAACTGAAGTGCATCCAGAGGGAGCCTTGAGAACATGATTTGTAAAACGGTTCTGAAAAAGAAAATACAAACAATTGCAAATATAAAATCTGTTAAAAAAAGTCAAATAATAAATAAAATTGAAAATATACAATTTTAACATATAAAATCTATAAACAATTAAAAAGGGGAAATATATAAAACCTGAAAATCAAAAATAAAACTGACATGTTATAAAGAAATGGGAAAAAAAAAATTAATAATGGAAATCACCAAATTTGTTTTAGTTCAAAAACTTTTTCTGGTTGTTTTCATTTCACTTTAGTTATAATACACAGTATTTTGTGTTGGTATGTCAGACAAACTCTGAATATTTTATATTCAATGATAGTATACTATTTTGACCTAATCAAGTTTAAATGTATGAAAATCTTGGAAGAAACTGTATCATAAAAAAAAAGTTCAGACTAGATTTTAAGCAATTGTTTGAATATGAGATTTTAGACGTTAAAACTTTTTTTTAAATTGTTTTATTAAATGTTGAACATGTGGTGCTTAACGATTCACACACACACACACAAAAAAAACAGAAACATCAGCTTCAGAGCATTGCCAAAACATCATGTTTTTATATTTGTGTAGAGATGACAAACATGGAAAATTACTACAAGCAGCAGAAAAAAATAAATATGCCAAGTGATCTCACCTGTATGGATGAAAAAGATGCTGAAAACAATCACTGCAAGGCTTTTGGCTCCTTAAAGATGACTCTTCTGTAGTTGTACATTTCTTTTCTACCTTTAACTAGAAAGCTTGAAGTAAACCTTTCAGGTAAACAAAACTGACCCACCAAGCTGAAGTTTACAAGTTCAAGCAGTGTAAAATTCAGCACAGCAAAGAAACAAAAAGTTGAGTTGCATAAGACGATGAGATCTACTGTGAATAGTGGTGAAGTGTCAGGCCTTTGCCATTGGGAAGTAGTAAGGAAATGTTGAGAAAAGCAGTAGTGGAGGTAGAGAAAGGCTAGGAGGGGAGCGTTCTGTTCAGTCATTTCAGCAGCAAAGCCGCAGGCAGCTTCTGGGAAAGAAGAAGAAACCCTTCGGGTATTTCAGAAAGATACAGAGTTTTTTTAGTCAAACATAGAGGCTCAAACATGGAGCAGTAAAGATAATGTTGCATTGAAGCAACAGTGTTTGTTGATGTCCAAAACTCTGTTCCCAGCTTTAATGTTCTGATCCCATCAATGCTTTAACCTCAAACTAGTTCAGACTTCTGGGTCAACCTCAAAGGGATCTATGAGTAGTCCTAATAATAGACTTTTTATGTTAAAATCCAGTAAGCTGTTTAGATTTATTACATTTAAATAAAATATCATCAGATGGATGTCGCTGTTATGGTTTTGGTTTGATCTTTGAGTTTTCATTGGTCTTGTCTCCATTCTTGTGCTCTAGTTATTTTTGATAGTATTTTTAGTTCTTAGATATTTCCTGTTTGCCATCTTGTATTGCCTCTGTTCACCCCTGCTCCCAATCTGCTAATTAGCCTGGTCTTTTTTTCTCTCTCCCAAATATTCTCCTCCTGTTCAGTCACTCTTTGCTGGTTTGTCGTCATTACTTTCTCCCCTGCTTGTTGTGAGTTGTCAGCATTTTTTTGATTTTTTGTGGATTTATGTTTTTGGATTTTTACATCGGTTGAACTTTTGTAATTAAACCTTCAATTAACCACCTCAAGTTTTTGTGTCTGCGTTTGGGTCCTGTCAAACCTCCACCCCCACGTTGACAGTCTCCATATTGTGTACACTGCAGTGCAGTCTGGGTAAAGGACATATCCTAGGTCCTACAGCGTTAGCTCCATCCTCAGCAATGAGTAAACCTTTTCAGTTTGAACCTCAGGGTATTGAAAATGATGAACATGTAATAATCCCCAAACTAAGGAAAAGGGGAGAAGCTGGTGTCTGTGTGGCTGTGGGTAGGAGCCAGATGGAGATCTAAAATACATCCTATTTAGGTAGGGTCACCAGATTTGGGTTTCTGAAAAGGAGGAGACATTTTTCTGACCGGGCATTCAAACCGAGCCATCAGCTCCGGGGCTGGTCTGGTTCCAGAGCCAACGGGGGACGGAGCAACCAAACCCGACCCAGTGACGGTGTCCAGGCTAACGTCACCAGATCGGGTTTTGTCGCTCCATCCCCTGCTGGCTCCCTCCCCCTATCCGCCGGAGTGCCCGGAAAAGCCCGAGAGCTCATGGCTCGTTTCTGCTGCACTGTAGTTGACCAAAAGCCTGGACAAGTTTGAAATTCCCCCTGGACATTTTTTAGGTAGGAAAAGTAGTGTTAGGTATCCAGTTTGTGTGTTTCTTCTCTCTCCACCAGGTGCTGCCCTGTCGTCGTTGGGCCTCCCTGCACACCTGCAGCTCATTGGTTCATTACTGGAGGAGTATTTGAGCTGTGGGCTGTCACCACCTCGACGCCAGAGTGTTTGCCAGTTTTGGGTACTTGACTCTAGCCAAGCTGAGATAAGCTCAGAGTCTAACCTGAGCTTTGTTTCTCTGAGTCTTATGTTGTTTTTTCTTTTGCTCTTTGGCAGGAAGTTCTCTTCCTGTGTAACTGGATACCTGGACCTTCTCCCCCTGGAAGGATTTACTGAGTTTACACTGAGTAGGGAAAACCTCCACATGATCCGGCCGTTCAAGTTCTCGCCGAAATCCAAGTGACAGTCCACTCCATTACTCCTCCGGATCCAAGCGTATGTCTACCTGTCAGCTCTCCAACGAGTTCCCTCTTCTCTGGATAATCCCACACAGATTGGATTCAGGGGATTGACAAGAGACCCCTCAAACGTGAGTCCCATTCCAGCATAATTCGAGCGCAGTCTCATTTCCCATGGTCCCTGAACTGATCTCTGTGATCTCCACTTCAGACTTTTCAGTTCCGGTTCACCAGTTCAACCTCCGTTCACATTGCTACAAATAAACCTGTCAAACTTTTCTCCGTGTTCTCTGAGTGGGTCATGTGGGTCAGATTCCTTAAACCGATCATGATAAGTAGAATATGTCCGGGAAAAAGAGGATGTCTTGTCACCCTAATTTAGGCCAAACTCTTAAACCTGGATAATTTAATCTGAAATGTATCTCTTATCCTGTAAAGCTGGGCAAACACTGTACAGTTTTTTTTGCCCTTTTTGGGCCGATTCTCCTGTCGTGCGAGAATTTTCTTTTCAGGCCGAGTTTCGGCCTCATGGTACGTGTTGCGTTGTGTAGTATACAGGGGGTAACGAGGAGTGATAAGCGTCTCACGACCTGCTCCCGATCAGGAATCGTAAGGTTTAGAAGAAAATCAAGCATTTTTTTAAATTCAGTCGGCCCTCCTGATGTGTTGGTGGACAAATTCTGCTGTTGAAGCAGAGCTACGAAGCTGATTTACCAGAACCTCGAGCACTGCGCAAAAAAGGGAGTAACAGTTCTTCTTCCTCTTCCAGATTGACGCAGTCCGACCTCTGCGGTATCTCGGCACTGAGTCCTGGCGTGTGGTTTTTGGACGTGTAGTGTGAGCAGAGCGATCGCATCGCACAGTGTGAGAACATGCATCGTGAGCTGTGACCTTTTAAACCCTGCAGTTTCATCGTACAGTTTGAGCTGTAGCTGCGTGCAACTTTGATTTTAAATGTCGCACAGTGTATGCCGCCGCTTTATGCTACATTCACACCGGACGTAGCAGGTGAGCAGCAAAAATGCTGTCTGCTACTTCCTTTTTGCTGCTTGTACCAGTTAGTTCTGAAGCGCCTGAAGCAGCTTTTGCTGGAAACTGGCTGCGCTGTGCAAAGTGTGTGTCTGACGCCAAGCGTTGGGAGGAGCTTCCACTATCCTGGATCAGTGGGAATAAAGTAGTTTTAATGTTTTTAAGTGAGAAAATACACCTGAAAAACTACTAATCAGTGCAGTCAGCTCATCCAGATTACCATCCCTGCCTTCCAATATTTCTCTGTCGGAGCCGCCAGACCCCCACATACCCAGCGCTACGTGTAGCGCCATCAGTAGGAATCCCATTCTCAACAGCAGCCTTCTGGTCAGTAGTCAGCCTCCTCGCGGTTCACCGCCGCAGCTGGTAGGTGTTTTTCATGTAAATAATCCAAACTAATAATTAAAGCGAACATATTCTGCCGGCAGATTTCTGCATTTAAGTTAATTTATGCGTGCGCAATAAACTGTTTCAGAGGAGTGATCACAGCACTCTGTCATCAGCTTATGTGTCTGTCTCACGGCCAGCTCCCAGATCAGCTGCCTCTGGGTGGTTGACGCCGGGCGCTGGCCAGATGCTTAAACGCTACCTCGACGCGGCTAAGTTTTACGTGCTCTGATGCACGGGCGCCATGCGTGTATCCGCGCCTGCGGGACCGGCTTTAATGCTACAGTTTTACCACCAGACGCAGCAGGAGCAGCCTTGCCGCGTCTGCTACTTCAGCTGGAGCTTGTAGCAGGGGGAAGCTCTGACGGTCGCTGTCTGAAGCAGACGCCTTGGTGAGCGTCAACCATGACTTTGCGAAATATGCAAACCTGCTGCTTCTGCCGCGCCTGCTGCGTCGGGTGTGAATGCAGTTTCTCTACAAAGGCTCCGTAAACTATTGCACCTTATTCTGATGACGAAACCACCTCTGCAGCTCTGTAATTATTGCTAACTGCTGTTTCTTGATTTGACAGCCTGTGTGTTTGTTGTTGTGGATAGAACAACTTGAACATCTGTTAATTGCTGACATCTGAGGCCGCCATTTTGAGGGATTTTCTTTACGGTTTGGGATTAAAGAAGGATGAATAGATCTGCACATGACACTCTAAATGTTCATTTATATTTTCTTTTCATTTCACAGCTGAATACCACCTTGTGTTGGTCTATTCCATATTACTCCTACTCCAAAATCACTGATGCTTAAGACCTTATTATTCTCAGCAATGAATGTTCAGGTAAGCAGAGATAGAAGCCCTTGAAACAAAATCCGCCAAATGTAAACAAACTTTGCTGCTGGTAGCATTAAAAGCCCCTTCAGGGCGGGCTAAAGACATAAACACTCCTACCGTTTAAGAATAACGGTTTTAAACACGATGAAGGGAACAAAGCCACATTTCTAAAGTTGCCTCTCTAGATTTTTTAAGTGAGGTTTAGTGTATTTACGCTTTGTTTGCATCCATACATGCCTGCTTTAATACCTAGAGACCAACAATTAATTATTGAACTCTTATTTTTATGCTATAGCCCAGAACAGATCCAATGTACTCTGCAGGGGGCAGGGAGTAGCGCTCTAATTTGATGGATGGAAAAAAGCCCAGACATGTTTTATTGTGGGTAGATGTTGCAAACGTGCTTTTGAAGTTTCTGTTTGAAAAAATCATGAGGTCCTCTTGATGTTCAGTTTGACGCCCATCATCCAGGTTTGCACAATTTTGTTTAATGTCTGTCCAAATCAAACTTTCAGTCAGGTACTTTGAAATATGCAGGAACGATTTCAAATCGAATTGCTGATTGAGTTTGAGGGATCTCTCTCCATCTCAAACATGGGATTCTGCTAGTTTCCCATCGATCGTGTCAGTTGCTGCTTTCTCCTTTCAAAAAGTATCTTAACAGTTACCAGCAGTAAATCTATGGAGTGAATTTCGTTCCATTATCGTTGAAAGCATCCATCTACCATCTTCTCCAGTGTATCCATCAGGGTCCCAGTAGGGCTGGTGTCTATATCCAGCAGTCTGTGGGTAAAAAGCAGGGTACATACTGGACAGGTAGGAATCTTCCACAGGGCAACACAGAGACACACAACCATACACATCTAAGGACAATTTAGAGGTCCCCCTCCACAGAAACTCTGCTGCACCTCTCTGAAATTGTAGCTGACCACAAACAGGAGGCCGGCTTCTTTTGTTTTTATGACCAGAATTGCGGTAAACAACTCGTGAAGTTTGACCCGTTAGAAGAGAGAGGTGCGCGAGAGAACGCTGGGACCCTTTTTTCCACCTGGATCTCCGCTCTTTTTGGCCCTCATGTCCCTCCGGGCCGCCAGACTAAACTCGCCCCCACTTCCTCATCACTGCCTCGGCCGTATCTAGACCCACAGTGTGTAGCACAGACAACGCTTCAATACTGAGCATACATCAAAAATATCTCTGTCCAGCTCACTGCAACACACTGCTGTAAGAGTATAACCAGGAAGGTTTAGCGCCACCGCAGCACGGGAGGGAAAATTACATCCAGGAGCAATTTAATAAAAATAGACCGGAGGAAAAAATATACATGAATCGATACCCTTGCGGACGTATCGATGCATCGGACCGTCGGCTGTTGGATCGATGCTTCGATATAAAACGATTATTATTTACACCCCTACCACGGAGCAGGCTCCACGTACAGGGATTACTCCGAATCTATCCAGTTTAACCAATCCACAACAATGGTGATCAGGATCAGAGGTACCATGAAGCTGATTATCAACCTGCTAAATCGATCCAGCTTGAACTGATCAGAATCCGAGAATGTGCGCAGTGAATGGGGCGGGTTCAAAGTAGCAGACCAATCACAACCATGAGACCAGAAGGGAGGGTGCCGTATTTCTCCTCTGATGAACAAAAACTGGTCAGGTCTCCCTCGAAAAAGAGATTTTATCTCAAGGGACTTCCTAGTAAAATAAAGGTTAAATAAAAAAAATAAAAATAAAACTCATCTTATAGAAATATACTGTGGTGAAATCAAAGAGACATCAAATAGTGAGGCATAGGATGGTTGACTGTGTACTTGCGTAATTTACACTTTAGTGTCATGTAACATAGACTGCATCCCAATCACTGTATGGCATATCCATCTCGTGCTCCTCGGCATTTAAAAGGACTTGGGATCCAATCGAAATAGAACACAAAATTATCATGTCATTTGGTTAGCTGGACCGTAAATTCAATAATGTTGGGGTTATAATAAAGCTTTCAGCTGATGCCACAATTTCTTGGATCTTTATTAATATGAATGAAATTATCCAGATTTTTTTTGCTGTGTCAAAACTCAGCAGTGACAAAAATCTACACTTTTAAAACAGTGAAAAACACTTCAAACACCATGTAAGATTAAATTTACTGAAATACCTTCATGTCTTTCCTACTTAAAACGAAACTTTGTAGCATTTCTGTTTCAGTCTCATACAAACTCTTTACTCTATATGATCAATATTCCATTTCACAGAAACATTACAGCCCTCTTTTTTGCACCTGGCATTTTACCATTAATCCTCCATCAGTGCATTTCCCCCTCTGACTGATACTTTTACAGCAAGTAGAAAGATAATATAAAATAAAATACACACACACACACACATATATATATATATATATATATATATATATATATATATATATATATATATATATATATATATATATATACATATATATATATTTTTTTAACAGTTGCCTTTTGTATCTCGGCTTCTGTCTCCTTGAACACCAGTCGGCCTCAGCAGATTGCACTGATCACACTGAGCCTGGTTCTGCTGGTGGATTCTTCCCGTTAAAACTGAGTTTTTCCTCTCCACTGTCGCTACAAGCATGCTTAGTGTGAGGGATTGCCTTTGAGTTAAGGCTATCAACTGAGTTTCCTTAGATAGAAAACTTTCAATCAATTTGACTGGATGATCTGGTGAACTGGAAAGTTCCTTGAGAAGACGTGTTGTGAATTTGTGCTATAAAAATAAACTGAATTGAAAAACAAAAAAAACAAAAAAAACAAAAAATATATATATATATATATATATATGTTGTACAGGCAAGTGGCCAGGAAAGATGCTGCATCAGGGCACTGGATGTACAGAATGCATTTTCCCAGGAAACTCAGCATCCCCCAAAAATCAAAACAACATTTCTTTGAAAACCCTTTTTTTTGTTGTTTTAAGAACTTTTTCAAAAAAAAAATTTCTGGATTGCTGTTTTTTTCTAACCTCCATTTATAACTATAGGTTATTTATAACAATAATGGTTTGATCTGTATCATTCACTATATACATGAATCCTTATATTGAAATGACTGATATCCCACTTTAGACAGCAACAGAAAGTTTAATGTAAAGTAAATGTAAAATCTGAATGTTCCTTAGACATCATTGGTAGCTTTTTATGTTAGTTAGCAATAAGGAAATAATACAGTTGTAGACATCCTTTGGGAGAACTACTTAACCAGCCCAGGTATCAGTGTTTTTTTTTTTTTTTTAACAGACAGCACTTCACAGCAGCATCATTGCCACTTTTCTATCATAGAGGAGAAAGATCTGTGATTTTCTTTCCCCGTTGTGTCGATGTGAATGTGGTTTACGATTCCTCTGTGGTTTTTCAAGGTGGTGTATTGTATGTGAAAATAGCCCCCCATAAGACATAAGATTGTGTTAAACTTTACCGGTAACACTTTCCAAACAGGAGAGTGCAAATCAGATGCCTCGACTGAGGCGAGGTGGAGGTAGACTTAAAAGCACGCTGGGAGTAACAGCTTTGATTGCTAATAAAATTAATTCATGAATTCAAAGACTTCTTCCACAAAGCTTTGAAAAAAAAAACAGCATTTCAATATGAAAATAGACCCTCCAATAAAAACCGTTTAATCAAAGTTTCTCCTCCAGAAAGCTTCAGTTACAACTTAAAAACAGACTAATTTGGCTTTAAATTACTTTTACCAAGAGGAAATTATTAAAAAAATGATATAATTTTTTTAATAGATCATTTTTTTAAAAGATTTTCTCTCAAAATTAACCCTTTAAAGGAATAGTACACCCAAAACATGATTAGCCTTCATTTTCTACCCACCCCCATGCTGAACAACACTCTGGAGTACTTTTTGATATCTCAAATGCATCTGGAGATCTGGGAGGCTTCTTGCTGTCTGCTGACATTCAAATAATGGAGGTCTATGGCCCGAGGCAGAAAGGTCCATAAAAGTCCACAAAAAGCGTGTCAATATTCCTCCATACTGCTGGTCAATGTATTCCAAGTGTCCTGAGTGGGTAGCATCCAGAATTTACTCGAAATGAAGTCATTTAGAATGTTTTTAGAGCCTAAACAGTAGTGTATAGGATTTCCTGAAAGCGCGCTCATGAGTTCTACGGAAACCCGGCAGACCAAACCAGATGAAAGTGCGCATTCAGCGTCTGCTCTGCCGATAATGCAAGCGTAGAAGAAGAAATGTGCTGTTTACCTGTGCAAAGAAAAGAAACAACGAAAGAAAATGTCTGAGGACTTCAGTGTTGAGGAAGAGCATGAGTTCTTTGCCGGGCTGAATGCGCACTTTCATCTGGTTTGGTCTGCCGCGGTTTCCGTGATGTGCGTGAACGCCAAGCGTAATGGCGCACTTTCAGGAAATCCTATACTCTACTGTTTATGCTCTAAAACATTCTAAATGACTTCGCTTTGAGTAAATTATGGGCGCTTACCCTCAGGACACTTGGAATACATGACTGGGCGAGCAGTATGGAAGGAATATCGACACTTGACTTTTTGTGGACTTTTTATGGACCTTTCCTCGGGCTTTCATAGACCTCCATTATTTGAATGTCAGCAGACAGCAAGAAGCCTCCCAGATCTCCAGATGCATTTGAGATATCAAAAAAGTACTCCAGAGTGTTGTTCAGCATGGGGGTGAGTAGAAATGAAGGCTAATCATATGTTTTTGGGTGTACTATTCCTTTAAGGATCTTTTTGAGTTTCAACATATTATTCCCTATATTTGCTATGATTTTACATTTCATGGCGATCTAAAGTAGCCAAAAGTAGAAAATCATTGTCAGTCTATAAAGACTGAGCTCTCATTTAACAAGGTGACACAAAAAGTCTCTGCTTATTTTTATTATATTTATTAAGATCTGAGGGCAGGGGACAAACCGGATATCTAAAAATGGCTTTTGTAGAGATATCAATATCTTCATGCTTTTATTCGATGTTTACTGCTAAAAAATGAGGGAGAGCAGAAATATATATTTTTATATTTGATATATATAGTGGGACATATATTTTCTTCTTCTTTTGGGGACCCACCTCAGTCAAGGGCCCTTAGGATCAGATCTTCCTAACTCCCCCCCCCCATATGGTGCCCCTGGTTCCACCAGCAGAGACACAGACAGCTATGGAGAATAGCCGATCAGATTCTGGCTCAGCTGAGATACGAACTGATAGATGATAAAAAAAATAGAACAAATCCCTAAAATAAATTTATAACAGCTGGATTCCTGATAGATTCAGGGGAATGCAGTTTAACACTGACTGCTGTTTATCATGTACCACATCTGCTAATCTGCACCACAAGTGGCGGCGCCAACAACCTCAAGCATCACACCCATTTTCTTAGCTGAAAAGCCAATTTCATAATTAATGTAAAGGAAAGTGTGTGTGATTAACAGAGCACAGATGCAACTCTTAGCAGCAGCTGGAGTTAGCGCTTTCAGTTGTCTGAAGGTGTCTCACGTGATAATGAATCATTCGCTTCCCGGCAACTCAATGTCACTTTGTTATCTGCACCCAAATTTGCTGAAATTCTTGGAGGTGAGGTGTGGATTTTTTAGCATCCTTTCCAGACCTGTTACAGCGATTTAAAGGTTATGTACTACTTTAAACTTTAGTTGTTTTTTTTCCCCATCCCAAACAGCCGGGGTATTTGTTGTATTTAATGCTTGATAGCCACTTCTGGGTTCCCCTACTTACCAGTGGCAGAGGGGGCTAACCCTGCAGTTTATCTTGGGCAGTATTTAAAGCAGCGATCAAAGCTGTACAAACCAATTGTCATCATGTTTCTCCAGAGGGAATTTCCAAGTACATTAATGCTCCTTCTTTGGGAAATAATTGTGCCTCTCTGTGACTTCATTAGGTCTCCTGGCTGTTTCAAAAGATGTTCTCTCTGGAGGTTGAAAGCCACAACGCTGGCAGACAGCATCCCATGGGGCTGAATGAATAAAAAAGAGGAGAGATTATAATGAGATTGAGTTAGCCATGACCAGATTCAGGCTTTTCATTATTCTACTGGCTGGAGAGAGAGAAGGAGAGAAGGAGGGGGGGACAAGGCTGACAGAAAGATATGTGTCTTTGAAGGACCTGCACTCACCATCTGCCATGTTTCGTCCAATAGTAGCCAGCCAATGCATGCTTATCATCGCCAAGGGTATCAAAGAGGCCTCTTCTCTGGAGATTTCTCCATTAAAGCAGTGAGCACTAACCCCTGTGCACACACCAGCAGAGGGGAAAACCTGCATTTAATTCAGGGCTAACCACTTCTGCCAATTAGACTAATCAGAATGAAGGGCGGCGCAGCACACACACACATTACTGGCAAAACTATTCATACCCCTGCTGACTTTTTCACATTTGGTCACATTAGAAACACAGAACTCAACCTGTTTTGTTTCTTTGGGGAATTGATGTGAAAGAGCAACACAAATTAGTACATATTTTGAGAAATAGAAGTAAAATGAGGCTTTTCCTAAAACAGTTTTTGTTAAATACATTAGTCTAACAATTATATATATATATATATAAATAAATAATAATAAAAAAAATTAAGCAGTTGTATAGTCTTATTTCTCACAGGTTTATTCAAGTATTCTCCTTTATTAACTCCAACAATTTTCTACTTTCAACTTTCAAATTGTGACCAACTTCTCTTTGCCATCCAGACAAAAAGGTGCTCACAACATGATGCTGCCACCACCATGCTTTACAATAACAGATAGTGGTACAGTAATAGATGATGTGTTCAGGATGTTTTTTCTTCACCTTGCTTCTCTGATTAAATGCAAGCTGGATTTTTTTTATGTTTTACCTATAGGGCCAAAGCATATACTTTTTATGTACCTGACAAACAGAAAATATGCAACCTTCTGAAAACATTGCAGCTGTATTTATATAGAAGTTAAATTACATGAAGGTCATAATACCAAATAGGTGAACTCTGTTCCAGTTCTGCATTTTATTCAGGTTTTATCTGAGGGTAAAAGCAGGAGCGGAGCTAAGGGGTGGCTAAGGGTGGACATGACTCAAACATCAACTTTACCATTAAGCTATATACTTCGCAACAAACTTATTAATTGTGCCATTAAATAGTAAAATATATATAAAAACAGGAATTAAAATAATCAAAATAATTTTAATTTTAGAACAACTTTATTAATAGGATTGAATGAATAATTATGTGTATTTCAGTAAGAGGCCAGTATGTTCTGTTATCGTTTTTCTTTCTCAGGTTACAGGCAGAAGTGTTCAAGAACCCTTAATCTAGGAGTCTCCTATGCCAGGGGTGTCAAAATGGTTCCAGAAAGGTCAGTGTGGCTGCAGGTTTTCTTCTTTTCACACCAGACTTCAGTCACCTCATCAAGGGATTTCAATCTGAACATGATGACATGATATGAATAGATTCTGGTGCGCTATTGTTTGGTTGGAAAGAAAACCTGCAGCCATACGGCCCTTTCTGGAACCAGTTTGACGCCTGTTTTCTATGTCATTATACGGAAAGAACAACTGCTCAACCTAATTAATGTATGTATTAAACAGAACATAAATGATTCATTTAGAACAGTGGTTCCTGAACTGGGGGTCGGGTCCCCCTCGGGGGTCAGGAGACACCAAGAATGGGCCCGTTAGATGGTTTTTACAATCATTATGATGATATGTGGGACCACAGTGGCGTCAGATGCAGGAGTTGCCCTGCAGCTTGAGAGTTGTTGGTTCAAGCCCAGGCTCTGGCAACTGTCTTCCTTTTAGCCTCGTGAGACCATCCTGATCTCGCGAGCTTTCAAGATTTCACTTACGCTAGATCAGTCTGGAGACTCTCCGTTGAAAAAATTTGGAGCCGTTCACCAAAGCGAGCGTCCAATCAGCGTTGGCTTTGGCGGGTTGAGGTGTGACGCCGAATGAAACTAGCGTTAAGCGTGGCTATCGAGAGCAAGTTTTGCTCGAGGATTACAGAGTATTTCTTCACTGAAAAAGAAGAGCAAAACGCCTGCTCTGGAGGCTTTTCTCAGAGGAAAAATGATGTTTTTGACTCTTTCTCGACTGGTTTATCGGCAAGAGTAGCCTGGCTTGTGGTTGTGTTTTCGTCGTGCTAAGCTGTTAGTATCGTCATATGCTTTGTTGATCTGATTGGTTTATTTTGGCCCGTCTATCACCAACATAGGCCAATCAGCTAACCAGTATTTTAAGCCCCTTCCCAAAATTACTTCAACGGAAGGTTATGCGCGGGCAAATCCATCTGGCGAGGAGTCAGGTTAGTCTTCCTTGGGCAAGACCCTTCACCCACCTCTCCCATTGATGGTGGTCAGTATGGGGTCGCCAGTGTGCGGCAGCCTCGCTTCTGTCAGTGAGCCCCAGGACAGCTGTGGCTACAATGTAGCTCACCACCATCAGCGTGTGAATGAATGACTGAATGTGGTGTAAAGCGCTTTGGTCAAGTCTTGACTTCAAAAAATGCTGTATAAATACAGGCAAATCACCATTTAATCCCATAGATTAATGAAGAGGAAAAAAATATATATCATAAAATTATAAAGTGTACCATTTATTAAGTAGATTTAACCTTTATTTATTTGTCTTGTACATGATTCAAACATTAAATATACCAGTTAATGATAAAATCCACAATAAAATGTTTAAATGGTTCATAAGACAATAAAAAACTACTTTTAAAGTGATTTGGATAATAATTGCCATTAAAACAAGCATTGATATCATAGAGTGAAATAACAATATGAATTTTTAGGTTTCTTCTTTTGGTATTACTGTAATTTATTTTTTCAAAATTAAAAAAAGGGTTAAAAAAAAAAGAATAATAAATATCTTGTCTGTCTTTAGTGATTTATTTGGATTAGTGATGTAATTTATTTTCTTGTTGATACAGTAGGATTAGTGTAGATTGACCCTAAACTTAAGGTCTATGTTTTTTTTCCCACTCCTCATCGCATCTTAGCCATCACTATGGCAACGCTCTGGTTCTGCCACTGAGTTAACCCCTTAATGACACCAGCTGATGTTTATCTATTTATAAAAATGGCCAAAACACATTCACACTGTATTTCATCCACAGGCCTTTCAAATAGGGCTTTAAAATTTGTTCCAAAATATTTTTTTTCACAAATACTTTTTGTTAAAATTCAACCTGACGTGTGTGACTCTGTGGGAGTAATGCAACAGTAGGTAATCATTTTTAGCCCCACCCCCTTTTGGCCGGTGGAAGCTAGAGAATCAGACCTTTCCAACGAGGGGTCAAAGGTCATTGTGCAACCATTTCAGTTTAATTAACCGGCATGCGTTACATAACCTTGCTCTGTTATTCTTATTTTGCTATTCAGTTTTGTGATATTATTGGTAAATTTTAATGAAACAACGACTGAATCTTAGGAGCGAAGGCTTTGCTTTATGCAGAAGGTCTCCAATAATGTAAATCAGCGTATTTCTCTGACCCGATTGGGTTTTATGAGTGGAAAAAATGAATTTTTGTATAATTTGGCCACTTTTGACATTGTGCCAAAATCACATTTCCACCGTGTAAATAGGAATAAAGGGATCTGTATAAATACAGGCCAAACATTGTTAAATGCAAAAAACAAAACTAGAGCTTCTTGTCATGTAGCAAGGACAGATGGACCCAGTATTCAAGGAGAGACAGTCAAACGTTTATTAAATAAAACAAAACTAAAGCGGAGCTGTGGCTCACGGACACTGCAGGCGGGGGGGCGGGGCACAGTCCAATCTCAGACACTCTGTAGTGGGAGAAACACAGGTAAGTGACCACGATCATCTGACAGAAGATTATCTGAGTTGGTCACTTACCTGGTTTAACAGTCCAGACCAAGAATGTCCCCAAGTGCTGCAGTCCCAGAGGTCATGCTGGAAGCTGGATCCTGGTCAGGGATCCAGAACAGACAGAACAGGCAGGATCCAGATCATTCAGGAACAGAAACAGGATGGCAGGATCCAGACTTCCAGGCATCCACAGGCTCCCAGGAGGGTTCAGAGTCTGACTGGGACCAGAAGCATGACCAGGTGGTCACGCACAGGAGCAGACAGGATCAGGTGCAGACAGGCAGGCTCAGTGGAAGAGGGTAGCCGAGACAGGACGTGGAACCCGAACTTGAAGCAGGACTTTTAAACTGGTCTCCTCCCTGGAGCCAGGCTTACTGGATAAAAACTGAACCTCCCCCCATAATGAGCCAAAAACCCAGAGCTCCGCGCTGGGGAGGAACAGTGGGACAGATCAGGAGACGAGACAAACAAAAAAAAATATCTATTTCCACTGGCTGCTAGGATCCAGGACATGAACCGTGAACTAAAACAGAACAGACAGACTGAAAACAAAAAGACAAGAAATGATCTGGCCCTGAATGCTCAGGCTGAACTGAATTTAAACCAGAGGAAACAGGTGAGGGGAATAAATTGTAATTGAGGCAGGGAGGGAAAACGTGCAGGTGAGAGGAATGACTAATTAGGGAGGAGCAAACAGGCCAGATCATGACACTTCTCTTTTGTTACGTTTTATACACTTTGTCTATGAAAAAACCCAAATTAAACACATTGATGTTTATATCTGTGTCGTGACAAAATGTGAAGACATTCCAAAGGGTGTGAATACTTTCTCAGAGCAACGTCGTGAAATTCACACGTGAACTAGAACTGTGAGAAACTACGAGTTCTTCTGCTGGATCTTTCTATTCAGCCAGCCTTTTATTTCTCCCAGTTCAGTTTGTGGAGTAGCAGCGATTCAAAAGGTCGGCTGCGCTGATGGTGACCTGTTCACTGGCCAGTTATTGAAAAGTGTCACGCATTGTTTGAGAGAGGAAAAAAAAAAAAAGGAGGGGAAAAGTAGAAGAAAAATCAATAGGTTTCCATTATACGGGTGGGCAGTGTCACTGGCCTGTCAATGATCCTGTTACAGCTGCAGTACAAGGGTGACACAGGGCCCACACTCAATGGCTGCTGACAAGAAGAAAACATGCTGACAGACACCGGGAACAAGTTGGAACACAGATTTGCACTTCAAGCAGCCGTCCGAGGAGGTATCGTGCAAGGCCGCTGTGCTGCATGGGGGGGTGTACAGGGTTGGAGCCTCCCTCTACTGTCTGACTGTCTCGCTCTCAACCACAAATGCTTTTATCCTCCCATAAATTATTCACCTCTGGATACACCAAAGGAAAATGGCTTGCACTGATTGTGGCCGTGGGCAGATTGATAAACCTCTGGCCCAGCCACCAGCAGCCACTCTGTGAGAGACGCTATATAACTGGCTGATTGTGCATAGAAGCATGTTTTCTTCTATCATTAAACCATCATGTAGACTTTTTTCCACACCAAATCACCGTGTCTGCAAACAATACATCATTTCCAAAGTTAGTATTGACTTCCTGACATATTTTATATAGTAGCAAAGAAAAGTGCTTACCTCAGTCAGTCCAGATGGCCAGTCAGAAATTAAGGAAGACATCAAGTGTCTCTTGAAAGAACATGAATCGATATATTTTGACAAGGATCAAATGCGCTTCAGATGAACCTTTTGGCCTTTCCAAAACAGCCCTTCTCCCCTTGTCAAATCTCTTTATTCCTGTTTGTGAGCCTGTAATGATCTGAAGTCCTCACGGTTGTTTGGATGCAGCTTAGCTCTACCATGGGAATGATTTCTAGTGTTATGAAATGTTTGCGCAGTGATAAAACCATCTGTTAGACCTCAAATCAATTAAAACCTAAAATATATATTTTATTTGGTTAGATTTCCATCATTATGTCTGTGTAGGCCATGAGTTTTTGTGGGTTTAACACCTAAAAGTCAAAAAGCTAATTAGAGAAAAAGACGTCGAGAATCAAGAATCCACCTTCGTATTCCAGAGTGAAGCGAAAGACTACAACTGTGTAAACAGGCCCCATTTCGTTTCCACGTTGGCAGCGGGATATTTTGACTATTCCAACAGAACTCAATGGGATTTACAAATGCTAAATAAAACACTACAGGATGCGTTTGCTTCCGCGAAACTTTTTTTGGAGCGTCATTGAACAGCGCTGGCGACCTGCGATGAGTAGCATATTTAAAAAAGGAAGCGTTTAAAAGGTTGTTTTAAGGACATTATCGGACATGCACTATGGCAGCCATTATGAAGCAGCCAGGGGGATTCTAAATGAGCCAAATAGCAGAGACAGGAGCAATTGTCAAACTTTTGGTGTCCGATCATTCTGATTTCATCCTGGACACTACAGAAAATGGGCTTAAAGTGTAAAAAACCGAACTTCTCCTTTAATGCAGATGATGCAATATTCTACACCAAAGCTTATAACACTGAACAAGCTGCAGCTTATCTTACAACAGCTTTATCATCTCTGAAAGCCTGGCACGAGCTTTCATGCCTCATGTTGAACACCAACAAAATCCATCTGTAAAAGGTCATATTGAACCAACCAGTTCAAGTGGTTTTCTTAATGGAGTTGAACTTGACCTTGGCACAAAGTACAGATATCTTGGAGAGGTCTTAAACCCAAAGGCTACATAAAGAAAGTTGCACACATTCTATACATCTAATATGAAAAATGTCAAGCACATCAGAAATAATTTACCTGAGGTACTTAGAGATTCACTTCCAAACAGAAACCCCACATTCATATCTTGAGGTAACACAGATTACATGTCAGACTTAATAATATTACTTTAGCTATAGTTTCAAAGTGTTGCTTTTATTGTATATCTTGTACCAGGTCTTTCAGTTGTGCTGTTTCTTTTTTCATATCGTTACAGGTGATGAAGCAGACTGAAAATGTTTTCATTGTCTCCTTTCTATCTATTCTTTCTTTTCATCTTTTCTCTTTTTTTCTTTCCTTTTCTTCTTCCTCGTTTGGCTCTATTTACATTGCGGTATCCATATAAACTGTAAAGCTCCCTGCATAATTATAATAAAGCAGACATATGCATGAAACAAGTGGAGCAATATGGCGTAGTCCCACTTGTGAAAGTAAAATCTGTTGGAGCTCTTTTTGGCATCAAGACAATTATTCTTATTGCCACATTGCCAGACAGGACGCAAAAAAAAGAAATAATTTACCTATTGGGGATGCCAAAATGTATTTTATTTCATCATCATCTTTCATATTGACA
>JAGKQL010000017.1:2993906-3024466 GCA_018398635.1 Cyprinodon brontotheroides | reverse complement strand
TACTTCCTATCTCTGTAAACCGGTCATATTTTTCAGCTTAAAAGATAAATAAGCAACTTCAAAATAATTTTGCTGAAAGCTTGTTAAAATCTGCAGTGGTTTGTAAATTGTTCAGGCAGTTTTCTTTTAAAAAAACAGATAAAAGTTCCACATTTTCTTTCGATATAATAATATTATGGGAATTTTTTACAGGCTCCCCCTCAAATACACAGCATGTTTTCATCTGAGTAATTAAAAGAGCAATTCATGTTTTATGTCTTATTAAAACAAAAATAATCCACAACTAAATTAATTATATGAGGAACAATCTAACCAGTGGCGCCACCACCAGTGTAAATTGTTGTAGCATCGATTTAGCATTTCATCCTATTATGCACAGCCAGCAACATAACATTAAAAATAGGAGGAATAGGTGTTTGCTTAAGTCTTTATGATTTCTACAGTAGATTCAAACCCTGAAATTATGTCTTTTAGTTTCAGTGTTCCACCCCAAGACTTTAATGGCCCCATCTTTCCACCCCTATGAAACATTTCTGGAGCTGCCACTGGATCTAACTGTGATACTGCTGCTAAAATATTGTTTTTTGTCGTCTCAGTTGACTAAACCTCAGCCACCCCAATACTATTCAATTAAATTTAATTATGTTTATATATATATATAGCGCCAATTTAAAACACGTCATCTCAAGGCACTTTACAGTTCACCATCATCCAGTCAGATTGATTCAAAGTTTTCTATCTAAGGAAAACCAGTTAATTGCATCGACTTATTGGCTTGAATGCAATCTTTCCCACTAAGCATGCTTGTAGCAACAGTGGAGAGGAAAAACTCCCTTTGAACAGGAAGAAACCTACAGTAGAACCCAGGCTCAGTGTGAGCACTGCAAAAAATGGAAATCTGCATGAGTTATTTTTGCTTAAATTTAGTGAATTTTGTCTTGAATTGAGGAGATAGTGAGTGGAGACACCTTGCCAATGGAACAAGACAATTTCCATTTAAAAATAAGAAGAAAACAATTGCTTTGTCTTATTTCAAAGTGAATATTATCTAATTATGTCTTATTTTGGGAGTAGAAATACTCATTCCATTGCTTAAAATCGTCTCTTATTTACCTACCAGTAAAAAATCAAGGGTAAAATGCACTTATTTTAAGAGATTTTCTACTTTTTTCTGTAGATGGTTTTTGCAGTGAGAAGTGTGTAATCTGCTGAGGCCGACTGGGGTTCAAGGAGACAGAAGCAGACATAGAAAAGCTCCCCATGTCAGAGAATGAAAGAGAGCACATCCAGCCAGTCACAGTCGAGAGAAACAGGACTAAACAATGAAAAAATAAATATAAAAGATGTGTAGCACATGGAGCAGATAACAGCATAATAACAAATGAAAACAGATTTATTTAGGGATAAGTGGGCCCCGATTCAAAGCTTTTTTTCCAAGTTAAATATTCTCTGCAACAAAAAAAGATAGAAAATGAAAAGTAAAGGAAAAAAGGAGAGAAAAGAAAAGGATTATATGGACACAGGCAGTACCATAGACCTGTAACTATATTGCACACCTTTTAATACGTATCACTGGATTGTGAATTTATACTAATGTATGACATGAATTGGGCTGTAGTAGTTGGATTGAATAAAACACAAAAATAAAATAAAATAAAAAACTATTACCTTTTTTGCATTATTTCCCGATAACCTGAATGACAGCTTGAAATTTGTCAAAAAGCGTAGCTCTTCACTGGAAAAACAATCTAGAAATGAAGTATTAAAAGGTTCTTATTTAATTAAGTGTAATTACCCTTAATTTGAGTAGGTAAAAATGAGATAGTTTGCCAATGGAATCAGGTAATTTTTTACTCTTAAAATAAGACAATTAGATAATATCTCACGTGAAATAAGAGATGCAATTGTGTTTTCTTATTTTAAATCTAAAATTGTCTTGTTCCATTGGCAAGATGTCTCTTTTATCTCCTCAATTCAAGAACAAATGCACTTATTTTAAGAAAAAACGACTTATCAAGATTTAGATTTTTTGCAGTTGACCAATTTCCCTCCTTCTATACTGTTCCAGGTCTGAGCCTGATGGGCTGCTGTTCATCACATCTCCCCAGCAGCCTCATTATTCCACTCTTCTCCTCTATCCAAGGTTGATCTAATCACCAGATCAACAACGGGACGACTGGTAAGAACAAATAAAGGAGGCGCAATGAACAAATGATTAGTATGCTGTGAAAAGTACAATACGTTACTTATTTAGCATTTAGATAACTATCCGTCCTGAGGAGCAAGCTTCAAAGTTGAACTCAGTTTAGGCGAGGGGGATTAATTCTCTCCGCTGCATGCTTCATTGAATCTCTCATTACCAAACTTTGTCTGTATTGATGTTAGATTTGATTGAAGATTAGAGCATTTAGCAAATCTTGCTTTTCCGCATGTATCAGGCCTCTTTTTTTTTTTTTTCTTCCACTACACCCGCTGGTCAATACCCTCACTTTTATCCAGTGTCTGCTTCATTTAAACTTAATCAACTCCATCAATGAACTGGAACAGCCAAACGTCCCATAGAACAATAGCTTTTGTCGGATAATGCTTTGGTCTTATTCCCAACCGGGTGGCGATAAACCTGAAATTACACTATGATGAACTATTTCAATCAATATGATAATGGAAATTGGCTTGGCTGACTCTTTGCAGAGCTTAAGGAAGCAGGCTAAAGCCTATGTGACATTAATACATGCTCTCTCCCTGCTGCTGAACCCCCCCCCTGCCTCACTTTATTGTTCCTTTTTTTCAGTGACATTGACGACACCATATTGCAGCGCCTGGTAGTTTAATGATCTACCTGCACCAGGGAATGCTTGTTCTGAAATGGGTGCACATGCAGACGCTCTCGCACATTGTTTTCCAGCTAAATTATAGGCTTTATACTTTGTTCCATATAGTGTCTTTGCAGGATGTAGATCCATCACTGATGGCATCGTAGTAAAGCTGCTACAAACGCGACTTTTGCTGCTCATCTGGACATTTTGTCCTTGTGTTCCATGCCGTGCCTCTTATGGGCTACACTCCATCATATTTATACTGCCGCCAAAAGACCAATTTCACAAGCCTTAGCAAGGCAAACGAGTGCCTCCCATCTGTTGCACGCTAATAAATATGCCACCTTCTGGGAAAACGTGGAAGTTATCATGATGATCAACTGCCAAGAGACGCGGCTTACCATAAGCATGTTTATTCAGAAAGTTCCTCCTTCAGCAGTAATTGACAAATTTATTTCCCTATCAATTATTCTTGTGACAAACGTCTTTTAAAACACACAAACTAGTTGGTTTTTGTTTGTTTTTTGATAGCAAAAAGCCTTGCATCCTGAAAAGGGTTTCGTTTAGCAAGCTGATTGCACTAAAAATGTAAAAAATTAAATTTTAACAAATTGAAAAAAATATCACATTGTTTGAGCCTGATTGGGTGCAAAAAACTTTTCAGGAGTTTATATTTACCATGGACTCTATGGAGCGTACCACTATTGATGCAAGCAAAGAACAGGTTCTGGCAATGGAAATTTGAAATAAATGCACCTGAGAGATGAAACTTTACGAACTTTTATTTTTGACCGAGCTTTTCAAATGTCCATTTCTGGATTGCATTTTGTTTTTTTTAATTTCCATTTACAGGTTTTTTTCTTTTCTTTTTTTTCTTGAATTTTTATCTTTTAAACAATTTGTCAGGTTTATTCAATGATGATTATAAAGTTAATGTATGTGCATATGGAACTTTAAAGAAATGAGATGCTTAACTCTGTTTACTGCAAACTGTCATACAACGGTGGTAGAAAATTGCTAATGTTTGTGCAAGGCTAATCCCAGTTATTCAGGAGACCGCTCGATTCTGTGATTCAATCAGAAGGAAGCATTTTGTCTTATGACCTGATCAATTGCCTTGTCAGAAGAACACTCTATTCTGTAACCCACACCCATGTGTTATGATCTGCTAATAAAAAGGCTTCTGCTAAGGAAACCCACGAGAGAGCAGATGTGGCTGAACGTGGCTCTCTCCCTCTGCAGAGGTCAAAAATCCCTATTCTGTGCGGACTCAGTTTCTCTTTTATGAACCTACATTTTTGAACGTAACACAATTTACCTGCTTGCAACCATAATAGAACAAAATGTACTCTATAGACTGAAATATAGAGCATTTTTCAGTCTTTAAGCTATAATTTGAGCCTTTTTAAAGTTCAACCAAATTGCTCTCCATGTTAGGTTTCTGTTTCTGTCTTGATTTCTAGTGTTTAATTTTCTTTTCACCATTTTCTTTATCCTAGTTATTTGATTATTATTTTGTCGTTGTTTTATTGTTGGTTCCTGTCTTCCAGCTTTTCATTGGTTATCCTCTGCTGCCCTCTTGTGTCCTCTTTCTCTTGCTCTGTTTTCTGTTTTGCTCTCACCTGTTTTCAATTCCCTCATTAGCCTCTCCCTGTCTCTGTCCCCTTTAAAAGTCCTGCCTCTTCAGTTCTTGTTTGCTGGATCCTCGTCTTACTTCTAGTCTAACCTCTGGTCAATCGTCTGTATGCCTTCCTCATCTCTTCCTGGTCCTTAGATTTTGGTTTTCCCCTGATGTCTCCTAGATTTTGGTTCATGAGTTATTTTGTTGGATTTTTTGACTCATCCCTCTGTGCCTGTGAACCTTAATTAAACCACTAAAATTCATCTCAGCCAACTCGTCTCTGCATTCGGGTCCTCCATACCAACACCGCTTTCTGACACTCCACTACTGAATCTATTAATTCATAAAGAAGAAAGCCAAGTACCTGGTTTACAGGTTTGATAGACATCAGAGATATTTTAGATTTGATTCTTTAGATGTGCCTCTATAGAAAGTCCAGAAAGGACATTGATTCAATTACCTTTTATTACAAGACAAATTGTATGAAAACAATGTGGATCAGGTTATTTACAGAAAAAAAGTCCAAGTATATAAATTGCAAAATTACAAAAAAATAAATAAATTAAAATTCCAAGATATGTATATAATTACAGTTCTGTGCATGAACGTATTCAGTGAACGTGGTTCACTGAATATGTTGATATTTTCACTGAACGGATCAGTTTTGAGAACAATGAGGAGCTCATGTTGGCGTTTAATTGAAAACGACACTTTTCATTGGATAACGTCAGGTTTTCAAGACTTATTACGGCAAACAGCCTTAGAGAGCAGCTTGTCTACTGCTAGTATCTGCTGGTATTTCTGATGCCAGTTTAGCAGAGCGCTTGGCAGAGTCTGATCAACTAACAAATGAAGACTGGGACAGAAAAAAAAACTGTTCCCACCGCGACTTAAAGCTGCAGTCTGTAACATTAAGGAGAGAGCAGACTTCGACTAAAATTTTGAAGAAAAACAGGTTTCACGCCACTCCCCCCACCCTCTCTGCTTCACTCATGCCCCACCTCCAAGCTCCACCCTCTCACAGCAGAAGCGCGGCTACCGCATGCGACCAGAAGGGGGATCAGCGATGGTGTGAGCTGTGATTACGACACTCCATCAGGCGGTCCTCTGGCTGTGATTGGTTGTTTTGACTAGATCCCAAATAATTCTTTCCGGATTGAGAAAATACAGGCAGTAGGCGGTGCACCAATTGAAGCAGTTTTTTTCACAGGTTACATATCACATGTACTGCTGTCTGGGCATAGGGACAGTTTTAACCAATATGACGAAAAAAGTGATTTTTAAAAACTTACAGACTTCAGCTTTAAACAAGTCCGTATGTCAGCCACGTATACTTCACATCTAAAGCCACACATGGTAAAGCA
This sequence comes from Cyprinodon brontotheroides, assembly GCA_018398635.1. Lineage (NCBI taxonomy): Eukaryota > Metazoa > Chordata > Actinopteri > Cyprinodontiformes > Cyprinodontidae > Cyprinodon > Cyprinodon brontotheroides. The sequence continues at coordinate 3,018,665 of JAGKQL010000017.1, read as the reverse complement.
TCCCAGCGATCTTGGGAAATACCTGCTACTGAATGAGGGATGGAAAAAAATCATTTTGGATCCAGATCTTTTCAGCAAAACCTGAATGTTCCTGTATGTTCCTGAAATTCTGCGTAATTTGGCTAAGTAAAGCTTTACTGCACATCCAGTATTTACCATTTCTTTCTATATATTATGTTTACAAATTCAAATGATGAAATATGAGGTTCTATTTTGGAGGATTATGACTTCATTTACCAAATGAACTTGAACTAGTTCATTTACAGGTTTGTGAACATAGTTCATTTAAGAAAATGTGAACTATGATTGTGAGTCAGTTCACTAAAATCTGTGTGAACTGAATTTTAAACTTGTTCTTTTTAATAATAAATGGATACAACATTGGCGGTAAGCCTCCCACAGAAAACGACTACAGATGTGCAGACAGCTTTTTCGGCAGCGCAGGAACAAAACCAAAATGGAATGTTTCTTATTTTCCACATCGTCTTATGACATTGTTTTGCCACAGTTAGATTCATTTCCTGATCGCTGCTCACCTTAAACACAACCACTGGAAACAGAAATGCAGTTCAATCAAATTGCAGGCAACCAAAAGAACAGGAATTTTTCCACAGTATGGTCTTTACCACGCTGTTCCACATGTTGTCTTCCTTCAGGCAAAGCAGTACAGCTTTTGTCCACCATTGACCAAAAGTGCTTCAAGTCCTTCTTATACGCCTTCCATTATTGGAAACAATTAAAGATAGAAACCATAAAAACAACTATTTCTTCCTGTTTTGAAACCAAACTAAATTTTTTTTTGAGCAATTAATGGATTTATTATCATAATTCCCACAGATGTGTGGAATGTAGTGTCTAGAAATAGAGAGGTTGATATTGAAGAGAGAGGACAAATAATATGTTTTATCTTTTGGACTAAAAAGTCGTATCCAGTCCCATTTGTTTTTCTTCCTCCTTGCATCTGTAGTTTTCATTCTATCTCTATTCTCCCACTCTGCAGAATCTGTTAGTTCAATCTCCTAACGTTCTGCTCTCTCTGCTTTTTCTCATAGTAGCTTCATCTGGTCTGTTCCTGTTTGGCTGTGACTCCATCCTGGAGAGAAATATCAGCTGTGCTGCTGCCATCAACACCTTTGTTTCTAGATGTTGGAGCTTGGCCTGTTTTTCAGTGTAGCCCGTTTCTCTGACTGTGACTAACTGATGTGCTCTCTTCATCCTCTGACATGGGAGCTGGCTCAGAGCTCGTCTGCCTGGCTGTGTGTTCCTGGACGTCCCCGCCTTTTACAGCTGCTTTTTGTATCTATGCTTCTTTTTCTATGTTTGTTTCTTGTCTCCTTGAACCCCAGTGGTGTCCTCAGCAGATGGCCGCTCACACTGAGCCTGGTTCTGCTGGAGGAAAATTCCTCTTAAAAGGGAGTTTTTCCTCTCCACTGTCGCTACAAGCATGTTTAGAGTGAGGCATTGCTAAAGAGTCAATGAGAATAATTGGAGCTATATAAATAAACTGAATTGAATTTTACACAGAAAAGGTCCGGGACAGCAGGCCAACACACACACACACTCTACTGTCTCAGGGTCTGTTTTACAAACTATACACTCTGTGCCATATTTTCCTTTTCTAATTTTGTACAAGATGATGCCCGTAAAGATCCTCCTATGTCTGAGTAAGAAATTTGTATTATTTACTCATTTAATTTGACTCTAATGCCATCATCCAGGTCTGACTACTTATTCAAGACAGACTCCTCTCCCACACAGCAGTCACTGTTCCACAAAACACAGTGGAAATACTTCCTATTTCTTTTACCTTTCTCAATCTTGTTATTCCAAAAAAGTTAAACAACAATCCACTGGACTTTGTTTTCCAAGTGTACCTTTTATCCCTTGGGCTCCAAAAATTGTAAATTTAAAGTCTGAAACTACATATTTAATTTTATTATCATCACCTTTATGTAACTGATAGCATTTGTCGATTATCTTGTCCTGTAACTTTAACTTGAGCCAAGTTTCTTTATAAGCCACTGTCAGCTCACAAACTGACACCTTCGAATATGTTGCTTGCCTTTGTTTCCATGTTTTAGTCTCGATACAAAAGATGATTTGAAAGGACAGATGAGCACAACAGACGCAGCACCTTGAACATCAAAGCGCCAATGCCGCAGTATTGTAACAGTGTGCTTGTGTTTCTGCTGGAAGCCTGAAAAAAAAAAAAAACGCTCACATACAAGGCGGCACAGAACATGTGAATGTGCACGCACGTCTTCATGCCTTGCTGACAGAAAAGCATCCGAGACAGCCCCGAAATCTAAAACTTTACAGGCCGTCTTTTTTTTTTTTTTCTCCTTCTTCGTCTGTCTTTGTTTCACTCTTTTAGGTGAACAGGGGCCTGAGTGATAGACTCCCAACCTTTCATCTCACCCAGCGAGTGTAAATAGCTGTCATGTTTGATTGGCGTTCTGACGTGCACAAGTGATTCCCTGGAACAGAGGAATGAAATTCAGCGACGGCCCAATGAATGCAGCTTTAGCTGTCTTCAAACCTAAGAGGTAATGAATGAATGATTATAGCAGGGTCTGCCTTCTATATTTGAGATTTCTTGCTGTAAAACTGCTGAGGAATTTGCGTTTTGCTCATGAAAGGTTTTATTTCACAAAATAAAATACAGCGGACTGACTCTAAAATAGTCATATTTCATTATTAAACCCCTTTAAAATGTTTAATATGTATTTTCATAATAACAATCAGATATTCTCTGGACAAATCACCGATGCTCTTCCCCTGCAAACCAACAATAACAAACAGGTTTACATTAAACAAACAATGAATTGATGATATAATGATTCAAACTTTTTTTGCTCAACATTTATTTCACTCATGCATAAACACTGCTAATATTTCTGTTGGTTAAATGTACTCTAGAAATCATTCATGTTGTTAACCCTGTAATGCCAAATGTATCATATCGTCGCTGTCGGACGGAAACCTCGTATGTCCAAAACCATAAAGTTTACAGGAAATTGTAAAAACGCTGTGTTTTTTAGAAAACTAAACATTTTGTTATCAGAGTTGGTATTATATCTTTACTCACTGCTCTATATTTAAATGTATCACTTTTTGAATACTGCTTCCCGCAAGTTATATTTAAATGGATTTATGAGGTTTTTGACTTGCGACTTGTGGAGATGCGAGTTCCATCAGTACCAATGCCGCCGCCGGCAAGGTTGATAACTTTGACTTTTTTCTTTTTTTTTTTCTTTTAATTGGTTAATATTTTCCAAAACATATGTTCACCTGTGGGGACTGACCAATCGCATCAATTTATGAAAAAAAAAAAAAGTCCAAAATGGGAGTTAAAAGGTTTTTTCCCGACAGCAACGATATTTGATACATACGGTTTCTGAAATGTTTTGCGTCTGACACCTTTTGCATAATTTAATGGTAAAAACTTTGCTCAAAATCCTATTGTACACAATCAGATATACCTGATAACAGCCAGCAGAAGACTACACAAAAATAATCTTGACTTATCGCATTGCAATAAATTATTAATATCAAAAATGTATTTCTGTTTTTTCTTTTTACATATTTTGTTAAAAGGCTAAATAAGGAATTCAAACCAAAAAAGTAATTTTCTGTTTTGTTTTATTCTTGATCGGGCTTTAAAGGGTTAAAAGCCCTTTAAAGCATAGCGTGCTGAGGTGGACTTGTCCTTATCTACAGTAGCAGACATTCAAAATGGACCTTCCCAGTCAAACACCAGCTGAACTGCAGCCCACTTCCCTGCGACTCCCAGTGAAATCCCCTCCAACTTCCAGCCACTGGCCTTCTCCTTGGAGTGCATATTTTTCACTGAATTACAGGGTCTGACCAGGAGATGACGCTTCTCTTTAGACCTTAATGTCCACAAATCATGACAGAAAGAATATTTTAGTACAAAGATTGATGTTTAAAAAGGAATGGTATGGGACCAGCCAAGGGCTCATCACGGAGAATTTTGAATGGCTACTACTGTACGGTGTAATGAAAAAAAAACATAAAAATGTTTAAAGAGTAGTCCAGCTGGAGAATCCAAGAAAAAAAAGTGTTGCCCAACTTTCTATGGTTGGCTAAGAAATGACAAAATAAAAAGTTAAAAAATATAAGTAAGCTGGGAGTGAGGAAGAGCTGTGTCTGTGCAGGCAGAGAGGTGGAAGTGCAGTGATAATAAACATGTGGATGAACAAAAGAACAGCATTAACTCCTAGATCATTCCATAGAATATCTGGTATACCAGTGTAAATTCTAAGTCATGACAACCATAAAACAGGCCTAAATTAGAGCCAAACTGATTTTTGCTTAGTTTTGACAAGTGTCACCTATCGACTCTCCCTAGAGTAACCTGTAGGTGGAGCGCTGATGCTTTTAAGCAACATGGAGGCCAATGGTCCACGCACACTCAAAGTCAGGTACAAAACAAGTCCGACTCGTTGTTCTTCTGGGTTTTTGAAGTCCTTTAATGATCGAAATGTTCAGATTTGGTCAGAGAAGAAAGAACGAGTGAAAGTGGTGTGAAGGAAGCCATCTTAAAAGGCAGTTTGCATGGAGTTTGCATTTTCTCCCCTTGCATGCATTGGATCTGACTGTTAGGTTAATTGGCTTCTCTAAATTGTCCTAAGGTGCGTGTGCATGGTTGTGCGTCTTTGTGTGTTGCCCTTCGACAAACTGGCGACCTGTCCAGGGTGTTCCCCACCTCTCACCCATGGACTGCCGGTGTCATGAACTGAGACAGATGGACCCAGTATCCAAGGTGAGACAGTCAGTAGGAAAGTTCAAAAATGTTTATTTAAATAAAACTGAAACAAAACTATGGCACTGCGGACCTGCAGTGGCAGCTAGGGAGCGGGGCGCAACCCATCTCCGACTCTCTGGTTTCACAGTTCAGTCCATCTCCTTGGTAAGGGGTGTGATCCAGCTGATGGGCTGCCAACCAGACGCAGCTAATAGAACTGACAAAAACTCCTGGATAGGCCGCAAAGCATCTTCAAAAATACTGAGTAAAAGTCTGCTTGCCTCCAAAGACTGTTTTGTGGTTATATTTGGCATATAGTCCATCTTGGAAACTCAAAAGGGTTGAAAGGATATGTCAATCAGTTGCTTAAATCTTCTCAGCTATCTTTATGTGGTGAACTTTGGCTCTAACCCCACCTTTCCCTAAACAACAGTCTTTCTTGAAGGCAGAGTTAAGCCCATCTACGGAGCTAAATTTGGCTTCTTCCATCTAAAATCTTTTTTTTTCAGTCTCATATTCAGGGATAAGGGGTGAAATGTATATCAGCTGGTAAATTGAGTGGTGGACGTATTTACCCAGCCTGTTCCATCCTACAATGATTCACAAGACAAGACAAAACAAGACACCAAAATACTTCCCGAAATAACTCCTCTACTCAAGGCAAAGGCTGTATTCTCCTCCAGGCTTTACTTACAAGAAGACATTGAAGCCTGAACCATTACATTCAGGAAGTTGTCTTCTAAACTCACAAATCCAAAAATAATTTAGCCACAGCAACAGACATGCTTAATGTCAAGAGATCACAAGACAATGCAAGGACAAGCACGGTAGCGAAGAGACAAGAGGGAACAACTGTTAGATTGATGGGATGTGTTCTTATTAAAGAGAAAGAAGGCATACTTTCAATCCTTAACAGTACTTAACAGAACATTAAAAGATTCTTTCTAAATTTTAAGAGAAATAGCTAGAAACGAGGCAATGAAAGTGGAATGTTATAAGTATAACAATAAGTTATACAAACTTTAAATTAAGTTGAAAGTTAATTTTTCTTCAAATGGTGTCACTGTAAGCACCAGTTCAAACTAGACAATTTACTATGCCAATTGTTGAACCTTGGCTTTAGGTTTTTTGTCCAGGACAGTTGACCAGCTCTACACTAGGGCTGCAACTAACCCATTATTTTAAAAATCGATGAATCGGACGCATTATTTTTTCGATGAATCATGAATCGGACAAAAATATTTTTTATATTAACCTCTTTATTCCAGAATAAAACATATTAGACAGAACAAACAAGCACACCAGTACAGGTTGCTCATTAACTGTACTGGTGCAATATGAAAATAAATGTTTGTGTTAAAACTGTTTGAAACTACAGATGAGAAATGTAGTTGTACATCCACAAAATATAGGCTACTTTGTTTCATAAAAGCCGCCAAAAGCCTTTTTTGTTTTTAAAAGCCCTAAGGGGTTCAAACAATAGGCCCCCATTTCAACAAATTAGTTTTTTTTAGACTAGAAGAGTTCTGCCTTTAAGACAGGAAAGTATAGCAGTTAACGCTGCTACTTGAGAAAATACTGAACCATAGAGATAAAAATAGCCCTGTGATTCAAATTATAAATTGTATTTGGAATAAAATGAGAGAACTAGGTGCTAAAAACACATCCTCCAAAGACAGATATTTACATGGGAATGTGGCAGATAATTAATTGACATATAACTGATCTTGCTGGATTTTATTCTGCTTTACTTCCATAAATTGCAGGATCTTCTTTTACTTTATCTTTTTCGCCAGAAGATTTAAACTTTAAAAAGCCTTGCCCTCATAATTAGCAAGTTAATTTATTTATAAAGAAAATATAAACGCTGCTTAAGCTAATTCAAATGAAATTAAAAAGTAAAATAAGTAGCCAACCTTATCACTGTCTGTAACCTACTAACACGGTAAGGAAAGCATCAGATGAGCTACCTGAGAAACTAACGTTACGTTTCCCCACTTTAAAACCAAACAAACATGGTGCTTCCGTGCCATGTTCATTTGTTTTGACAAAAGTTGCATGTTACGACTTTTTTCACTTTACAAAGCGCAGGCTATTTTAATTATTGTGATCAATTTGGCGCCGTCAATCCCGCGCATGCGCTGCTTCATTTGCACTGGACGCTGAGGGTAAAACATCCTGCGGCGCTGAGAGGGACTCCTATTGCGGGAGAACGGGGTTGATGGGGAGGCGCCCCACGGCAGAGTAGGAACGATACATGCTTTCACGTGAAGAGTCTCCAAAAGCCGCCAGTGACAATCGTAAAAGTCGCCAGATTTGTTGCTAGTCGCTTTTGAAAAATAGTCGCTGGAGGGGTCTGAAAAGTCGCTGAGTTGGCAACACTGCACCTGGCGGCGCTGACTCGCTTCTGCCATATTTTTTTCTTCCTCTTTCAGTCAAGTGGATGTGATGACGGCGGCGGCGGATGACGCATTAATCGCGCGACACAACTAATCGATGATGAAATTCGCTGCCAACGCTTTTAAAGTCGATTTTTATCGATTTTATCGATTCGCTTGTTGCAGCCCTACTCTACACCTTTTGAAGGGTGCTAGTGTTCATGGGAGTTTGCCCAACTGACCACCTCCCTGGAGAACGTTTGCTGTGTCCCCTATGATGCCCTGTGGGATGAGCTTCAGGAGTACAGAGAACTAGGTTCCATATATAGGCAGAGCAAGAGTTTGGTTTGCATTGCCTGATGAGTCAGACCTGTTCCTGCTGCATGTTGGACTCTGGCAGAGCTGCTAATAGAACCTTTAAAGACATAATTTCCTGGGTCCATCAAGGGCCAGAGTTGGTCTGGTTGTGGGACCAGCATATTTGTTCTCTGCTTTTTGAGGATTTTGTCTACCACTACCAGTTCACCTGGTAGTGAGGTTGTCCTCAGGTTGTTTCCTGTTAGACACAAATATGAATACATTTTAGTGAAACACAAAGCAATGTTTTATGCTGTACCCCCAACCCCCTACCACCCCTGTTGGATTCAGACATGTTACTGTACTTTGAACATATCATGAACTGTGTACAGTGATGGCTTGTTGCCTTGACACATTTCTTTATTTGGCCTCAGAATCGCAGTGCTGATGCATTTTACAATGACTTTTTTTGCTTTGATTTTAATACACTACGCACTCGAATGGGCTGGAACTGGCAAGAAGTAAAAAACGATTTAACCAAAGAGAATATATGCATCAAATGAAAAGCAGATGAAAAAAATATACAATTATGTTCCTGATTGCCTCTGTTATTTTTTTTCTGGTAGCCCTTGCCAGCTACCGGTGGAACCTGGCCCAAATCGGCCGCTTCCAGGAGCGGGCGAAGCCCCAGAAAACATCACATTCTAACGGTGCCATCTCCCGCTGCATTCGATTCCTCAGATCCAGGGCCAGCGTCCTCCCCTCGTTCCCCTCTCCTCTTTGCTATGCTCACGCCTTCTCTGTGTCCTAGATAATGGAGCTTCTGTCTGCCAAAGGGTCTGCGGCTGCCCGGGAGTAATGACCTGAGGGGGTACTTTGTGACAACCAGGGTATAATAATGCCTCCAGCCACAGACAAAGCAGACCCAGGGGGTCAATTTTTAAATACTTTTATGTTTTTCACTGAGGGTGAGAGTCATTTATTTTTATTGTAGGCTTCAGGAGACACAAACACAACAGAAACAATGCTTTTTTTGTTTGTTTGTTTGTTAAGTAATGGGATGTTCCATGCCCCAAATGTTTAGTTAAAGAACATGCACCAGCTTGGTGCTTCCACTGTCTGATGAAATGTATTTCATTTTTTTCCAAAGAGCTTTTGCGCACATGGCTGTAGGCCTCACTGTCTTCGATCAAAACGGTATTATTGTGGTTCGCAAGGGAGTAAAGAATCACCTGTGAATGAAAGGCCTTTTCTAATGGGTTAATTGTACCAGACGCAGAAGGGCTTGCCCCATTGAACAGTGGAGGATTGTAGAACACAAGCTGGTTGAAATCATGTCAAACAATATGTTGCCTGCTTTGCCCTAAAGGCCCAGAGTTTGTCTGTCAGCAGTTAAATGCCTTCCTTCTATCCTCCCCATAACACTCAACAATCAATTTACCTCCTCGGGTTCCATGAACCCAAAGATTTGACCTTGCAGACTAGAGCTTACTTCCCCCTCATCTTTCACACCTTAAAGTGTTTGTATTAGAGCAAAAATAGTTAGACTGTTTTTCTAGGGTATTGCTGCAGCCCAATTCATCTGACAAAAGCATAATCCTGGCTTCAATTTATCCTGGAAATCTCTAGTCATCACCGATTCGTAAGACAATGCATCATAGTTAGTGAGACACTTCTAGTTCTGTGAGCTCCACAGAATTAATTAAGATATATAGGAAGGAAACAACTATAAGCTTAATATTTTCATACATCTTTTACATAGACTGATGCATCTCAGGGTCTCATTAAGCGAAAAACAAAGAAATCAGAAGGTTCATCATGTGTTTGTCTGTTTTTCATCCCTTACCTATCCTCCCTTATGACCTTCTGCCACAATTACTCAATGCACAAAATAGGAAAGAATCAATGCTCCTAATTGGTGAAATGCATTAAATCTGGACATAAACAGACAATACAAGCTTGGAATGAAGATCTTAGAAATGGATCTATTTAAAGCTCAGTTTCAGGCTGTTCAAGAAAATGACTCAAAGAACTTTGGTAAAAAGGATTGATTGAGCTGTATAGCAGTAAGACTTGTCTGACATTTATTCCTTTTAGGTACTTTTCCACTTATTGTTTAAAAGTCTGGAGTCTCTTCTATTTATTTATACTGTAGGTTAGTGTTGTATAGTAAGAAAGTAAAAATACTTCATTACTGTACTTAAGTATATTTTGAAGTACTTTATACTTTCCAAGAGTATACATTTTTTTGAGAACTTTCACTTTTACTTCACTGCATTTGCGAGCTTTATTGCATACTTTTACTCCGATACATTTTCAATGTTTGGTTTAGTTACTGCTTCTTCATCAACACCAATAGGATACGCCTGTTTTGCAAAGCCAGTCTAAATTTATCCTACACTTGGTTGTTTATATAAGCATTTAAAGACAATTACAAGGTCGGCTTTCTATCACCTGAAGAACATTTCCAGGATTAAAGGACTAATGTCTCAGCATGATCTGGAAAACATAACCCATGCGTTTGTTTTTATTTTTAGTCGAATCGATTACTGCAACGGTGTTTTCACAGGTCTGCCTAAACAGTGGATCAGACAGCTGCAGCTGATCCAGAACGCTGCTGCCCGTGTCCTCACTAAGACTAAGAAAGTAGAGCACATCACCCCAGTTCTAAAGTCCTTCCACTGGCTCCCTGTATCTCAGAGATAGACTTTAAAATCCTTCTGTTAGTCTATAAATCTCTGAATGGCTTAGCACCTAAATACATCACAGACTTGCTATCAGTGTATCAACCCCTCCAGACCACTCAGGTCTTCTGGCTCCAGCCTGCTCTGCAGACCTAGAACCAGAACTAAACATGGAGAAGCAGCATTTAGTTCCTATGCTCCCACTTATCTGGAACAAACTTCCAGAAAAACTTTAAAAAGTGCGGAAAGCCTGAGTTCCTTTTAAATCAAGACTAAAAACACATTTGTTTAGGATTGCCTTCCACTGTTCTAGTTAAACAGTTCAACTGAAATATATTTTCTTTAGTCCAACTGTTTTTAATATTCTTTTTGTTTCTGCATTTTTTATTTAATTTTTATTTATTTTTTAATTTTTTTCCTACTTACTTTGATTCTGTTTTATCTTCCTGTATTTTAATCATGTAAAGCACTTTTGCATTGTCTTTTGTACTGAATTGTGCTATACAAATAAATTTGCCTTGCCTTGCCTTATATTATTTTAAGTGAATTTAACCTTCAAACTTTACCAAAATGTAAAAAAATGTCCTTCAAACTGCACTACATTACTTGAGTACATCTATTTTTACAGTAGTTCTTATACTTAAGTAAAAGCCATTTCAGATACTTTAAGACTTTTACTCAAGTAACATTTCTGTCAGTGACTTGGACTTTTACCAAAGTCATATTTTGGAGAGGTACTTAAGCTTTTACTTGACTTGAGATTTCAGTACTTTATACAACACTGCTGTAGGTGTTAATTAGGTGAAAGTCCAGTCCGCATTGAGAAAAGATTGTTACCTCCAAAAGTCATTTGTATTTTTGTATGAAGTTTTATACTTACTTATACAACCAGTTCAAAAATGCAAGAAAATTACTCACTATGCTTGTTTGGAACATTTTATATGTGTAGATTCAACAACATGAGGCCTCCAATATGTCACTATCATCAGTTCATGCTCCTTCTCTGCACTCTCTTGCTTTTTATGCTCCTGTAGATTATCTCCTATCACCTATGGATCTGTTTCCGTGTGCTCATGTTAATTTTTGTCACTTTAAGGGTGGGACTAATTTTGAGAAATTAAACTGTCTGTGATTGGCTACTTTTAAGGAAATCCCATCTATTCAGAAATTAGTTTTTTTTCCTGTTAGTTGCTAATCAATGTTCTCTCAAAGAAATAAAAATGGTTTAATGAAGTCCTCATTAAATCACTTAGTTTAACAAAGTCATTAAGCTCTAACATGATTGTTATCTTATTGGTAATTTTTTTCAAGTCTGGCAGTCTAACCAATGAGAGATCTGGTTACATCTGAGGAGCAGCTGTAATTAATTTAACTGGTTTCTGTCATGATTTTATCAAGAGCTCGGACCCACATGCAGAGAAACCAATTCAGAGACCAGGGAAAAGGTTTAACAAGTTTATTGAGGAGATAATGCAGAATCTAGTGTTGCTCTGAACACTGCTCAACCGGAACTGGAAAGTGAGGGGAAGACACTGCGGTTAGTTCAGGCTCAGTGGGAAATTTGATTCTACAACTTGAAAAGAAGAATTAGGTTGCTGACTCACATTTCCAGAAAAGTGGTTAACTCATTGACTCCAGTCTGTTTGCAGTTGTTCCAGCGTTTGTTTCATTCGGTGGAGGGCGGACAGGGTTTACCCAGAATGCGGTTGTTTGTAGGCTGAACGGAGAAACCTGACTGCCACTTGGATTTCCTCGCGGTACCTGAACGGGTTGATGTGGAGATGAAGCCCTTGCTCAGTGTGAAGCTCAAACGATCCTCCCTTGGAGGAAAGTAGATCCAAAAAACTCCAGTTTGAATCCCCAGCTCAGTTTGAAGCTCAGATGATCCTTCAGGGGAGAGAAGGTCCAAAACATCCAGTTTGCAGGATGACTTCCCAGTAGAGGCAAAGACAAAATAACTCGTTTAGGACTCAGGGTTGACAAAAGCTCATTTTGACTCAGTAAAAACTCAGCTTGGCTAGAGGTACCCAAAACTGGCAAACACTCTGGTGTGTCGAGGTGAGTGGCAGTCAGCAGCTTAAGAGCACTCCGTTAACAATGTAACCCTCCGCCAGGTGTGTGAGGCTGGACCAGAACCAGGCAGCCTCCTGGTGGAGGAAGGAGACAAACACAAAAAACACAAACCACACAGACTGGAATCCTAACAGTTTCCAGTTTGCTGAAATGCCAGAAGGGTCACGCTATAATGTAAATGGAGAGGGTACCATCAACATAAAGAAAATAAAAGGTGAAAAAGAAAAAGGAAGTGAATTTGCAATTGGGAAAGTTGTTTATAATTGTATTTATGAATTGTGGCTTTAAAATATATGAAAAAATAGGATTTAAAAAACATTATAAAATTACAGTATTTACCATTAATACATACAATCTAAAAGTCCTTTTTAATAGTTCAGTTAGAAAGGTACAATTAAAACATGCCTTTTAAATTGGATTCTTATCGTATGATTAAAATGTTCACTTTGAAATGGCTGTTTTCCTCTTTCAGTGATTATTTCTTGTTACATCATTCATTGCTTCAAAATGAAAGGTTTGTACTTATAGTCAATATGCAACAACTACTGGTCTTTTTGTCTCAAAATCACACCCACATTAAATAACCAAACTCTATGAGTTACTCAAAATCAATCCCTGGAGAGCGAACTTACAGTTGACCCCATAAAGGATGGGGAGGATGGGAGCCAGGAACAGGAGCTATGAGGTACAATTTGGGGTAGGCCTATTCTGATCAAGCCAAAGTGTGACCATAAAAGGTCATAATTAACCGACAGAGCGGTGTTCCTAGGGTTGCATTCGACTGATTTAAATTAAATACAACCTTAGGCATTAAAATCGCCTCTGCTCGGATCGGTATGCTGTGGGAACACCAGAGTTGGGTTGACGTGCTAAATTACTTGATGCCATTGCACGCAACGTATGATCGTCAACACAACGCACCATTTGCTTCTCATCTAACACGCAGAAACAACTGTTTACATTCGATAAACATGGAGCAGTTCTGATGAGAGGGATTCAGACATTATACAGCGAAACAATAAAGCACACTGACAACGCCCTGGATCCCTTACAGTACATGTTGCTCTCCATTGTTTACTTTCCTGATTCTCTTCGCACTGGTGACATTATCAGAGTTCACCCAGCATAATGGCATCATCAGACACGCAGTGGTGGGGGACAGTGGCCACACAGCTTTCCAGCAGGGGTCAGACTCGGCTTTTCGGTCAAAAGTGAAAAGAGCCAAAAGCCGATTGTTAACCGGGTCAACCTCGTTTGGAAAAACCCGGGTTTTCAGTCGGAGAGAGGCTTAAATCGGCTGTTTGCAGAATGTGTGGTCATAAATCTTACCTATTCAAAAAAGGGTTTAGTTAAGATTGCAAATACTAGTTTTATCATCCTGAACTTTATTTCATCTTTCAATTTACTTTATATCTAACTTGCAGTTCTGTTTAATGAGCAAACAACTTTTACAATAATTTCGGCATTTTAAAAGTGTTTTGTTGAAAATGCTAAGTTGTGTTTCAGCTAAGCTCTGCGTAGATCCCTACAGGCAGCTGGGGATGAAATCTCTGCTTCAACGTCAATCTTGTTTACATGGTGCTTCCAAGTCTGCAGCCTCCCACAATAAGGACACAGTCTGCCTTTACAGCGGTTTTATGACAGAGCAGACCTTCCCAGGGGTTAAAGCACAGCAGCAGATTAAACGTTTATTTTTTTCAGCTGGCCACAAACCGACCTGTTGGATAAAAAGAAAAGAAATTTGTGATAACTCAATTTTGAAAGCTTCAATATCACAGCTTTTTTCTGAGATCCAAGCCGTAGCCATGTCTGTTTTAGAGACTACACTGCAAAAATGATCCAGAAATCAGTAAAAATCTCTTAAATAAGGTGTATTCACCCTTAATTTGAGCAGGTAAATTAGATAGTTTGCCAATGGAATGAGTAATTTTACTCTTAAAATAAGATAATTAGATAATATGCACTTGAAATAAGACAATGCAATTGTGTTTTCTTATTTTAAGTGTAAATTATTAAATTTTTGCAGTATATGTGATAAAGCAATAGATTCAGGCACTTGCACTGGTAAATAACATGTCTTAAATTAAGTGGTATTTACCCTTAATTTGAGTAGGTAAATGAGACAGTTTGCCAATAAAATGAGTATTTTTTACTTTTAAAGAGAATAAAATAATTTTTATGCACTTGAAATAAGACACTCAATTGTGTTTTCTTATTTTAAGTGTAAATTGTCTTGTTCCATTGGCAAAATGTCTCTTTTACCTTCAATTCAAGCTAACAAATTGACTTATTTTAAGAAAAATGACTTATCTAGATTTAGATTTTTTGCAGTCTAAACTAGCTCTCTTGTTTTAATCTCCTTCTGCATTAATGAAATAGCATCACCGGGGACCCCTCAGGCACGTAAAAAGTCGCCTAAATCCGTCATTTTCCACCCAGTGTGTTAGTGGCCCTCCCTAACAACTCATATCTTTGTCAGTGAGGCTGAGTGCTCCACATCTCTTTCCTTTATGGTGCCCATCTACATTAAAATCCAAAATTATCTGATTAAAGTCAGAATTCTGAGAAAAAAATTCAGAATTTTGACCTTTTTCCCATTTTAACCTGAAATAATATTTAAAAATCAGTTATTTTTTTTATTTCTTCAGTAGCCCTCAATCGTCTTATGTAGCTTTTTACACAAAATACACAATAATTTTGAAAAAACAGTTTCAGTGTGACAATAGATCCTTCACAGACTGATGTTTGGCCCAGTCATAGATGCAGAACAAGGACTGAACTGCAGACAGAGAACAAAAGAGACTGGTAAAAACTCTGCATCCCGGGAAGCACAATATTTTCTCCTTTTTTTTTATTTTTTAGATATGACAGCTCCCAGGAAGGAGTTTCAGAGATCGAATCCCCATGACTTCATAGAGCAACAAAAACGGCATGCTGCAGCATTCCCTCCTCTTTGCCCACAGCTCTCCACAGGCTGCGTTTGGGAGGACATGCTACGTTTCCATCTCTCTCGCCAAGTAAAGGACTGCATCCTCAAAGATACCTTGGATCCCAAGTAAAGTTGGGTCTGCATCTCGTGTGGGTATCCCGTATGAAACAATCCGAGTCTAAGATTCTCCAATAACAGACAGGGTGTCTCTGTTTATGGAGCAGTATTCCTGTCATTCCTGTCCTCCGTATGTCTGATGCGTGCGGTGCGGGTCCTGGCAGACCTTCACGGTACACTGCAAAAAATTTAAAAATCTAAATAACTAATTTTTTTCTTTAAAAAAGTACATTTTTTTTATTGAATTTATGAGGTAAGTGAGACACTTTCACTGCAATAAAGGAAAATCTATACAAGGTATACATTTTTGGTCTTATTACACTGGTTTTTATCAATGTCAATGTCAAATTTATTTATATAGCACTTTAAAAACAGGTATAAAACTGCACCAAAGTGCTGTACAGGACAAACAATAGTACTAATTAATAAAAACAGATTATCAAAACACTTCAAGTAAATGCCAAAGAATAAAAAATGAGTTTTAAGAAGCGATTTAAAATGATCCAGGCTGTGGGCAGATTTAATTTGAAAAGGTAAATTGTTCCATCAAATTGGAGCAACAACAGAAAAAGCCCGATCTCCTTTCCTCTTAAGTCGGGTCCGAGGGACTGTCAGTAATAGCTGATTATTTGATCGTAAGCTTCTGGATACAGAGTGAAATTTTAAAAGGTCCTGAAGATAGGGAGGAGCTAATCCATTTAAAACCTTATAAGTTTTTCAATGTATTTTCTTAGTAAGACTAAATATTGTTAAGATTATTTTACTTGTTTTAAGATAATTCTTTTTTTTTAATCCTAACTAGATATTAAAACTAATTCTGAGCAGCTTTTTTCTTAAAATAGCACACATTGCAGTCTGAGTCGCGTTAACACACTGCAAAAAAACATCTAGAAATAAGTACAAAATTTCTTAAAATAAGTATATTTACCCTTAATTTTACTAGGTAAATAAGACGATTTTCCAATGGAATCAGTATTTCTACTCCTAAAATAAGACAATTAGATAATATTCACTTGAATTAACACAAAGCAATTTTTTTTTCAATTCAATTCAATTCAATTCAGTTTATTTATATAGCGCCAAATTCACAACACATGTCATCTCAAGGCACTTTACAGTTCAACCAGATCATACAGTCAAACTGATTACAAAGTTTTCTGTCTAAGGAAAACCAGTTGATTGCATTGACTCACATTGACTCAAATAGCAATCCCTCACACTAAGCATGCTTATAGCGACAGTGGAGAGGAAAACTCCCTTTTAACAGGAAGAAACCTCCAGCAGAACCAGGCTCCAGTGTGAGCTGACCCATCTGCTGAGGCCACACTGGGGTTCAAGGAGACAGAAGCAGAGATACAAAAAGCAATCTGTAAAAGGCGGCCCGGTCCAGGAAACACACAGCCAGGCAGAGATGAGCTCCCGAGCCAGCTCCCATGTCAGAGGGCGAAGAGAGCACATCCAGTCAGTCACGGTCAGAGAAACAGGACTACACTGGAAAACAGGCCGATCTCCAACATCTATAAACAAGGGTGATCTTATTTTAAATGTAAATTTTCTTGTTCCATTGGCAAGGTGTCTTACTTGTCTCCTCAATTCAAGACAAAATTCACTCAATTTAAGCAAAAATAACTCATACAGATTTCCATTTTTTTGCAGTGCATTTAGACTGTGAGTACATTTTTACTTGTTTCAAGACTTTAAGACAATCCATATTAACTTTGCATTAATTTTGCATTGAAGCAACAGTGTTTGTTGATGTCCAAAACTCTGTTCCCAGCTTTAATGTTCTGATCCCATCAATGCTTTAAAGGGAATAGTACACCCAAAACATGATTAGCCTTCATTTTCTACTCACCCCCATGCTGAACAACACTCCTGGAGTACTTTTCTGATATCTCAAATGCATCTGGAGATCTGGGAGGCTTCTTGCTGTCTGCTGACATTCAAATAATGGAGGTCTATAGAGCCGAGACAGAAAGGTCCATAAAAGTCCACAAAAAACGTGTCAATATTCCTCCATACTGCTGGGTCAATGTATTCCAAAATTGTCCTGAGTGGGTAGCATCCAGAATTTACTTTCGAAAGCGAGTCATTTAGAATGTTTTAGAGCATAAACAGTAGTGTATAGGATTTCCTGAAGCGTTCGCGAGTACTACGGAAACCGCTCTGAGGCTTAGGAACAAACCAGATGAAAGTGGCATTCAGCGTCTGCTCTGCCGATAATGCAAGCGTAGAAGAAGAAATGTGCTGTTTACCTGTGCAAAGAAAGAAACAACGAAAAAAATGTCACAGGGACTTCAGTGTTGAGGAAGAGCATGAGTTCTTTGCCGAGCTGAATGCGCACTTTTCATCTGGTTTTGGTCTGCCGCGGCTTCCGTGGCGTAGTGGCGAACTAATCATTGGCGCTTTCAGAAATCACTATACACTACTGTTTATGCCTCTAAAACATTCTAAAATGACTTCGTTTCGAGTAAATTCTGGATGCATACCCACTCAGGACACTTGGAATACCACATTGGGCTGAGCAGTATGGAGGAATATTGACACGTTTTTTGTGGACTTTTATGGACCTTTCTGCCTGCGAGGCCGCCATAGACCTCCATTATTTGAATGTCATCAGACAGCAAGAAGCCTCCCAGATCTCCAGATGCATTTGAGATATCAAAAAGGTACTCCAGAGTTTTGTTCAGCATGGGGGTGAGTAGAAAATGAAGGCTAATCATGTTTTTGGGTTGTACTATTCCTTTAACACTGAAAAAACATCTAGAAATAAGTACAAAATTTTTGGAAAATAAGTGTATTTACCCTTAATTTTACTAGGTAAATAAGACGATTTTCCAATGGAGTCAGTATTTCTACTCTAAAATAAGACAATTAGATAATATTCACTTGAATTAACACAAAGCAATTTTTTTCTTATTTTTAATGTAAATTGTCTCGTTCCATTGGCAAGGTGTCTTACTTGTCTCCT
Source organism: Cyprinodon brontotheroides (assembly GCA_018398635.1). NCBI lineage: Eukaryota > Metazoa > Chordata > Actinopteri > Cyprinodontiformes > Cyprinodontidae > Cyprinodon > Cyprinodon brontotheroides. The sequence goes on along the minus strand of JAGKQL010000017.1, from coordinate 3,000,448 downwards.
CAATTCAAGACAAAATTCACTCAATTTAAGCAAAAATAACTCATACAGATTTCCATTTTTTGCAGTGCATTTAGACTGTGAGTACATTTTTACTTGTTTCAAGACAATAAGACAATCCATATTAACCTGTTTTAAGAACTGACCCCATCTCATTAAGATATTCCAGCTAATTAAATCTGATTGCATTCAAATTGATAGGGTCATTAAGATTGTCATTTAGCTTCGAGATTCTGAACCTTAGCAGTGGATCATTCACTGTTCACAATACATCATAACTACTGTACATCATGCATATGCTTCCTATAATAGAAGCTCTGCCTTAAAGGGGAACGCCGTTTTTTTTTTTACATGTCGCTTTATTCTGTGACATTTCTGCTAAAATATTAATAAAAAAAGCGTTTGGAAGTCAAGTGTATTTTTCCCATACATTCACTACACCTAAATTAGAGACTGACACGGGAGTGGATTTTTACTCCCTGTCCCTTCCCCACTCCCACAGAAAAAATTGTGTCCCGTCCCATCCGGGCCAGAGTAGAAATCTAAATCCTGTCCGTCCCACTCCTGGTGAAATTACTCCCATCCCACTCCCATTCAGAATGACTCAGCTCCTGCACCTCTCCCATTCTTGTAGTCTTCAATAAGATTTCTGCCAATACATTGAATCTGAATTTCTATGAAGGGTCAGTTAAGTTCCTGTTTCTAACTGTAGTAACTCTTGGTCCCTCCATTGATGTTTTGGTAGTGGGTGAAAAACTCAGGCGGAAGCACTGTTGGTTTTGAAGGTCGTGTAGTTTTTTTGACTCAAGCATTATAGTGTAGGCTTCAAGGAAAAGAACTACAAGATGGCGGCGCCAGTACTGAATTTTTTTCCTTTCTATTTTATTTTTATTTTTGGCATCGATCCTAGTTTTTTTTTAGTTACTATTGGTTTGTTCCCGCCGCCTGCCCGTTAATGTTTAATCCTGTACCGTCCCAATCACGTGATCGTTACTAATACTGATTCCCATCACACGGGAATCCCGTGAACGTGGGATTCCCGAAAAAATGTCAGTCTCTAACCTAAATAAGGAAATTCTAGCTAAGAAAAACAGACTAGTTTTAAGCGTTTAAATAAACTGGTTTCAAGTACATTTGCCTTGTTTTTAAGCCTGTTGGATGCTTGTTTTGAGCAATAATTGGTTAGAGGACATTTAATTCTAAGCAATAATGACTAATAAATGAGAATAAATTGCTTAAAATAAGAGAAAAAATCTTAACAAGTAAAAGAAGAAATAGATTTTTCTACTTGATTTAAGTTTTTTTGGATGCTTACGACTTGGATATTATGCACTGGAAAAACGATCTAGAAATAAGTAAAACATTTCTTAAATTTAGTGTATTTATCCTAATTTGAGTAGGTAAATGAGATAGTTTGCCAATGGAATGAGTATTTTTACTCTTAAAAATAAGATAATTAGATAAAATGCACTTGAAATAAGACAATGTAATTGTGTTTTCTAATCTTAAGTGTAAATTGTCTCATTCCATTGGCAAAATGTATCTTTTAGCTCCTCAATCCAAGAAAAAATGCCCTTATTTTAAGAAAAAACTTCTTATCTAGCTTTCAATTTTTTCCTGTGTGTTCTTGTTTGAAGAAATCTTACCAAGTCTCATTTGCTTGCTGCACTGGCAGATTATTTTGCTCAAAATAAGCAATTACTCACTAAATTTTTTTCTTATTTTTTAGAAGGCATTTTTTGTTGTGTTGCCAATGGAGCAATACCATTTACATTCAAAATAAGTAAAAACAATTGCATTGTCTTATTTCAAGTGCATATTATCTAATTATCTTATAGTCAACTCATTCCATTGGCAAATCATCTTATTAACCTGCTTAAATTAAGGGTAAATACACTTAATTTAAGACATGTTTTACTTATTTTTAGATTGTTTTTGCAGTTTTCTACCACTCATTAAACATTTTGTTCTGGATTAGAAGATAGCTTTAGGATAAAATAGTCTAAATATTGTTTATTTTGTTCTGTTTTTCTTTGTTTATTATCCTTAACTACTTGAGGTCGAAGTTTCAATTTAATTTTTCCTTTTTTTCCAAATCAGGATTATAGTGTTCACATAAGCAGATCTAGAACATTCAAATCAGTGTATTTGATTCCAGGTAATTACACAACAAATGTTAATGTATCGATACCCAACAAATGAATGTAAACTTGGTTATTTTTAAAATAAGTTTTCCTGCTTTGGGCTCCTTTTATAATAAATGTCACAAAGAAATTGTTTTCCTTTGCCTTCCATGGTTTGTGTTTTTTAACTGCTCAGTTAACCAGTAAAACTGAGTGCAGTTTGTGCTGGTAGATTTTTCTTTAGCTGAGGGGAAGACAGAGCGGTTGAGGGTGTATACACGTGGGGGAAGAGCAGCAGTAATAGAACTCAGCTGGAGTAGGTTACTTCAGGGAATGCTTGAGGAGCAGGAACGCTGCCAAAAGAGCGAGGAAACATACTTCACTTTATTGATTTTGTCGATCGTCTTAAATGAGGGGCACTCTAGGCCAAGGGCTCACCTCTGCATTGTCTTGTGTGTGTTTTGTGGTGTAGAAAGGACAACATGCAGCACTTAGAGACTCTGTAAGTCCAAAATTAGGAGTTTTATCTGTTTTGGTTGTGAATATTTCCACTTAGGTCTTTGTATTAATTGAGTGCCACCAAGGATAGACAAAGTCGTCTGTCGGAAGGACTGATGTTAAATTATTTCAGATTCACTGACTTTAAACAAGAAAATTTGGGTAAATAATTTAGTTTAAATGTCTTCATAAACAAACGGGAACAAAATTATCCCCACAGGTTGAAAAATACACACACTGCCCCCCATATTTATTCAGATTTCCTTGCCTAATTACAGAGAATGGATCTTACCATATAGGTGGAGGAAAATACTGATGTGTAATCCCAGAAACCAAAAGATGTTGATTCAATATTGAACTAGGGTCAAAAAGATAAATTTTTGGTTCAGTTTAACGACTGATGGTGTATCAACCAATTAAGAATTTTCCAATTCTAGCCAATTAACCTATATTGGAAAGATGTAAATGGATGAATGAATCATTAACCCTATAATGCCAAATGTATCGTATTTGATACATACGGTTTCTGAAATGTTTTGCGCAGAGATGGCAAAAGTACTCACTTTCCGTACTTGAGTAAAAGTACAGATACTTGTGTGTTAAAAAATACTCTGGTAAAAGTGGAAGTACTGATTAAACTTCTTTACTCAAGTAAAAGTAACAAAAGTACAGGCTTGTAAATTTACTTAAAGTATAAAAGTAAAAGTAGAAACCACTTTTTTCATGCCGTTGCCTACATTTTTAAATGGATGTCTACCAATAGGACTAGATCTCCGTTGTGTTCATTTTCAATCATCACTGGTTAGTCCATGCTACTATGCTAGCATACACCGCCACCAAGCTGCAATGATTTGCCGCCAATGAATACCGCCCGAATCTGTCGGTTCATCTTGTAGTGGTGCGTCAAGCAACAGTAGATTCCCCATCCAATTAGATTGAATTTGAGGCATTGATGGCGTGAAGAAAAATAATACGCGGTAACTCCATTGAGAAAGGATTCAAAACTAAAGTAATAGCGACTCAATTTTTAAATGTAAGGTGTAGAAAGATACAGATATTTGTGTAAAATGTAAGGGTAGAAGTAAAAAGTCGCCATATATAAAATAAGTAGTAAAGTAAAGTAAAATATCAGAAAGAATCTACTTGAGTACAGTAACTTCCCATCTCTTGTTTTGGATCTGACACCTTTTGCATAATTTAATGGTAAAAACTTTGTTGAAAATCCTATTGTACACAATCAGATATACCTGATAACAGAGGGCCGAAGACTACACAAAAAATAATCTTGACTTATGGCTCATAGTAATAAATTGTGTAATATGAAAAAAATGTATTTCTGTTTTGTCTTTTTTACATATTTTTTGTTAAAAGGCCAAATAAAAAGTACTTTTAAACCAAAAAAAAAAGTTATTTTCTGTTTTGTTTTATTCTTGGATCGGGCTTTAAAGGGTTAAAATGGCTGTGTCCAAATATCCTCCCTAACCCGTAAATACCTCAAACTCTATATAGAGCGGGGGACTATATAATGAACTTACTTAACTCACCATTCAGACAGATGATCACTACTTATCAATTGGTAAAGTAACTCCGCTCTCCCATTGCACCATATTTGTTATTCATCGCCACCACAACCAATCCCATGATAACTACCTGAAAACTGTGCCATCTAAAGAGGTGGGATTTCCTGAGAAGCAGCCAATCACAGGCAGTTTACTTTCTCCTGTTGGTTCCTTCCTCAAAGTGACATAAAAACACGAGTAGGAGAGGATCTACAGGAGCGTTATTCTTCTGTCAGAAGGGTTTTTGTGGAATGATAAGAGATAAGTAATCATGCCAGACCGCAAAAGGCAAGGCAAGGCAAGGCAAATGTATTTGTATAGCAGCACAATTCAGTACAAAGACAATGCAAAAGTGCTTCACATGATTAAAATATAGGAAAAGAAAACAGAATCAAAGCAAGTATAATCCAGAAAAGTCAAAGGCAATCCCTAAACAAATGTGTTTTAGTCTTGATTTAAAAGGAGCTCAGGCTTTTTCCACTTTTACAGTTTTCTGGAAGTTTGTTCCAGATAAGTGGAGCATAGGAACTAAACGCTGCTTCTCCATGTTTAGTTCTGGTTCTAGGTCTGCAGAGCAGGCTGGAGCCAGAAGACCTGAGTGGTCTGGAGGGTTGATACACTGATAGCAAGTCTGTGATGTATTTAGGTGCTAAGCCATTCACAGATTTATAGACTAACAGAAGTATTTTAAAGTCTATTCTCTGAGATACAGGGAGCCAGTGGAAGGACTTTAGAACTGGGGTGATGTGCTCTACTTTCTTAGTCTTAGTGAGGCAGAGATGGCAAAAGTACTCACTTTCCGTACTTGAGTAAAAGTNTTGAGTACAGTAACGAAGTATTTGTACTTCATTACTTCCCATCTCTGTAGTGAGGACACGGGCAGCAGCGTTCTGGATCAGCTGCAGCTGTCTGATCCACTTTTTAGGCAGACCTGTAAAAACACCGTTGCAGTAATCAATTCGACTAAAAATAAATGCATTGATTAGTTTGTCCAGATCGTGCTGAGACATTAGTCCTTTAATCCTGGAAATGTTCTTCAGGTGATAGAAAGCCCACCTTGTAATTGTCTTTAAATGCTTTTGGAGGTTCAAGTCAAGTTCAAAAGGAAAGTTATTAAAGCTCAAAGAACAAATACATCAGTATTAATGATGTGATGAAGGTTTAGGCCTGTTCTGTTCCATAAGCTCCAGTAATAATCCATCCTGGTAGAATGAGCAGATCTTCTGCCGATGTATGTAGCTCTGCTGTAAATAGGCTCATTGTTTGCACCACATATGTCCTCCTGAGGTTCTTAAACTGAGGACACAACCCACCCCCTTTCCCAGATCATGACCTCTGGCTTTACACCAGAGATATAGCTTCATTGTGACTTATTCATCAACTGTGACTTTGTTATAAATGGCTTTTTAAGGCAAATATTGATTAAGTCAAGTGCGACATCACCCGGCTTAAAGCAAATGTCCATAAGCAATTACGGCCGATAGTCTCTTTTCCATTTTTGCTTTGGCTGACATGCTCATTTGTTTCATATTCCCATACGTCCTGTCAGGTGGGATCGTCTTCATTTACACCATGGTCATTGTCAATAGTTGCTTAGTAACCTGTCGGCATCTGTGTGTTTTCTTTGGTTTTTGTAGTTTTTCCAGCCCTAAATCTGCTGTACGGTTGTATATTTGATATCAGACTTAGGATTTTAAGCTGACGAAAGCCCACAAGAAGTTTTTTTTTTAAATAACCTTGTATTTAAACAATCCTTCTGAAATTTCTTTGTATTAATTTCTAATAATTGTTAGGAGAAAAATTAATTATATAGAGCTCAATTTGAACCAATTTTACAAACAAGCCTGGGAAAGGCTTACAGTCACTTCTTCACATTGAGGGGAGTCAGCTGAGGTGACTCTAACCTCTTTTTCAGATTTCCACTAGACGCTTCCCTAGAGAGGTGTTCTACTGTAGGTACATCCCACCAGGAGGAGGACCTGGGCGGATTATGTCTCAGATTGGTTAAACTAGGAAAACCAGCTGATTGCATCCAATAATTCGCTGCAAGAATCACTCCTCCTTGATGAGCATGTGGCTACAGTAAATATTGGCCTACATTTTGTTGCTGACTCTTCAGCAATCCCTCATGCAGTGACAGTGGGGAGGAAAATCTCCTTTTTAACAGGACAGAACCTCCAGCAGAACCAGGCTCAGTGTCAGCGGCCATCTGCCAAATCCAAACACATCAGCCTCTTACCTAAAAAAACTCTAGATTTATTTATAAACATCAGAGAAGGGAAGTAACGAAGTACAAATACTTCGTTACTGTACTCAAATAGATTTTTCTGATATTTTTACTTTACTTTACTACTTATTTTTATGG